>OZ005749.1:0-467500 GCA_963930835.1 Spongia lamella
GGGCGGGCGGTCATTTTCATTATTCATTATACAGTAATTTATTCAAAATGTTTAAAAAAAGCTCGTTAAAATTGTAAAAATAGGCAAAAATTGAGATAATGAAAGTTGAGGCGGTGGTATTGAAACCCATGCGGGCGGGGATGAGAAACAAGTAATCAAATTTGCCTGGCCTAACGTAGTCTCGCCGCCCAGACTGCCTTTTTTTTCTTTGACATTCGGACCGGAAAATGTCAAAGAAAAAAAAGGCAGTCTGGGCGGCGAGACTAGGCCTAACGATACGTATATTTACAACCATAATAATGACAAGTAGCTATAGCTAGCTGTTATCCTTCTAATAATACAGGATAGCAGGATCATAAAAAACCACCTTGCGCACCAATTCAGAGTAAATGACAAAGTAACGTGATCACGTGATGTCACGTGTTAGAGGTCAAAGGTCGTAGGATTTCTGCTCATAACGAGACTCATTTATATTCTTACTTTTATATATTGTTTATATAAATGGCGAAAATATACACGGACCGGCCGAAGCTATCGAATCTCGTTATGTGCAGACTTCAACATGCACGTGCGCCGGATACGTCATAAGCTTGTTTCCGTTTTCGTCAGCTTCTGGACACCGGTTACGCTAGAAGGTTAGCAAATGAAGCACTTAGGGTAGCTTCGATTCGTAACTTGTCTATGGTTAGTGCGAAGGTTAGTGATGCATGCGTACGTATATAAATGTTAAAATGACGAGTGGCTGTCCTAGCAGACCCTTTTATCATGATGAACTTGTGATTGTGGGTGCCATTTTCAGCATATAGTAATACTAGTTCCACGTTCAAACTAGTTACAACACACTGATGTATAGTGTTAGAGCCACAAAGTGTTACAAACTTACTGAATAGTGTATCATTATAATTGTAGCTTATCTACAGCACAAAGTAGAACTGAACAAACCTTGAATTGAGGCGGTTTATCATGTTTAATGGGATAGCTCCAAAGGTAAAATGCAACACATTTCAGTGCACTGTGTTGTGCATAATGACATAATCTCAGATATAGACTGTACGTAAACACTCTAGTAATGCAAGAGTCAGTAGCACATGCACGGCTACTGTGGCATGTATGTGTAATGTATTATTTAATATTTTGAAGGCGTAGCTAGACTCAACAGAATCTAACAAGCAGCTGGCAGGGTACAACCTGGGCCTACTTATAATGGACCCATTTATTTGTATAGGCTCAGCTCTCTTAGTGGCAGGGCACAGCAAATATTTGGCAGGGCTTATGCCCTGCTGTAGATACGCCACTGGTTTTGAATGTGTTGCTTCATACATACGATACATGTTATGATCAATATCACTTGTATATACATCATTAATACAACATGTGAAATTAACAACACTTTTAAAAATAATCTTATAATAGATGACTTTCTCGCATAGATGAATGGCTACAATTTAAAATCATCGTTCAATGGTTCATGGAGATTTTTCATTATTTTTGAAGACTACCTCAAGGATGTTGTATGATGACTTGATCACTATCCTTCTGGTAAAATTACATGGGTGGCTAGCTTGGCTATCATTTTTTCATTCCTGGATCTAGCCCTGTAAAATTATAAATCCTTAGCTTTCTGTTGTCAAACACAAATCTTCAAAAGTAACTGATTGTTTAGAGAACATCAATCAGTATCAGTATATGTATGCAATAAAGATGGCATTCGTAGTAGTACAAATTAAATGTCAAGGAAATGTACTAACAGCTTGGTATGGTTGCTCATTTCCGTCGTCTTCTATTAAGCTTGCTGGTTTGTATGCCTGTTATTCCACTAGACAGCATATCTGCCCGCCTGCATCAAATTTTTGAGGATAGGAGGATGAAAAACTAATAATTAGTCGGCTATATTTGGTATTTATGTACACTTGCTTGTACACACGTCATACGTATACACACATGCACAAACATGCATAGACCGTTTCACTTTCTCTCATGCACATAACATAAAATTTTATGGCAATAAACTAATTGACCCTTATAAGCTTGCTAGATTGTTCACTTACCACCTGAGAGCATGCACAATACACTTCACAGCCACTAGCCCATAAGGATTGTGCTGCTTTGTACCATGCACAAACATCACATCAATATAAGTAGTCCAACATCTTAATTTACTTTATTACTCTTGGTGGATAAACAATACACGATTTTCCACATGACACCCATGCACAATCACAAGTTCGCGAGCAAGTTCGTGACACAGGACAGCCACCCACCGTTTTATATGCACCACCAACCAAACACTTTAATAGTAATGACATGTAAGAAAACTTACCCTATAGGCGCTTCATCACAGACTGCCACAGACTCGGCCACAGAAGCGAGAAGAAACGAAAAAGGAACGAAAATGAGTACAAGTTATTATGACGTAGCCGGCGCACGTGCATGTTGAAGTCTGCACATAACGAGATTCGAAGCTATCCCCTTTCGTTTATTCACTGGCTATAAAGGTTGTGTTTACCATACAGTTGTTAACATTGTGGCCCCATTCAAAATCGGGTTCAAAATGGCGGCATGAATATTACCATGACGATTACGTAGTTTTGGATAGTGTCTATTCTTGGTGTACCCGGTTATTTTTCAGGAGGGCGCCGCATAAAAGGGTTGGCTACGCCAGACCATAGATTATTTTCGCGCCCTTAATGATCTATGTACTGACGTGGTAGTCTCGTGAACCAGCCCCTTTTTAAACCAGGCGCGCGCCGGCCTGCGGCCGGCGCGCGCCTGGTTTCTTGAAATCGTTTTCGTGAAAACGTCGGTATGCGTGTGTGTTTGTGTGTGTGTGTGTGTGTGTGTGTGTCCGCCCCCCTGGCTATTAAAAACTACTCACGTGAAATGAAGCCTGAATAACCAATTAAATAAGTCCTACTGCTTTTCTATGACACTTACTATCGATATTACTGATGGGCGGGGCCTTAGTAATGAAGCGCGTCGTGAGTAACTGCCGAATAAGAACAAGGTAATGCAGTGTTAGCCTTTCATTCCATAGTAAAAGCCGTTTGAACAGCTGTACATTACTAACAAGACAGAGCGCTTCAGTTTTGAAAGTGGGCGTGCCGTGCGGGTGCGGAGCTTATAATACAAGACTAGCCTATAGTGTTACAGTAAGAATTTCGACTTAAAACAACTTTGTACTACTTTTAAAAAGTTTTATCACTAAAGTACTGGAGTATAAAGCTGGTTTAAACAAAAGAATTAAATTTGTATGCGTTGCTATGTGCTCCTTAGTGATGAGTCTTTGCTCACATGACTTACTCGTGACGTCATTAATTACTATTACAATACACTGAATATCAGTTGATTAACAGTGGTTTAACTTACACATCGCCTGGTTTTTAGATGGTAGAACATCAACTTGTTTTCTAATATATTCGGACGGTTTTTTCCCGTCCGAATATATTAGAAAAAAAGGGGCTGGTTCACGAGACTACTGACGTGGTGGGAAGTTACATGGGATTTGTCGTCTAATGATCGTCTCTGTGTTGTGTTGATAACTACGAAGTGAGTGGGGATTATATGATTAGTCTTACGTAGCCAGCTGGCCGTTATTATCCCATCCTGTTATAAAAATCGAGCGGAAAATACTGTGTGGCTACGCTGAGCTACGCAAGAAGTCTGAAGTGGGAATCGAGTATTATTAAGGGTCCCTATAAATCTCATAGGCGTTTTTAGTAAATCCTTTTTACACAGCACGTGACCATAGATCTTGATAACTTTACAGAAAGTCTTTGTAAATCTCGTTGGCGATTTTTGCGCTTTGTTGCTGACCCCTCATATTTATCCGTCAGGAGAGTATAGCAACGTCGAGGGGAGGCTACAACCACCTTTTTTCCGTTTTTATAGGCGGTAATCGTTATTTCATTAGTGGACATGCATGACGTAATAGAAAATGGCTGCGCAGAGTGGTGCCATGTCGCATTCTGTTGTGGAGAGTGCTGTGTATATAAGACAATCAATAAATTAAGCTTCTCATCAGTGAAACCGTAGCAGATGATGGTCATTAGTGAATTCTTAGCAGGAGAAAATCAGAGTGGTTCTGTGTCCAACAAGAAAAACACTCCATTATAATATAAACCCGGGGGGTCCGCAACCAAGCAAAATCACTTACGAGATTTCGAAATCTTTAGATTCCAAGTAAGATTTCAAGATTTCAAGTGGGATTTCAAGAGATTTCAAGATCAAGATTTCAAGATTTCAAATGAGATTTCAAGATTTCAAATGAGATTTCAAGATTTCATTAGATTTCGTTAGTGTGACCGTACTTGTGGCCTTGCACGTGTGAAATTATAAGTGTCTCACGTGATCATTTCCGAAAATATCCAGTTAAATTTGTAAGTTTCAAAGATTTCAGATTTCAAGATATCAAAGATTTCACGAAAGATTTCAGCAATGACCTACGAGATTTCAAGCTTGTTGCGGACCCCTCGTATAAACCATCAACAATCATGTCCTCTAACTAGCCATTAGTAAGATATGATGTATAATAATGAAGCCTTGTGTTTGTGTGTGTGTGTTGCTAGCACTCTCTTGTCACTCTATTCAAGGAAAATATGTTGCCGTCTATGCATAGTCTGCTAATGTTTAGCAATAATAAGAAGTAATTAATTAACTAAACCTTTTATGATGTCACTTGCAACTGCTCTGTACCCCTGTAGAAACGTGTACAACAGTATATGTAGTGCTATGACATTTGTGAAGCCCCAGCAGCAACAATGCACTAGCACATGCGGCTTCATAGTAACAAGCAGGGATGGGCAATTAACCGGTTTTGCCTATTAACCGTGATATTTCCTTTGCCAATAATCGATATCGTGTAGTTTTTACTAATAACAATGATCGTGAGAAGCAATAATCGTGTAATATCGTGATAATTGGTACTTACCATGATAAGTTTTGGAGTGTTTAGACACATTTATAGACAGTTTGATATGTTTGTAGACAGTTTTCACTATAGATATGGTTAAGGCAATAATCGTGATAATCGTGATATTTTTGTTTCACAATAATCGTATGCCATAATATCAATATCGCCCATCCCTAGTAACAAGACAAGACCCTAGTCTGGCCCAGCACATAGCGCAGCGGTCTTGTCTGTTACACACACAGTACTTGTGAAACTTCCACTATAGTGGAAGCACCAACAGTACGTATTTCAAATTGCGCCAACTAAGTTGTAGAATTCTAGCATATTTTATTTACATCACGTGATCTTTGCATACATTTATTACATTCCAGCCACACAAGTACTGTGTGCGTAACAGACCAGACCCCTGCGCTACACGCCGGGGTCTGGCTTCGTCAGACTAACAAGACCCATGGTATGCGACACGAGGACTTGACAGCATTTCTCTTTCAAGTAAGTAGTCTAGTTTCGTGGTGCAAATCATCAAAAAATTAGTCAAGCTCAGGTTGGATGCTAAAACATAGATATTTTATGGCTAAACCATGATAACTATTTTCAGTTGCTGACGTCACTCATTATACAGGAAAAAAGAAATTTTATGTCATTACTTTATTCTATGCGTTTCTACAGGGCTATATGAGAGTGGGATACTCTCCTCTCTCTATGTATTAATTGGAGAAACAGAAACCTTATTATCACCATTGTAAATATATCGACTTTCATGATAAACAGCCTACCGTATAGCGCGAAACATTGGCGGTGGAAAACATTGGCGACTTTGGCGAATTGATCTTCGATTCGCCAAAATTTCCCTTCCAATGTTTTCAAATAAGTAAATTTGATCTCACATGATCCAGTTGATTTAACGCATGGTTCGTTCGAACATGGCTGCGGGTTAACACCTGTCGTGTCATCAACTTCTCCAGCCCTTCCTGCCCCACGATGGTCCACTGAGTGAAAAGATTCCAGCAAAAGCTGTCGAGTAGGTAACCTCTACGTTTACGAGCGAGTTTACGGGTAGCCTAGTGTATTGTACTGGTTGTACTGGGGACTAGTTGGGTCTATAGTCGTAAACTGATGCAAACTCTGATGTGGTATTTGCGCTAGGTATAATGCAGGTTTATTTTATTGTTATTCTCGCTGATTCACCAAAGCTTTATGCCGCCAACTTGATCTCCAAAGTAGGTTATTCGCCAAAGTTTTCTTCGCCAATGTAATATTTTGCTGATTCGCCGAAGTTTTATGCCGCCAATGTTTCACGCTATACGATATGTGAAGCAGCTGTCACTGTTAGGCTTCAAAACTCTCTCTTATAGGATACATATAGTCATTAAATCATTTTATTGGTGCTAATTTTTATTCCTTTTATTTCAAATGGCCTCATCATCACCTTCTAAGTACTGTATAATTGATAGGCCATTAATCAAGCCTTCAACAAGGCAAAGTGAAAGCAATGGTTTCAAAAGTAAAACAGTGGTTTAGTCTGAATAAGAGATAAATTGTGTCAAGGTCCTGTTGAAGGGTTCTTAGTTCTCAGCTGGATAAATATCTCGCTAAAGCTCTCATGTTTTAACTTTAGACACTTAGCTACAAAGTCTCTTGTCTAAAAATGGCACTTACCTTGGCCGTTATTGCTGCACATGGTGGCGAGCTTTGTTTAGAAACGGAAACCATTGCCGTCACTGCGCTTTGTTGGAGGCTTGATTGATGGCCTACCAACATTGCCGGTAGACCTTTTATACAGTACTTTGAAGGCGGTGATGAGACCACTTGATACAAAACACAAGAAGGCTGCTTTTCAAGACAATGAAAATTAGTGCCAATTTTTCATACAGTACTTTGAAGGCAGTGATGAGACCACTTGATACAAAACACAAGAAGGTTGTATTTCAAGACAATGAAAATGAGTGCCAATAAAATTAATTAAATGAGCATCCATACCAGGTGGCATTAACTACATCTGTAAATCTCTTCCTTCACAAGTAAACAACACACGGTGTACACAATCTTAGTTTTATAGAGAGGCGAGCACATATTGTGATTGGAAATGCTTGTTTCTAGAAAAAGTTATAGACAATGTACCTTTAAAAATTTCAGCAGTGATTCGAAACTCACTTCAATATAGGACTATCAAATGACTAAGTCGAGAGATTAGAAAGACAATTTTGTTACAAGTATACAATAGTCCAGTTTCATGCAAGCTAAAATATTTATGGAACGTTAATGAACTCAATTAACTACGGTTGCGCAACATCCGGTTGCCACTTGGAGGCCGTAAAATGTATTGAAACCTATGGGACCCCGAGCTTTGGGCGTCTCGGATGCCTAAACCATACCGAATTTCTTAATTGTAAGAACGAAGTCGTGAAGTACAAGTCATGCTCAAGCTGATGGTGTGCGAAAGTTGACACTGTGTTGTAGTATCAGCTGTAGTATCAGCGGGAACCAGGCGACATTCTGTGAACGTGCGAATTATAAACGATATTTCGAAGCGAAAACAAGTTCAATATTTCGTTTGTTAACATTAAAACGAGTCTATGACATCATCATTGGTGGTAGAGGACCCTAGTATCTCGAAGATTAGTGCAAGGCCTACGGGACAAATGTAGTTGCAAGGGTCGTGGAAGTCACATGATTTCAGGCCTATACTATGTTGTGGCGGCTTCTACTGGCCTGTTTACTACCATTACAATTATACTATGGCCATCAAACAGTAAGAAAGAAACTATATAGTTTGTTTTCGCTATTTATGGCTTACATGTGCATAGAATATCGCCTGGTTCTCGCTGATACTACAACGCAGCATCACCTTTCGCATATCATCAGTTTGAGCACGACTTGTACTATACAAATTCGTTCCTACAATTAAGAAATTCGGTATGGTTTAGGCACCCGAGATGCCCAAAGCTCGGGGTCCCATAGGTTTCAATAATTTTACGGCCTCCAAGTGGCAACCAGATGTTGCGCAACCTCAATTAGCAACCACTTTACAACCGCAACATACCTTGGCTCTTGCGTGAAACTGGACTATTGTACGGCTCTAGCATTTAATCCCTTTTGATAATATACACACGATTATGTTAAATATAAAATACAGCGAGTTATATGAAAAGTAATAAGGTGTATTAAGTTAAACTGAGCTTTGTATATTAACAATGGAGTGTAATTTGGTTGTGGAATTTAATTGGGGCAAACCTGAGCGAGCCCCACACTAGCAAGCTGTTGTGTAATGGTCATGTTTTTATGATACGTGCTTTCAGAGTAAATTAACCATTCACCTTATAATATTAGTGCACGTGGTGGATGGATAGGAAGAGTGCTTTAGACGCAGAAGAGAGATACAGGATTGGAAGGGAAAGGGAAACACGGAACAGGCTGAGCAGGAATTAGGTGTAGTGAATGTTATATTATAGAATTTTGAGCAAATACTGACATACCATTGGAGGAAGTCTGCTCCTGCATTGTCAAAGTTGACCCTTCCTATGCTGCAACACAATTAACTAGTGAAATGTCCCAGCTAAACAACGACAATGTGTCAGCCTCAGTAATGGTCGGCTGGGATGACAAGATGAAACTGAGCTTTAGGTATTCTTTCTTTCACTCTTTACTACCCAATGCCTAGGGTGGTAACATTTTGCCAGATATAGCTATCTGTGTATTTCTCAGGCTCGCCCCTCAATGTTGAAACATCTGTCTTGTATGCCACAGGTATGTCTAGTACTGCTAAAACTTTGTATTCAATCTGGTGAAATGTGATAAAGTTAACCCTGTAACAAAAATACTATTTTTATATGTGGGTCAAGTGATTAACTAACAAGGTAATTACTTGTAATTAACAAGCGCTTGTCTTGGGTATTTCATCAAGGTTTATTTTATCAAAATGTTCTGAGTCAGAAGTTTAATGCGTCATAGTTTTCCAATAAATAGATGCATGTACATACTTCATTACATCGTGAATTTCAAAATATTTCATTATATTATGAATTTCAAAATATGTGCAATTGTACACATAGACAAATATGTATTTTGCTATAATGCAGCTGCCTAACAAACCCTGTAAACAGCATGACTAAAGTAGGTACCTGTAACGTTTAAAGGCAATGGAAGTATATATAAACAGCAAACAAACTAGATTAATAATTAACAATTTAAAAAGTTAATCTCTCAGTGCTACAAGAAGTAAGGAATAAGATTTTGGCATATAAGAGGATACCGTATGTATTACTTAAAGCACCGCTGCCAGTTTGTATGGGAAGTTTGTAAAATAAGGAACAACAGAATAACTTTTCATAATAGTCTGAACGCTCTCCTACATTTTGTCTGCATCCTATTTTGTAATGAAATCGCAGTCATTCATTAGCTGCGGCATTATACAATCACCACTGACAAATAGCTGTATCATTTGTGGCGTGCTTTAAATGGAGAACCTGTCTAAACAATCGAAAGCGGACCCAGAGCCTTGCAATTACCACATTATCCATAATATTAAAAATCCTATACTACATAATAGCTATAGTACCTTCGTTCTCTTCTGTGCCCTAACACCGACCAAAACAGTTCACAACAGCATGGTGCTCATTAAATAGAAATGGCATTTGAGCAAAAAAGAGAATGAAGGTACTATAGCATTATGTGGTACTAGTGGGACCCCCACAAAATGAGTGTGTTTTGTCTAGTCTATATACAGGAAAAATTATACATGAGAATATTCACAAATGGTGAATTGTTAGATATTATTAAGGTTTTCATACATTCCGCATAAGTGACTGTTCTATTAGAGTATATCGATCTCTAATCCAGGGTGATAACATTTGTGATGGTTTGGGCTGCTGAGATATGAATTCAGTTCAATAAGAGTGTGAATGTCTTCTTTATCAATTGCTGCAGGTAGCCAACCAGGCACGAGTATCTGCAATAGCAACGCTTGTAACACAGAATTCCGTTTATTAACATACAGTTAAAGTTGTTGTGTAACGATTTGAAATTAATAGATTTTGTTAAAACTCGTTTATCAGCTGAGTTGAAAAGTACCTTATTTTGTTAATGTACAATAATGTTTGGTCTATAATCTCAGAAAGTTTGTGTTGGTTTAGTGACGAGACGCGGGAGGAGTTTACTGCACAATTTGCAAATCGCGGCCATTTTATAGTGATTGTTGAACAGCCCAACCTAGTGCAGGAATGATTAAAATAATGCCCTTCATGTTTGTATTGGGTTATTTTATGAACCATTGTAGAGTTTTGAAGTTATACACTTGATGGTTTGCGTGAGAGGGCCTTGTAATCGGTTTTTTTACTTGAAAATCGAAATATGCCCGATAGAAACAAAATCTGCACGATGAGATTTGCCTTCGTCCACTGATTGGAAATTTGCAATCTGATGGTCGTAGCTCCCGTGACTACCGTTTTATTAGAAAAAATCAAAACAAAATGGCCATTGCGTATTATATTATAGGGATAGGATATAATATGGATGATATGGTAATTGCAAAGCTTTGGGTTGTTTAAGCAAGTTCTCCAGTTAAAGCATGCCGCGAATGATACACTTGTCAGTGGTAAATATATAACGCCGCTGCTAATGAATGACTGTGCTTTCATAACAAAATGCAAACAAAATGTAGGAGAGTATTCAGACTATTGTGAAAAGTTATTCCGTTATCATGTTCCAATATTCCGTTATTCCTTATTCTGCGTTTTACAAACTCCCATTTGTATGAAATATACAGCATTGAGTGGCAAACATAGCACAAGACGAAGCCGAGTGCTGTATTTGCCACAAGACCCTCACCAAGAGCTGTATATTTCATACAAACGAAGCAGCAATGCTTTCAGTGTTTTATTGTATTTTGCACTAGTCTCGCGTGGCCAGACCGCTTTTTTCCGCCACCACAAATAAAAACGGAAAAAAGCGGTCTGGCCACGCGAGACTAATTTTGCACTACTGCTGTGTGAATAAAACACAGTTCTTTGATAGTACTAAATAAAGGAATTGAGTTTTCTTTGATGAAAAGTGTCAATGAGCTACCATTCTATAACTACTCTACCATTCTACTAGACAGATGTTCAACATCAGGGGGTGAGCCTGAGCATCTGTGAAGTTGACTTTAAATTAAGCTCCAAACATTTTGTGTATTATCATAATTTTTTGTTAAAGGATGTACAACCATAATGAACCATGATAGCCATTCATTGCTAGCTAATAGCTATTGCCTGTACAACAGTAAGGAATAATGAGATATTGGCATGAGATTATATAGCTACTGCATAGCTCATTTACCGGCACAAGTTTAATACCTAATTTTGACTCATTTCAAGACTGTGATCATCGAAAGATGGAATTTCGTTGCCGCTCAAAATAGGTTGTTCTACTACCAATTCAGATATATAACTGCAACATCTAGCTTCCCTTCTCCGCTGCAACAACATTTTTCGCTGCTCTGTTGACATCATGGAGCACTGACGTCCCTCGCGTGCTCTTGCTTGTAGCCGTGACTCTCTCTCTTCAATCATTTCCCTGTTCCTTCTAGCACAATATTGCTCTCTTCTTCTCCTCAGCCTTTCCTCTCTCTCCATCCTCTTGCTCTTCCACGTGCCAAAGCCTGAATATAGAGAGTCAGTAATCTTCACCGTTTAATTCTTCATGACATGGTTGACCGTACTAGCCAAATATGGATTGTCAGTAATCTTTGCCGTTCATTCCTCGTGGCATGGTTGACCATACCAGCCAAATATGGATTGTGTCAGTAATCTTCGCCGTTCATTCCTCGTGGCATGGTTGACTGTACCAGCCAAATATGGAGCGTCAGTAATCTTCGCCATTCATTCCTCGTGGCGTGGTTGACCGTGCCAGCCAGATATGGAGCGTCAGCTGATACATGATGCCGATTATTTTCACATTACAAAGCACTTGTATGGAAGTTTATCATGTTTGTTTGTACATGAACCACCGTATCAAAACTACAGTAGTGTGTTGCAATCCCGTTTTCCTCCACAGTTCTTGGCGCATGAACCACCACATCGCTCTCCATGTTAGAGTGGAGCTCGCTCAGGCTTGCCCCAATAACTACTCTACCATTCTATAACTACTCTATTGTTCTATAACTACCCAACCAGTGCTATAACTACCTCCTGACACTTTATAGCATATATAGCATTGTTGAACCCTTTGATCCGCCCACGCAAAATACAATAAAGTAAGGGGGAAATTTTTCATGAATACCCAGTATTATTCACAAGGAAATTTTTCATGAATAACACTTCACGAGGCTCTTAATATTAAAATTAGTGCCTATATATTTTGATGGCCATATGCAATAACCCAGTAATTTATTGTGCATGAATGGCATCTTTTGGCTTATGTTGGCTTCTAAACTTCCATGGACACAAAAAACAATTTGTAAGACTAGAAACAAAGTATATATTTCGACTACAAATAAAGATTTAGAAAACTAAAAGCCACAATTGATATCACATTTGTGTGCCTATATAAAGAGCGCTAGTGATGCAATAACTTATAGATCAGAGGGTAGATCAAAGAGTTCAAAGGAAGGATTTTCCCAAGCTACATCTAGATGTACATTAAGATGTATCCCTGGCAGGAAGTACAATAGGGATACATGGCTTGATCCAAGGTGTGAAAGTGTTACATATATAGGTTAAGGCATTACCATGAGTGCTATATGAAAAATAAAGCACAAATTAAAGCCAAGATGGCTAATATAGCATGAGGCGAAGCTGAGTGCTTTTATTTTTCGTATAGCACAAGCAAAGCAATGCTTTAACTGTTATAGAGAATTCCTCTACAAATTTGCACGCCATCATAAAATGTCCAACCTTTACCAATCTTTCAGCAGAACCATCATCAATGTATCCCAGTGTTTCCTACTGTTTACTGCCTTGTCCATCAGTATATACGGTGAAAACAAGAGATATAAAGTCTTCCGATTTTATTTCCCATTCTATAACTGCCTGATATAGCACTGTTCACGCGGTTCTGGTTCTATAACTACGTACAATATAGCACTGTTTCTAGCTTTGATTCTCCCACGCAAATTCTTTTATGTATATTTATAGTATTTTGTGTGGGAGGATCAAAGGGCAAAGTGTACTTTATTTTCCATAAAGCACTGTTAAGGTGTGAAGAGTGCTTTATTTAACCACCAATAGTGCTTTATGAAACTTCAAAGCTTAATAAAGTACAGTTATGCATGAACTCTTAACGCCTTAGTAAACAACTCATTGGAATGTGTTACATACTACTAGGTTGTAAACAATGCGATGTGGCTAGCTTTTTGTTTCCAATTCATGAGGTGTCTTGTACAAACCAACTATCTTGTTAATACAACACAAATATAAACGAGAGAGAACACGATCTAGCTGCAAGATTCGTTTAAAACACCAACATAAGTGCACTCCACCACTGACGGTTAAGCAAGCTTAAATCAACCAGCGAGTGCGTTTGTATTGAAGCATTAGTCTTGGAAATTCTATAAAACAGTTAAACCATTGCCTTGCTCGTGCTATACACAAAATAAAGCACTCGGCTACGCCTCATGCTTTATTAGCATCTCGGCCGTGCGCCTCATGTTTATTTCACGCATAGCACTCGTAGCAATGTGTGCCTCATGTTTTATTTCACGCATAGCACTCGTGGCAATGCTTTAACTAATACTTATAGTACACATGACTGCACATGAGGTGGGTTTCTCACGTGATAATTACTGTGTGACTTAATGTATCTACATTAATCTACTCTATTTGCAACACTCACCATTAGTTTATTAAACGTGATTTTTTGCCCATTTATAAGCCCTGCAGCTTTATAAAAAGTTGTGCCACAATCACCAGCACTATCATGCAAGAATGTCATGACAACAATGAAATAGAGCACAACGAGTATCCATTACTATACAAAGAGGCCAAAATATCGACGTCAAGTTTGGACAGATTTTTAGAGTGCCGGAAGTGTTACATATTACTTGTAACATGTGCACTCACATGTGTTACCTGTGTCCGAGGGCTGCATTTGGGCATACATATCAAGCAAATCCCTTATTACATGTGTAAGCAGCCTTTGCATAGTTACCTCGATTCTAGAAGAATTACCTGGCCGAGCTGTCTCATTGATTAGTCTGACATGATTTTGCCCTTTTCAGCGATGAGAGTTGTTTGCATTGTATAAACAACAGTGTTAACATGTAACATTAACATGTAACAACGCCTTTCTGGTGCTTGAACTGGTTTCGGATTTGGTCACACGAGGCTTAGGGATTGTGCTAGCTACGTACAAAAGTAAGGAAACCAAGGAAAGATTTTAGCATGAGAGAACACTAAAGATAAAGTTTAATCCCTACTTTTGACATATTCTTAATAATTAACCTACTGAAATGAGCCAAAAGTAGGGATTAGACTTTTATAAATTGTCTCATGCTAGTGTTTTCTCATGCCAAAATCTTTTCCTTACTTTTTGTAGCTAGCACTGAAAGATTGATCCCTACTCACCTTTAATTTTTAATTGTTCTAGCAGAGTGGCACATATATTTTTGTGATTAATGTTGTGCAAATAACCGGTTAGTTGTGTATGAATTATTAGGAATTATACAGTTAGTCAGAATAGTACCATCACACATTTTTGCCTCCTTAGCTACCTTAAATCTTCATACATAGTAGTCATGATACTTACGTACTATAGGGCTATGCTCTCGATAATTATTACGTTGTTTTGTAAATTAACTTGTTCAATCTTATACTAAAGGAAACTAAACTAAGCAGTGCAAATTTATTCCTTACTTTTAGATGTATACTGTTGTGAAATATTCAATTGAATGTGAAATTGTGCAATTTGTATGCTACTGTATGTAATAGCTTGTGCATTTCTGATGTAGTTGGTGAGACTAAACTGTACATGTGTGTTTCTAAAGTGTGCTTTTGCTGATTGGAGAGCTACAATGTCAGCTGAGAAAACATTCAAACAATTTTACATACCACTGGTGACAACACTACCAATGGATGATGTCATCTTTGTAGCTACCTTATACTCAAGTGGCGTTCTTCCTGGCAAGCTTAAATCTTTACTGTGGTCAGAGCCCACTGCACCAGCTAAGGCATCGCTCTTCTTGGATAAGGTGATTGGGCCAAGTGTATCCATTGGGGATAGTGAAAGGTTATACATGCTTCTTGATTGCATGGAAGAACATGAATCAAAAGAAGTTCAGGACTTAGCCAAAAAGATCAAATCACAATTTCGAAGTGGTTAGTATTTTTAACTACTAATAATGTAATAAATATCCTAGCATACCACAGATGTATATGTACAAGTTATATCACAGCCGCAAGGGTTTGCCTGATATATACACATGACGCCCAAGCAAGTGCGTATATATCAAGAAAATCCCAAGTGAGGCTGTGTTATAACATTTATATTACACTTTGCATAGGCCTACTTTGCAAAGGCGCCTCTCATAGTAGTGGTGACTGTGTACTGTAGTGAGTTGTTTCATTAGACGCACCCCAACTCAGTATCGGATAATATTTCATTAATAATTGATCCTATTAGATTAGTGTGTTGAAGAAAATCAACTAAAAGCTTATTAAAACTTAAAAAGAATCCCACAAGTAAACACGTATGTCACATAACGGTTCATTTATACATTTCATAATCCCCTTAAGAGAAGACAGACAATATAAGGGAACTGTGATATGTAAATCATGGCTACAAGGTGTATTCAAAAAATATATGACTCGAGTCTAAGGTCAGAGGAAGTTTAGGAAGTTTATCAGTGGTAAACTCTCGATGACCGAGGACAAGGGCGTATATTTGTTGAATACACCGTAGGAGCCATGGTTCATATGATATATAAAACATTAACCAACAAAATCACGATAGAAATAAGTATTAGTTATATCCCAGGTTATCTTTAGTTATTACCCGAGTCCGAGGCGAAGCCGAGGATGAGGGTTAATAACTAAGATAACCATGGGATATAACTGGCTTGTATCCCAGCGAACATGCCGGTCTTTTAGCTAGTTTTCCTAGGCAACTCTTATACATTCGTTCTGGAACAACATTGCGAAAGTAGCCTACAACATCACTATAACTATCCCTATCAATTATAAGTATAAGTTATAACACAGGCAAGAGTGCCTTGCCTGATATATATGCACGATGCCCGAGGGTGCGCAGCGCCTGAGGGCGAGTGCATATACATCAGGCAAAGCACGAGTGCCTGTGTTATAACTAATATATTTCACTTCTGGCACTCTAAAAATCTGCCCAAACTTGATAGAAATATTTTGGCCTCTATATAGTAGCAGGTGCTCGTTGTGATTGTGGGACTCTATTTTATTGTTGTCATGATGTTCTTGCAAGGTAGTACTGGTGATTGTGGGTTTACCTTAACTTTTTATAAAGCTACAGGACTTGTAAATGGGAAAATAACCACTTATAATTGCTTCAAAAGGATAAACTAATGGTGAGTGTTGTAAATAAAATAGATTAGAGTAGATTAATATACATAAACTCACACATAAATAGATTATTTTATTACATGAGAAACTCACCTCAAATGGCGTCCTTTGGCTTTAGATGGCATCCTTTGGCTTTAATCAGCTTATAAATGTCCATAGACAACAGATACAAACTTTGTTAAACTAGTAACAAAGTTATTTTTCAACTAGAATAAAGATTAAATTTAGAAAACTAAAGCCCACAATCAATATCACATTCGTGCACCTATATAAAGAGTGGTAGTTTCATTTCCTGCATCAAAGCATTGTAACAATGTACTAACGAGATATCAGCACACCTAAGCGTGCGATATTTTCTGTATCACACATCTATGTGTGCAATATGACATTTATACACTGACTTTTCCCTTTGATCTGAGGTGTTAAAAGTGGTATTTACTAGGTTATGCAATACCTGAAATAGTTTCGCTGCTATTTTCAAGCTGAGAATCTTCGTAAGTTACGTTTGCATCATGTAACCATTGATGACGGGTGGATAACTAGTTATTTGCCCTATGCGCTGGGGGATAACTAAGTTATCCACCCTGGTGGCTTCTTTGATCTGCCCACGCACCGGGATACAAGTACCTTTTCACACAAAAGTAATGTTTCTAGTGACGAAATGTAGTCACAAACTCGAGCAACAAAGCTGGCTCACATTTAAAAATAATGGCAGAGCAAGCCCATAATTGATTGTTCAGGTTGTGTGCGTCATGTTATTTATACTCATATATGGTAAAGAGAAGTCCAGATGAGTATACTAACCTGCTCCCAAGTGAGTATATATATACCAAACCTGCCATACATATGTATATGCCAAAATAAACACCAGGCGTGTCATCATAGTATATGTAATAATTATATCATGGGCACGAGTGGTTCGGGTGTGTATATATTGCAAACCACGAGTGCCCATGGTATAAGTAATATATACCACGTCTTGTGCGTAGGCAAACGCACAGCAGCTCAAAGCTTCTTTACCAACGACATCAGTGTATTTATAGTGGAACTTATTACATTCGATTGTGGGTTTAACACGTAACGTTTATTCTACGTTTTGCTTTTCCGGGAAGTCGGTGTGCATGTGTGTATGTGACTGTGTGTCTGCTCAAGAGGCTATTAACATGAAATGAAGCCTGATTAACCAATCAAACAAGTCCTACTGCTTTTCAGTTTCTTTATACAACACTTACTATCGATATTACTAGTGGATGTGGCCTTATAGTAACGAAGCGTATTGTGTGTTACTGCCAAAGAAGAACAAAGTTATGCTGTGTTAGTCGTTAATTTCACAGTAAAAGCCTTTTAGCCAGCTGTGCGTTACTAACAAGATGGAGCGCTTCAGTGTTAAAAGTGGGCGTGGCATGTGGGTAGCGAAGCTTATAAAAGAAGACCGGCCTATAGTGTTACAGTAAGACTTTCTGCCTAAGGTTACGGTATAGTCATTAAATAATTTTATTGGCGCTAATTTTCATTGTCTTTAAAAGCAGCCTTACTGTGTTTTATACCAAGTGGCTTCATCACCGCCTTCAAATTACTGCATAAAGAGTCTACAGTCACTGTTGATAGGCGATAAATCAACCCTGCTGCAAAGCAAAGTGACAACAATGGCTTCCGTTTCTACACCGCAAACTCTGCCGCCACTTTTCAGGGATAATGACCAAGGTAACCTCCCTTCTAGGGTTTGTCCTTAATAAGAGATATATTGTCGAGGGCCTGTGGAAGAGTTTTTAGGAGTACAATGCTGAAGAGAGATTTTATGAGTGTTAAAAGTTCAGAAATGACGTTATAAAAGTGCCTTTGTGAAGACATTTATTGGCTCGACTAAGCGTGAAAGCAACTGAGCACTAAAAACTCTTCCACAGGCCCTTGACAATATCTCTCTTATTAAAGATAAACCCTAGAAATGGTCCTTATCTTGGCCGTGATCATTATAAATGGTGGCGAGGTTGCGACGCCATTGTCGTCACTTTGCGTTGTAGAAGGCTCAATTGATGGCCTATCAACAGTGTCTACAGACTCTTTATGCAGTAATTTGAAGGCGATGACAAGGCCACTTGATATAAAACACAGCAAGGTTGCTTTTAAAGACGATGAAACTTTGCGCCAATAAAATTATTTAATGACTATACCGTAACCTTAAAGCAACTTTGTACTACTTTTTAAAAGCTTTATCACTAAAGTACTATATTTAAGGCCGCCTTTAAAATTTAAAAAACTAAATCCCACAAGTAAACATTTTAAGATCTACTATGTAATGTACCTTTATGTAATTCAAGGGTATTGCACCTTGACTGGTTACCGTGGCAATGAGATATATCATGATATATCCCTGTTTCCAGGGTATATTTGAAATACCATATAGCGCTAAACTTTGGCGGTGCCAAGCTTTGACGAATTTGGCAAATTATATTCCATCGCCAAACTTAACCCTCCAATTTTTAATAGTTGCAACCATGACTCACGCGATACTCATATCACCAAAGTTTAACCCTCCAAAATCTCTGTGGAGGTAAATTTGCCAAAGTTTGGCACCACCAAAGTTTAGCACTGTATGGTATATCCCTGTGGTTTCCTTTGATCTGAGGTGTCAAAGTGATAATATATTTCAGTTATACCATGGCAAACACGTGATTGCTGTGGTATAGCCTGTATATATATAATATGCTAAACAAAAACACCCTGGGTGTATAAAAAGTGCGAGGCCAATCAGAAGCAGCATTGCAAATAGGTATGTGCGACCAAAAACTTTGATATCAGCTGAGGCCAAGAAGTAACTTATCAAAAATATTTTTAACTACTTGAATGACATACGGTACAGCTCAGTTTAAACTTGACAAGGCACGTGTGTGGCATGTACTCGACACGACACGTTTTTCATTTTGCAAGCGTGCAGGCATGCGTGCGCTCGCAAGTTCGATGACATAGAAACTCTCGTGCAGAGTACTCGTGCACGCACTAGACGTGTGGCAGAAGCACGCATGCATGTCAGGTATGTACACACGCCAAATCTGGTTTGTGTGCACCTTGGCATGTATACGAATTGTAAGCCGAGAATAACGGCATAAACTCTATGAACATGTACTTGACCTAAGGCGTGATTCCCATCAAGACACAAGACGCAAAAACGCCGCTAAACAATTAGCTAAAGCCTATAGATTATATTTGGGGGTGTGTCTTTTACCGATTATCATCAGTAATTCTCGGATAAAAATTCCAATGTGACAAATTAATGCTGATATCCTAAACCTATTGTATATAGCTAACTGACAACATGAACACATTAGTAGCTATCGCTATATATACAGTTTAGTTACTTTTCAAAGTTGCAGATAGTTTTTGTGCTGCACAATACTCGATCTTGTCCACTCATGACACGAAGATATCCTAGCATATTCGGTATGAACACGCCCCTTCATTAGGACCTTCGAGCGATACTCATTACAACAGATAAAGAAGCCGATCAGCTGCAAAACAGTTGCATTTCATTGCCTACAGCTACTGTACCTGTAGTTACACGACACGTGTAGTGTGGCAAACCAAGTACGAGCTCGTGACGTGCATTTCTCGTGTGTCGAGTTACACGACACGTGTAGTGTGGCAAACCAAGTGCGAGCTTGTGACGTGCATTTCTCGTGTGTCGCATGTGTTCACTGGCCCACGTGCGCACACCAAAATTGCATGCAACAGTGCGTGCACACGCCAGTTTTTGAAGTTTTACACGCGTTAAACGTGCAAGCACGCGTGTGTAAAGTTTAAGCTGAGCTGTACTGTACAATAGTTTATCATTAAGGTGGCGGTCAAGCAATTGCGGGTGCCCCATAATATGAAGCCTTACAATCGATGACGCCAGATATTTCGTTTTAATGCACACCGCACATAATTAACAATGGCGTTTTTGTGAATGAGAAGGCTTTTAATGGTAAGGAAATATTTTGTTTTTCATAATAACTCATTACTATTAGGAATAATTCATACTTGTATGTCCACTTTTCGAGCAAAGAAGCAAAGCCACGAATGGTTACTGATGGTTACAGTGATTTGGCGCAATAAACAATGGATTAGTATGAAATATTTACAACGGCTTTTCTCTTTATCTTAGTATCACAATTATCTGAAACATTGTAATCCACTAGGCGGATGGTAAACAAATGTGGCTACGTATACTCATCGCAATCTGAGTTAGTAGGGTGGCGGTCTGGTCAAATATTGATAGCCTTCACGGCGATTAAATAGTTTCTGTATCATCACTTTAATAATACGTAAATACATAGAAAACATAGTGAATAGCTGATTTCTTGAGTATGAAATATCGGAGTGCTTGCGTACTTCGGTAAAGGTGACCAAAGCGTCGTCATGAAACGCCTCGCAAAAGTAGCATCCAGTTCGTATAGTGCTAAACTAATATCGTCAATAAGTGAATTAAAGGGCTAGTTTACTGAACTTCTCGAGTATCGGATATATTGATTAAACGGGCTTTGTTTCTGTGGTATTTTCTAATACAATTAAATGCGTGGGCGGAATGCTTTACCGCCACCTTAAGTATAGTAGTACTTAATAGTAGGGATCGACACGAAAAACATGGCGTCCAACTTTCACGTGCCTCCATAACTCACCTCACAATATAGTTTTCACGAAAAACCCATTTGTAACACTATAACGAAACTGTACTTTTGTTAAACTCCATGAAAATCCTAACAATACGATCAGTAGAGAGATTTGAAAATTTCAAAATCTACCAGAATTTCGTCTGCCTGACGGCCTGCCTGCCTGCCGTAAGACCCACTAGCACTAGGAGTATGGCTCCAGATTTCTCACACAACAAAGGAAATCGTGTCCGATTTACAGAACTGCTGTTCCGCTGAAGATTCATCCACTGTGCCTTAGTGTTTCTTTTCATCCCTCACTATCTTCTTTTTTCTTCATTTAGTTTGTAGAAAGGCAAGAAAATTATGAAAGAAGGTGTCGATAAATTTGCACCTTCTGCTTTTACGTCACCAAAACAGCCACTTACACATGTGACATAATTAGTAATGCACCCGCTGTGTTAAATACTATGAACAGATGTGATGTTTTGCGTGTACTTTATTACATCGTGAACTATAGAGTACCTGCTGATATATAACTTAGACAACATATTTTGGATGTTTTTCGAATGTATTTCACTACAATGCAGCTGCTCCGCCATGTTAACACTGTTGTTAACACGCGTCTGTAAAAACAATTAAGTAATGTTTTGCCGCCTGAAAAGTGATTACTTTTGCAAGTATGCTATAAAAAGCAACAAACTAGAATATTTAAAAATTAGGTGAGTAGGGATCGTTTTTGCAATGCTAGCTAAAAAAAGTAAGGAAACAAGGGAAAAGATTTTCAAGTGGCATGAGAGAACACTCAGGATTCTAGCATGAGATAATTTATAAAAGTTTAATCCCTAATTTTGGCTCATTTTCAGTAGGTTATTAAGAGTAAGCCAAATTAATGTAGGGATTAAACTTTTATAAATTATCTCATGCTAGAATCTTTAGTGTTCTCTCATGCCATTTGAAAATCTTTTCCCTTGTTTCCTTACTTTTTTTAGCTAACGTTGCAAGAGCGATCCCTACTCACCTTTTTAATTTTTAAATAGCATATTTTCACAAGTATGATTGGCTTTGTCACTTGGCCACCTTTATAATAATGATATTACATTCAAAAAAGGTGGCCAAGTGACAAAGCCAATCATACTTGTGAAAATATGCTATAAACTATTGTATGTCATTCAAGTAGTTTTGATAAGTAACTTCTTGGCCTAGCTAATATCAAAGTTTTTGGTCGCACATACCTATTTACAATGCTGCTTCTGATTGGCCTCGCACTTTTTTTCATCCAAGGTGTTTTTGTTTAGCATATCACTACTTTTTGGAAGTATAAACACATGTTATTACTAGCAAGCAGCAGAGAATTACGTATACTGCATGGGCATAACTTGTACTTGCTTACAGTAGTATATAATATCATTAAGTACGGTATAGGGATGGGCGATATTGATATTTTGGTATGCAGTTATTGTAAAGTAAGCATATCACGATTATCACAATTATTGATTTATCTGTATTTGTAGCGAAAATTGTCTAAAAATGTGTCAAACTGTCTACAAATGTGTCTAAACTGATCACGATAAGTGCTGATTATCACGATATTACACAATTATTGCCTCTCATGATTATTGTTTATTAGTACACGATATCGATTATTGACAAAGAAAATATCACGGTTAATAGGCAAAACCGGTTAATTGCCCATCCCTAGTACGGTAGTACTTCATGGTAGGGACCGACACAAAAAAACGAGGCGTCCAACTTTCACGTGCCTCTATAACACGCCTCACAATATACTCTTCACAAAAAATCAACTAAAATCTGTTTGTAACACTATAACAAAACTGTACCTTCGTTAAACTCCGTGGAAAACCTAACGATACGATCTGTAGAGAGATTTGAAAATTTCGAAATCTACCAGAATTTCGTCTGACTGCCGGCCTGCCTGCCGTAAGACCCACTAGCACTAGGAGTATGGCTCCAAATTTTCACACAACAAAGGAACCGATGAACTGATTTCGATGAACTTTGGGTTATTGATTCTTCAACCAATGAAGGTACTAATTCTCTAGTAAACGGGTGAATCGGGCAGGAAAGGATGGTTTGTCGTGCATAGTCACACAACAGGCGCCATAAAACTCGCAATGGCTGGTACTTAGGAATGGTGTTGCCAGTTTCCTCCATTCTCGGTTTATTGATTCTATATAGTAAGAACGATACTTCAGTGATAGCTTTCATGGTGGCTTAGCTAGAGCGTTTACAAATTTTAGGGCGGTGCTACATGTAAATAACTCACTCAGTGGTCGCATTGCTGCGCTTCTTCTTGGCCTCACGACTCACTATCATGAGTCTTGATTATCACTTTGACACTTCAGATCAAAGGGAAAAGCCAGTGTATAAATGTCATATTGCACTGGCTTTGGAATGTTAACGAGATATCAGCACACATAAGTGTGCGAAATCAAGACTCACGATAGTGAGTTGCGAGGCCCCAGATTTTAAAATAAGCAATAGAAAATACATGGAAAAATGGCCAAATACTTTAAAAAGTGTTTGGCCATCCACAAATTTATTCAGCCATTTCATATTATTTTATGAATCCATTGTATAAAAGATTGATTCCGTAGTCAAAAAAATGGCCGAATACTGCCATAAGTGTCCTGAAATGGCGGAAAAGGGCCGATGGCCAACTGCTATTTTGAACTCTGTGGCCAAGAAAAAATGCAACAATGCGACCAATGAGTGAGTTATTTTACGCATACGTAGCACTGTACTCAAACTCGCAAACGCTCTAGCAAAGCGACCATAAAAGCTATCGCTTAGTTATTACAGACCCAGAACATTCTTACTATATAAAATCAATAAACCGAGAATAGAGGAAATCGATGCCACCGTTCCTAAGTACCAGCCATTGTGTGTCTTATGGCACTCGCCGTGTGCCCAAGCCCGACAAATCATTGTTTTCATCCTGATTCGCTCATTACTCGAGAATTAGTACTTTCATTGTTGAAGAATCAATAACCCGAAGTTGACAGACATCGATTCAGCCATTCTTCTGATACAGCCTTATAAGTGCCTTCCTGTCACCACAAAAATTTAATCGGTTCATTTTTTCTTCTTTCTTTCATTTTCATTGCACACTTTTTCGTGGGCTTGCGGGAGCTTGTGTGAACCCTGAAAGTTTTATTTTCAAACTCTCTTTGTGTACATTCACTTTTTTTGCCTAATAACTCACCCATTTCTTTATGGATTTCAGCCAAATTTATATCAGCACTTCTCCCATGTATGTTCTATACCTGTCATACTATTTTCAGCCTGAAATAAACGAACCCCCTTCAAATGATTTGCATAAACTTTCAGATACACAATCTATCACTCTGTAGTGAAAGTTTTAAAAAATGTAGGGCTGAGCTTGTGTGCTAAGCAAGTACACGTGATGCCCAGTACTTCTCTGCTGCTTGCTAGTAATAACATCTGTTTATACTTCCAAAGAGTAGTGATATGCTAAACAAAAACACCCTGTGTGTAAAAAAGTGCGAGGCCAATCAGAAGCAGCATTGCAAATAGGTACGTGCAACCAAAAACTTTGATATCAGCTGAGGCCAAGAAGTTACTTATCAAAAATCTTTTAACTACTTGAATGAAATACAATGGTTTATAGCATGTTTTTCACAACTATGATTGGCTTTGCAGAGCTTGAAATAGCAGTCGGCCATCGGCCATTTTCCAACCAATTTCAGGATTTGGCCGACCAAAACTGATATGCTAGGACACATTTACTGTACATTTCCAATGGGGAATCCAATGATGTGTTCCTATTCATTGATGGGTTCTTATGGACAGTTATGGTATACAACAATAGCAGCTCAAATACTCAGGTGAAGTGACCTTACCGATGTAGTAACCTTATTATTATTGTAATCTGTCTACAAGAAACTGGCTACATTAATGCAAAGCGGGTATCTTGATGTAACTGTTAAATAGAGTATATCTCATTGAAAGCCCGTAACTTTCTTTATAAAACTACAAAAGTGATTTGTACATCGCCGCCCATATTTTAGAAACCAGTAATTCGTTGAGAATTAACCACGCTAACGTCTGTTTAACATGCCCACTAGGTAACCAAGGTCGGTGCGTGTAAGAATTGGTGATAGTTAAGTAATAAAAGATGAAATCGCTATAGAATTCAGGGGCAACGCCCATTTCTTTGTAACCATGCATTTCCTTGTGATAATCATGTGACCGTGTCGAGCATTATACCATTAAATACATTGCATTTCTAATCCATGCGTAAACTCTATTATGTATGGTTTAATGATTGGTACATTCTGTATTATCACAATAATGTGTGGGGTGGTAAACATTCACCAACCATACTAAGTTGGCACTTTGTATATGGGACCTGATATTGGACTGTGCCTATACATTGTGGATATCATAATTATCTCCATTCATGGGAAGTTGTAGCACATGTAGTGAGTACTGCATGACATGCGTAGTATGCAGTATAACTAGAACCTTAGATCTAAGGTGTAAGTGTTACATTACATTTGCAATAAATTTCTACTTGTTAACCCATATGCTATAGTTGTATCAACTGTAGTATGTGTGAAGGGAAAAGTTGTGATATCATACTTGAGTATAAAAATTGCATGGCCAAGTAGAATCATATGTATCAGAATACAGCAAGGGCTGACACCAGAATGCAACCAAGGCTCAGCATCATTAACACATAACCACAATAATTCTTTTTAACAATTGGTTTCAGTTTAACCAGGAGCTTATGAGCTGCCAAAGGCAGCAAAGGAGCATTTGTCATTTCCTGCACTTTTATTGAGGCCAATCAAAAGATAGAACTTTCTTCAAGACAAATGATTTATGAATCAAATTTGATGAGCACAGTCAACAAATTTCACAAAAAGGATTAGCTTGAGATTTGTTAACTCTTCTTGCTCATCAAATTCGATTCATAAATCTTCCAATTTGTCTTGAAGAAAGTTCTGGCCTCACCATTTCACTGCAGTGTCTATCATGATTGCATAAACCTTGGCCTCATTCTCATATAAGTCCTTTTAGTTGCTACAGCAGTTTTTCTTGGCCATGCCATTTTTTATACCCAAGGTGTTTTTGTTTATTTTATTTTACTTGGCTGCACTTTTCACACCCAAGGTGTTTTTGTAAGAGGTATATATGTATACATATCTAATGCTTGTTTTTTTAGCAATGAAATCAGAGCAGTGGGATGAACCTCAAATTAGTGAAGGTAAGTGTGTTGTAGTTACATTGTGTTCCATGTATGAGGCAAATCCAAGGGTGAGGGTTAATACATGGGTTATATTCCACAAGTGAATAAATTCTTTGTGGTACTTTTGTTAAAGGTGTAAAAGTGGACAGCCCTTAAAAATTCATGCAAAACTAATTTGTGAAAATCGACCAACGTATACATAAGTATGTGTGTTAGCAAATTTTAATGTGATTTTGAAATATACGTAATTAACATCCTCACATGATTGTAGGCATCATGGTGGCTGCATGTGAAAAGAAATCTCTTCACATCATGCACCAAAGTGATAATTTCCGTACAAATTGGCGATAACAAGAAGCCTGACTTCATTTTTGTAATATCTGGTGCCCAACGTGGGACCCGAAGTTAACCACACACGCAAACTCCTTGGCGCAGGGTTGACAGGCACAGTGATTTCAGTCACTCGTTCTGTTCAGCTTTTTGGTGTTCTTTTATTATTTTATTTAGGAGAAAGTCTTCTGTGGCAGAAGAAACAAGGGCCAAGTATGAACGATGCAAGGTCATTCAAGCAGCACACTGGAGTTTTGTCATTTTGTCTCCAAGTTGACAAGGGAGGTTGATGAAATCATGTTGTCTGAATCACTTACTGAAGAGCAACACACCTGCATTAATGTTATTCATCGACAGCTCGAAGTCAAATTGTCTACATTGGTGGAGCTGGATAAGGAAGCCTTATCTCTTTGTGACCTCAGAGATATTGCCACCGAAGTGAAGACAATAGTCGCTCACATTATGAAATACTGAGGCAAGATCGAGTCTACAAAATGCTGCAACTCGCACAAACTTAGTTCTATGATACGCGCACTAGACAGTGTTATGCTTGCAAGTGGAGCTCAAGCCCAACTTCCAAAGCTACTTTCAAGGGAGATGTCATGCGATGGAGGTCCTTTTGGGATTCGTTCAAGTCCGTGATACATGATAACTCACAATTAATAAAGGTGGATAATTTTAATTTTACCTCTTGAGTTTAATAGATGGCGCAGCTGCCCGTTCAGTTAAGATTTGCATTATCCCAGGGCAATTATGACACCACAGTGGAATTATTACAACAGCGATTCGGCCACCCGCAACAAATAATTTTGGCCCACATGGAGGAGCTTATTTAGATAAGCTGTTGCAGGAGTTAATACCTACAGTCATGTAAGTTCGTTAATACAGTACATATTAGAGGCTGAAAACTTTGGGGATGGGCTCTGAACAATATGACAGTTTGCTAATACCAATTATTATGTTGAAGATGCCTAGAGATATAAGATTGAGAATTGCCAGAGAGTCAAGGGATGATGTGTGGAATCTTGATGAACTTATGGATGTCATCCGAACAGAGGTTGAGGCTCGGCAGGCCATGAGGGAGTTAAGATGAACTCTGTTAGGCCATCACAACAGCAAGGCAGACCAGCGTCATGTGTTTATTGTAAGGGAGATCACTTCTCTGCTTCCTACAGCAAGGTGTGGAGTCCTGAAGATCATGAAAAGACCTGGTTGAGTGCTAACTGATGTTTTAATTGGATTGTAAGGTGCGAGATTGCATTTCCATCAAGGTTTACAGACACTGTCACCGTATCCATTTGTGGCAAGTCAACATCTAGTGAGTCAGCTAATTCAAGTACTGGATTAAACACAGCAACCAGCACCACCAATGCAGTTAAAGGCCATCAGACTGTCCTCTTACAAACCACCAGAGTGATGGCATTCGGAGAGTTCTGTCAACAGCAAGTTCCATTTTGTGTGCTTTTTTATAGTGGAAGCCAATTAACTTATGTAACCAAGAGACTTCAACACCAATACCAGCCACAAGGCACAATCATGTGAGATTGTGAAGCTGTCTCCTTAGAAGCCAGGATGTGATGAGATAGCAACTATATCAGCATTAAGCTCTCCAGTTATCTGTTCAGTCCTGCCCTCTGCTGTTAATATCAGAGGTTTTACTCACCTCAATGACTTGTCTTTGGCATTGATGATAAGGATTTGATTGATATTTTGGTAGCCTCCAATTGTTATTAGACCCTAGCTGTAAGAATTCTCAGGCCATTAGTTAGGGGTCTAAATCACTCAGACCCCTAGTTACGCTACTTAGATAATAAAAAGTGGGTGCATGCTCGTTCGAAATAAATAGAAGCAGTTCGTCGTCAAGGAGCATAGGGCTACTAAGGGCTTGAGGGTTTCTAAATTACGTAGACCCCTGTGGTTTGACGTCTAACTGATTTAGACTCTAGCGATAGCTACTCACCTCGAAAACTGTTTCAATTTTCACGCTGGCTACTTTGCATTCGTTGTACGTAGTTTTTCCACTTGAGTGAAAACGGATAGCCATTCTGAATTGAAATATAAAAATTGTGCGTGGTCACATGATTAATATAAGGAAGTGCATGGTTACAAAGAAATGGGCGTTGCCCCTGAATTCTATGGCGATTTCATCTTTTATTACTTAACTATCTTGACGTCTTACACGCACAGACCTTGGTTAGCTAGTGGACATGTTAAACAGACGTTAGTAGGGATGCAACAATATGGGTCATTGCCATATTACATATTGCCTTTGAGTGTATTGCAATATATTGCCATATTGCAATATATGATTAAATTTGAAAAAAGAACACATCATGTCTTTAAAACTTGTTTTTTGCAGTAAAGGCTAAGTAGAAACATGTAAAATAGCAAGAAATTGTACTGTATATTTATGGTTACAAGAGGTCCAGTCATTTTTGTAGTGTAACAATCGGATACTTACAACTTTGAAGGCAATAAATGTTGGAATATTTGTTGCAATATATTACAATAAGCAATATATCGATATTTTTATCAGGCGTATTGTATTGTATTGCAGTAGTAAATATTGCAATATATCGATATTTTGTAATATTGTTGCATCCCTAGACGTTAGCGTGGTTAATTCTTGACGAATTACTGGTTTCTAAAAAATGGGCGGCGACATACAAATCACTTTTGTAGTTTTATAAAGAAAGTTACGGGTTTTCAACAAAATTTATTCTATTCAGCAGTTACATTAAGATACCAGCTATGCATTGATGCAGCCAGTTTCTTATAGACAGCTTTGGTATTACAATAATAACAAGGTTACTACATCGGTAAGGTCACTTCACCCGAGTATTTGAGCTGCTATTGTTGTATACCATAGCTGTCCATGAGAATAGCCCCATCAATGCATAGCTGGTATCTTAATGTAACTGCTAAATAGAATAAATTTCGTTGAAAACCTGTAACTTTCTTTATAAAACTACAAAAGTGTTTTGTATGTCGCTGCCCATTTTTTAGAAATCAGTAATTCGTCGAGAATTAACTACACTAACGTCTGTTTATCATGCCCACTAGGTAACCAAGGTCTGTGTGTGTAAGATGTGGAGATAGTTAAGTAATAAAAGATGAAATTGCCATAGAATTCAGGGGCAACGCCCATTTCTTTGTAACCATACACTTCCTTATATTAATCACATGACCTTGTCGAGCATTATACCGTAAAATATATTGCGTTTCTAATCGATGCGTAAGCTCTATTATCTATGGTGGCAGCAAGCAGCAAATTTGGGTGGCTACTTTCAGGGCCCATACCAACCCCTAGTACTAATTCTTTGTTGCACACTTACATTATCATAACTGCAGTCTCTGATAGTTCAACATGCGATAACAAAGATACCACAAAGATAACAAAGTGCCACTAGGCACGGGTGATACAAGTACTAAAATATCAATACCAATACTTGAAGTACTCAATACTTAGGCATTGAGTAATTTTCTAAAGAATTGAATTTTCGATTCCTATGAGCATATAATTCTTTTCTTTGAAGTTATTAGGCATTATAAGCAATAAGTATTAGTTAAAGCATTGCCGCGAGTGCTATACGTGAAATAAAGCACGAGGCGCGCGGCCGAGATGCTAATAAAGCACGAGGCGCAGCCGAGTGCTTTATTAGCATCGAGGCCGCACGCCGAGTGCTTTATTTCGCGTATAGCACGAGCAAGGCAATGCTTTAACTGTTTTATAGAATTTTCAAGACTATAACGCTTCGATATAAACGCGCTCGCTGGTTCATTTAAGATTTAAGCTTGCTTAGGTGGTAAGTTTAATCAAACAAGAGTACTAGTATTATTAGCTAGCCTACATCACTTACGCGTCGGTGTTTTGGCGAATCTTGCAGCTAGATCGTGTTCTCTCTCGTTTATATTTGTGTTGTATTAACAAGGTAGTTGCATGGTTTGTACTAGATGCCTCGAAAGAATTGGAAAAAAAAAGCTAGCCGCATCGCGTTGTTTACGGCCTACTGGTATGTAACACATTCCAATGAGTTGTTTACTAAGGCGTTAAGAGTTCCATGCATAACTGTACTTTATTAAGCTTTGAAGTTTCATAAAGCACTGTTGGTGGTTAAATAAAGCACTCTTCACACCTTAACAGTGCTTTATGGAAAATAAAGTACACTTTTGCCCTTTGATCCTCCCACGCAAAATACTATAATGGGAAGATAAAGCCAAAAAGAATCATCTTCAGAAATTACTCTGTAGTTATTGATATATTTGTAGCAAATAAGCATGAAAATCAAAAGTACTCAGAATCGTATCGAAATGACTTCGATACCAAATTGAAAGTACTTGGAATCGTATCGAATGAAATTTACAGGTATTGTCCATCCCTAATATTATACCACTTTGCATGGGAGGATCAAAGGGAACTGCAGGGCAATATATATTGCCCTCTACACAGGGCAATATCCAGATTTGTCCAAGAAAATGGTTTTCAGTTATCCTTTGAACCACTCGTTGACACGAAGCTTTGATCCAAATTTGTTAATACTAAAGAAATTGTTGTTTATATAGTAGACCTTAAGACATTTACTTGTGGGATTGAATTTTTTAAAATTTTAAACCATAGTACTTTAATGATAAAACTTTTACAAAGTAGTATCATGATCATATACACTATCCCAGTAGGGACCTGTAAGAAGGCTATAAGCCTGTGGACAGGGAGTCAGAACTATTAACTTAATCCAAACTTTAACAATTGAATGAAGAAAAAATCCCAGACCAGTGGTGACTTGAACCCAGTATAAAGTTGAATTTTTTACTGTTAACACTTTAGGCCAGTCTTGTTTTATAAGCTCCGCTACCCGCATGTCATTCCCACTTTTAAAACTCGTCTTGTTAGTAATGTACAGCTGGTTAAACGGCTTTTACTGTAAAATGAACGATTAACACAACATTACCTTGCTCTTCTTTGGCAGTAACACACGACACGCTTCGTTACTATAAGGCCACGCCCATCAGTAATGATCGATAGTAAGTGTTGTATAAAGAAACTGAAAAGTAGTAAAACTTGTTATCAGGTTTCATTTCACGTGAATGGCTTTTAATGCCTGTTGGGCGGATACACAATCACATATACACACACATACCAACTTCCAGGAAAAGCAAAGTGTAGAATAAACGTTATGTTTCAAACCCACAATCAAATGTAATAAGTCCAACTATAGTCATTGTTAGAGAAGTCTTCAGCCGTTTTGCGTTTGCCTACACACAAGAAGTGGTACGTATAATATTATATTAGTTATACCATGGGCACTCGTGGTTCGCCTGATATATACACCTCATCCTTGGGCTTTGGGTGTTTATATCAGGCAAACCACTCATGCCCATGGTATAACTATTACATATGTCATGTATGTATGTATGTATGTATGTATATGTCTATAGTAGTCCTGAACAATAGTGAAAATTATGTCATCACGATAGTAGTAATAGTGACATTCACAAATATGAATACTATCACAATAGTTAGCTTGTGTGCATAAATACCATGATTAAAAGTAAAAGAACATGAAATTGTCATATATTTATTTTACACTTATAGGTTTATCTCAAGGAACAGAAAGCAGCCGGGGAGAACATAGTAGAGGTAAATGTACTGTCAGCATTTTAAGAGTACTGTATAGTAAAAAACTTTGTCAGTAAATGGGTTTGGCGAATTGCAGGAGTTATGCATAAGTGCAAAGCCGTTCAATTTTCCATATCATGTATGCCTCACGTACGTAAACTAGGGACTCGCGTAAATCGTAAATTCAATGCAGCCAGAAGTTTTGGTGGTGTAGTGTCATAAAAGGTAAGATAAATCTATTATGATTACTGGTAATGGGTTATCACGTAAATATGTTTTACCTACGGGTACAGCTCAAATGCAACTTCACACTCACGTGTATCCAACTTGCGTGTCGTCGAAGGTGCACGCTAGTGTATTGTAGCTAGTGGAAACTCGTGAGTTTCTTCAAATTCCTTACAAGTAATCTACTCGCTAAGAGGAAGACTCTAGAGATGCTTGGCCCTTCTTGAGTGTTCTTCTCGTGCACTGTTCGATGGATATATTAGAGGGCTAATACGTAGATATTTACATATTTGTCCTGAACAAGTTATGTGCCAGTCGTTTATTGATCTACTGATTATAAGAGCAGCAGCCAAAACAAAGGAATGGCGAGTTATCCTCAAAGTGCTCGTAAAGGATTATGCTCGCGAGTTCCATTCACATAGCAAGTGCTCTCTAACAGAGTTCAAAATAAGGAATGGAAGGTACATGGACAAATGGTCAAACATTTCAACAAGTGTTCGGCCATTTACAAAAGTGTATGGCCATTTTATGGATCTGGTGTACAAAATATTGATTAAGTAATCTGAATACTTTTGCAAGTGTTCAGAAATAACCAATTTTGTTCAGAAAATGGCCGATGGCCAACTGTTATTTTTAACTCTGCTCTAAGAACTTGTAAAAGGTAAGGTGCTCATCACTCACGAGTCCCGTTAGTGGTACACTAGTGTACCAATGATGGCACATGCGTGTATTTATGAAGTTGTATTTGAGCTGTACCGTATAGGGAATGAAGCCAGCTGCAAAGGAAGTCTTATGATTTAGTATGATTTTATAACAAATGCACAGGTAGCACTAAAGTGAGTAGTGATAACAAATGCACAGGTAGCACTAAAGTGAGTAGTGATAACAAATGCACAGGTAGCACTAAAGTGAGTAGTGATAGTATACATAATCTTTCCCAACAAACTTCGCTATATACACCAAAAATCTTGTTCCAGAACATATTTCAGCTACAAATCAGTAGCTGAGATGGCTTACCTCTTCCATAGGTTTGCTGTACAAATTATATCCCCAAAATTTTGGCCGCATTTCATAATATCTAAATTACGATTAGTGTGATACGTACAGGAGTCGTAGATGATACGGAGAATTTAAATGGGTTCGCACTTATGCATAATCCTCATTCACCAAAGTTTTGTTTCAAAAATGCATGATTATGCAATTTGTGTTGTGAATGTGAAACAAGGTTGTATGAAAGCTTTGGATATGACTTACACTAAATGCAATATTAGATGGTTGAATCTCATCAAACAATCACTAAACAGACATATGAAATAATAATAGACTTTTACGTGCTTGCATATGGTGTTTATTGTGCTTGTCTTACTACTGTATTTTATGTACCCATTGGTTAAAAAATCCAGCTTGGGGTTCTCATTCAACGAAGATCTTGCACTGGATCAACAGTTCAATATTGTACTCTGAGTGCACAGTATACGTAGAATTTTAATAGTGTATGGAGTTCACGGCTAGCTAGCATGCACTAAAATAAGCAGGCAAGCCTTGTGAGCAAATACAGAGTTCCTGTTACATAATAACTGTTTTTATCCCAGTGAACAAGTCTTCCCTTATGGCAGACCATTCAGTAAAAGTTTGTGACTCTATATATTTTGTGGATTTTAATCATGAGAAACAACTTTAACAGTTGGTATTATCTAGATCTGTAAAAATGAAAATCACTTCTACAAGACTTGCAGCATTTTACTACAGCATGAGTTGCTTTATTAATGTTGTGCATCAGCTTGGTTTATGTTTGTATGAAGGTTGTTTATGTTTACATGAAGGTTGTGTTATGTAACCAAAGACAACAGAAGATATATACATGTGGTGTGTATATATTTACATACTTTCTGGTAAATAGCTAGCTTATCTTCTTGGCAGCTTGTTTGATCTGTTCAGGCACTGAGATATTACGAACATTATCTGGCATTAAAAAGCCTAATTTCTATATACTACTATACTCACTGACAACAAATGCAACTGTATATCCCTAGCAATAATGAATCAAAACCAAACAATGGCACTTTCCATTGAAATGGAAGGTTGAAGTTTTGACTGCAAAATTACTGTAAAAGAACATAACTTCAAAAATAAGTTGATGTTCTACCATCTAAAAACCAGGCGATGTGTAAGTTAAACCACTGTTAATCTACTGCTATTCAGTGTATTGTAATAGTAATTAATAACGTCACGAGTAAGTCATGTGAGCAAAGACTCATCACTAAGGAGCACATAGCAATGCATACAAAATTGATTATTTTGTTTAAACTGGCTTTATACTCCAGTACTTTAGTGATAAAACTTTTTAAAAGTAGTACAAAGTTGTTTTAAGCTGAAATTCTTACTGCAACACTATAGGCTAGTCCTGTATTATAAGCTCTGCAACCCGCACAGCACACCCACTTTCTAAACTGAAGCGCTCTGTCTTGTTAGTAATGTACAGCTGTTCAAACGGCTTTTACTATGGAATGAACAGCTAACACTGCATTACCTTGTTCTTATTCGGCAGTAACTCACGACGCGCTTCATTACTAAGGCCCCGCCCATCAGTAATATCGATAGCAAGTGTCATTGAAAAGCAGTAGGACTTACTGGATTGGTTGTTCATTCATTTCACGTGAATAGTTTTTAATAGCCTGGGGGGCACACACACACACACACACATACCAACGTTTTCACGAAAACGATTTCAAGAAACCAGGCGTACAGCCGGCGCGTGCCTGGTTTAACAAAGTGTCTTATCCAAGCCTACATAATAGCATGTAACATAAAAATTCTGGTTGGGGTCAATAGATGATCACACAAGTATGTTTACTGTTGTCCTTTAATACTTTACTTCAAGAACTATGGCTTTGTTTGAAGTTGTTGCAGTAAGTGGTAGTTTTCTCACATAAAGACTAGATGGATCAATGAAAAGATCAAACATGTGCAGGAATTTGAAGGGAATTACATGGTCATTAGTAGTAAACTAGCTTCAGTGAAGGAGTTAGCATCTTTAAAGAACTGTGCTGTTTATGTCATACATAGTTTCCACTCACCTTTCTTATCAATGAGCTTTCCCAGATGACTGCATGACATCTGTAGCATAAAACTGGATATATCATGTACTGAAGTTACCCATGATTTTTGTACATAACTGTCAATGTGGCCAATTTTCCAAACTTATATTTCCTTTCCCAAAATTATGTGCTACATATATGTATGGTACCAACAAGTTTAGTAGTGAATTATGGAGTGCATGGAATATTTTAATTTTGTAACATCTTGTACATAGATGCAACAAAGTGTACACCAGACAGATTAGCACAGTTTGAAGCACCTGATAAAGGTAACTGTGTAGTGCACATCTTGTCAAATTTTGTAATAGCTACCTTAAATGGCAAAACTTTCAAGGGAGAAAACTTCCACAATTTTCATGGGTTTTCAATAAACAGGAAAATTTTCCCTACTAATTTCAATACATGAAAGCTGATATAGCATAATTGCAAAAGTTTTAGCTACATTATGAGTGATTGTACAAAAGTTTTCTCCCTTGAAATTTTTGTCATTTATAGTAATTGATCCGGCTATGTAAGTATAATATATTTTTATGGTGTATAATTTTTGTGTGTTTTATGGTCATTCACTTAACTAAGTCTCCCTTACTTATATCCATGGAAAATCTGTACATGGGAAATCCACACAATTCTCAGATAATGATCGAATCAGGCAACTGTACCTGTCTTGTAAAGAAACATTCATTGAAGTTTCAAACAAACCTTCGAAGGTTTCAAATTGACATTCGTTTATGCACTACTATAGACACAACTGAATGCAATTGGCATGGGATATCTACGGTACGCTGCAAAAAAAAGGTAACGTTGTGTAGTGTAATGTAATTGTAGTACAATTACATTTTTCTGTAATACGATTAGTAGTTTTCTGTAATACAATTTGTAATTTTGCGTAGTACAATTTGTTTTGTATTGTAGCTAGCTTCGATTCGTAGTTGTATACGTAGTACTAAGTTTTCATATTGTAATTGCATGCACGTACCATAGATAGTATAACTCCATACTATGGCTATTCTTCGAGCTATTCTTACAAACCAACTGATTACTGAAACATGCTAGTAGACTATATTATCGCCTTGCACATTAAAGACACAAATGTATAATAATAAAATGCTTACCTATGGACTTCACAATAACTAAGCAAACCACGCATCTACAGTTGAACAATAACAATAGAACAATGCCGTTCCAATTAGTACACACTTCTTTTAGTAAATTTTAGGTGCCTAGTTTTACTGGATTATTTAGTTGTAGAAATGGAATGTTTAGACAGCATAATTGTAGTTTTATAGTAGTTTAGGCCTTTTACAAATAATGCAGGTTAGTTTCTAGCTTGTTTTCTGTCGTGACAGCTGTTGTAAGTTGTCACTGTGTTCGGTTTTCAGCGACGCGTGACGATGAGTTGAACTTGAACTCTATGCAGGTGATGTAGCATTGTAGGATAGCTATACCATAACAATATTTAATATACAATAATTTGCAAATGTTTTAAAATAAGCTATAGTTAGCTGGCTATATCGACAAAAGGAATCTTGAATGGCCGCCGGCTGCATACTTGTCTGGCTTTAGGATGAACTGTAGAGAATCACCTGTAAGACAGCAGAATTTTGTGCAGAATAATAAATTCATACAAATTATTTGCTAGTCAGACCTTTTAGTGTAGCTCAGATCGCGTAACACACACGCAGAACACTCTCGAGCGGGATGCTGTCACGTTACGGCACCGTATAATGGCTTTGTGCATCAGTCATCGTACTATGCTGGTTGCACAGTACAAATCATAATTTGCTCTACGCTAGATGTACCGTAGTGTTGCGTAGTATGCATTGTAATTTTCTGTAGTAGGAGTTGTAATTTTGTGTTCTACGTATTGTAGTATTACTACAAAGCTCTGTAGTAGCCTCGTAATTACAATTACAAAACGTTACCTTTTTTTTGCAGCGTACCGTACTTTGCAACATTAGATTTTTCAATATTAGTACTAAAGTACACCGGATATAGTTACTAAGCTAGCTAGCTAGAAGTTTTAAAGAAATTGAGTTTGTCAAAATTAACCTTTAAAACATTTGGTCATATTATTATGTGCCATACGTATATAGCGTAAGTTGTGAATAACCGGCAGGCATAAATTAACGTCAAATTATCGGCATGCGTATACGAAATAATATTCGTAATAATCCAACGGATTGCGGCAACATTCACGTGATACATTTCTTTATCAGTGATTTCCACCATAATAGACACAAATTAAATGCATAGAACGATAACATGCTTGTTCTTAATGTTTTTAAGCTTGTTTATTGTAGTACACGCTGAAACTTAGTCCCGTTTTGTTTAATGGCTTTTCCATTGTTAGTGTTGAGGCTATCCTTTATCTCGGCCGAGATCTCGACGTTTATAACTTATATTTAGTGTACAATAAGCGTAATAGTATCGATCTCAGTGGATTATTAACAATAGTACACCGTAGGAATGAAAATATTTCATATACCGTGACTGTGTTCCCGTCTTTTGCAATGAAGATCACAGTATATATATTTTATATCACGACTAGATTGTACACAAATAAGACTTACTTAGTTTCACCAATAAAGAATGGCTTAACAAATGGTAGATAAGTAATAGTTGTAACACAGGCATGAGTGGTCTGCCTGATATGTACACCCGAAGCCCGAAGGCTGAGGGTGTACATATCAGGCAGGCCACGAGTGCCTGTGTTACAACTATTATGTAACTCAACAGCTCAAGCTAAGAGTTTGGTCAATTTGCGGTGATTGTATTTATAGTGTGGCTTGTGAGTTTCGATTGTGAGTTTTAGATATGATGTTTTCATGACGTTCTTACACACGTAGTCGCAACAATTGTGGGTTTATAAACAAGCTACAAGCAAGACTAAAAGACTTATTTTGGTTGAAAATTTGCTTTAAATTGCTTCGATGGATAAATTAAGGTTAGTGGTGTCATTTAAATAGAATAACGAGCACATGGTAATAGATTGTTTTTGTTGTGCGAGTAACTCACCTCAAATTGAGATTCCTTTGGTAAATATACTTCTAAACTTACGTAGACAATAAATTAGTAACGATTTTAGCCTAGAAATGACGACTAGAAACCTGCCTAAACTTTAAAAACTAAAACCCACAATCGATATGGAATTGATGCGCCTATATAAAGAGTGTAGTTCCACTTCAGTTGGTAGATCAGAGAGTAGATCAAGGAGTTCAAAGGAACCACTTTCCCGGGCAATATCTAAATGTACACTGGTTTACATTTAGTTGTGTCCCTGGAATGAGGTATACTTGAACTATGTATCCTCATAGGTTCCTTTGATCTGAGGTGTGAAAGTGTTACATTACAATATACATGACGATATTAAATGTACTGCAGCTAATGGACAGACAATAATTAATGATAATTTATGTTGGGTGACGATAATTCATTATGCGCAAAATATTTATTGGCAGTGTTAACTCATCATTAATAAACGTATATGGCTTCATGCAGCAGCATATAGTTGGACATCCAGTACATATGCATGGCTTCGTGTTATTGGCTTAATTGATAGTATACACAAGCAATTATTTGAAAATTATATGCTGGTATTTCATAACTTATGCTAGCTTCTGAGCAACATTATAGTCGCATTAACTACGGTACAGCTCGATTTAAACTTTAAGCACGTGAGTGGGTAACATGCGTGTATTTTGTAACTCTACTCGAGTATTTTTAAAAATCTCGCGTGTTTGTACACAACTGCATGAGAAATTTGCGTGCAGTGCACGTACGTTATCGTCATGATCACCATGAGTAACGTGTAAGCTGCATCACACGAGCGTACTAGGACAAAAGACATGTGTCATTCATTATGCGCACACAAGCGATTTAAAGGTCAACTGAAATGGAATTTTTTTTGAAGATAAATATGTTTATTTACTCATGCAATACACAAAACAACAATTTTTATAATTCATTTATACGTTATTAACGAGTTATTGCGCCTTGAAGTTGCTAAAACGTCACTTCTTGAAAATGCGACCACAAGTCTTTGATGCGCAATTTGACGTCAACTCGAGCGGAAGGTACTCTTATTTCACTGTTTACAATGGCAGAAGGTGATAGCTCCAGTTCTTTTTCCGAGGCTGAAACCGATTCAATTCTATCAGGTTCAGCTTATTACTCCAGTGAAGACAGCGACGCCTCATCAGTAGCCTCCTTATCGCTGCCAGTGCCTGAGGAGACGATTCGACCGTACTTATTCGAGCCAGAGAGGTCGTCTAGCAGCGATTCTGAAGAAACGACAGAAGTGATTGATCATCCTAGCGAAGAGCGACTAGGAAATACCGATTGGTACGTAAAACACTGATGCAACTGCGAAATGTGTGAAATCTTTCGATGTCAGGTGCCTGTGTGGTTGTTGTCAGACGATGTCAACGTCAAGAGAATCTGTTTGTTGCTAGGAAATCGACGAGATGAAAGTGTTGTTTGTTGGTGATCCGGTACCAGCTTGTGTCACACAGCACCCGGCCTTCACCAGTGCTTGTTTGTGTACAGTCGTTTTGACCATTGCTTACCATAGCCATCGTTTGACAGCACTTATCCATTTCCTTCGGAGGGTCTCGTCTTTCGGGAACGAGTGTAAACTGTAGCCCATACCGCTAGTAGTATTACATCCTGCAGCAATGCAACGTCGAGGCATAGCTAAAATTCGATGGTCGCATTTATAATGGTTTAATCGTTGTGAAATGTATGTATTTTTCAGTCTTCGTGTCTGTCAAATAAATGCACCTGCTGACAAACACGTGTTAGTCACATAAAATTATTTGAATAACATGTGCACGTGATATACCTTTTTGTTCTTAACCAGACAATGGAAGGGTGTTAAGGAAGTTAGACTTGCAGGTAACCTTCCCAGCCAGCTACAAGGTATGTACGTACGTTGCTGCGTATTTACATGCGTCCGTGCTATACTCGAGTCGACGCCACGTGTTGAGTGCACTCAGGTTACGAGCTTATTTAGACTCGCGACGAGTAATTTTACTCACCACGGGCAGTTGACACGTCATCAAGTTCTCGTGCACTCGCAAGTACGCCACGAATTTTTTGCTGTTCGTGTAGTGCGTGTGCAATGGCGCATGTGAGTTTTTTTAAAGTTTAAATCGAGCTGTACTATAGCTGCAAATGCATGTCATCCACAATGCTCCTTGGCTTTGTTTGGCTATTGAAAGTACAACAATTTCTATACCTCCTTTCATTAAAAAAGTTTTACACTGCAGTTGTTGTTTATTATGAGGGCTTGAGTGAACCCTGGATTTCATTTTCAGATTTTCATTTTATGCATCACAATTGGTTGTCTAATAACTCGACCAAACTTGCACCAGCTTTTCTTCAATGCATATTGCACAAGCCAAGCAATCTTCAGATACATACATAAGTTTATGATATAGCTAGCTAGCTACAATTAGCTATAGCTATATATCTAAGTGTAATATATTTACTGCAGTAAATCATCTTGTTCCTGCAGAAGTTAGCTAGCTACTTATGTGGAAAAAAATTATTATTGTAGCTACATAATAGTGATGCCACGATATGAAATTATTTGTATCACAATAATCATGATATCATAGAAATTGTATCACGATAGTCACACTGTGAAAACAATATAGTGAACATCACTGGAAATAAGTAGTGAAATCCTTGCCACAGTTTTTACTACTAAGCCGGTGTTGAATTTCACTACTTTTTACATGTAGTGAAAATCACTGCAAATAACTAGTGACGGTCACACTGGTCACTGAAATTTTACCAAATATCACTGTATTTATTTAGTGATTTACTCAATAAAATACACACATACAATAATAATATTGTTAGTTTGTTTTCTCAGCAGCTGCTCTGTCACATCAATTTCTGACCATATCATCTTGTCTGATCTTGTCTTCCTCTGGATCTGATCAGTATCACCCATTCCTTTACACTGTATCACAATGAAAGGTACCTAAAATGTTAAAAAATCAATATCTGCTACGGTAACATGTTTTTATCATTTACCTGATTATCAACTTGTCCGATCACATCTTCCTCCAATCTGATCAGCATTTCAACTGCCAATATTTCAAGTAGTAGATACCATCTTACAGTAGTTAGTGTAACTTTCTGTTTTACAAGATTTTGTTTACCTGGAAAGATACAACCTTTAGAAACACTATATATAACACACTCACATTATGTTCAAGTTCAAAAAGAAGGAAGTGGCATGCCATTGCATCCAGTGTAGAAATGCATTAGCCAAGTTTGTCCACATCTATTGGCAAGAAAGCTATGATGAATACTGTTAGTCTCACAATATATTACATATATAAATTTAAAATCTTTATAAAATTATCCTTTTTGAAATGCATGAAATCTTAATAAAATTTTGAAACTTTACTTGGATTTTAGTTTTAGTTTAACCTTGACTTTAATTTTTTTAATTTTGGTTTTAGTTTTAGTACTGATACGAATTTTAGTTTTAGTTTTAGTAGCTACTGACATGAATTTACTTTTAGTTTTAGTTATAGTTAAAAAGTTTAACCTTAATTTTAATTTTATGAATTTACTTTTAGTTTTAGTTATAGTTAAAGTTTAACCTTGATTTTAGTTTTTAATTGGGTTTAGTACTGATTTGAATTTAGTTTTAGTATTTGTACTGATTTGTTTTAGTTTTTGTTTTAGTATTGATGTGGATTTTATTTTAGTTTTAGTACTGACATGAATTTACTTTTAGTTTTAGATTTAGTTTTAATTAACTAAAATAAAATTGTCTTACTAAAATTACTTTTAGTTTTAGTTTTGATTAACTAAAACAACTATCAGGCCCTGTCCACAGGCTTATAGTCTTCTTACAGGTCCCTATTGAGAGATACTCTTTGACACGTGTTTACAAAATGTTGCAGCTGTTCTAACATCTGGAGCAGTAATATCTCTAAACTTCATTGTGTCTATGTACGGTAGGCTGCAGAAAAAAGTTAACGTTTCGTGATTGTAATTACGTGCGTATTACGTCCCGTACCAGGTAATTACTTGCGTAATTACGCAATGTGTTGAATTCGTTATTACGGGAGTTGCTACGTGTGATTTTTTCACGTTACAGGAGCCGTGACAGCGTAGTAGCATACTATGGCGTTGAGGGCAGAAACGAGGGCTGTAAGCCAGACAATCAAAGACAAAGGTATGTAGTTGTGTTCCATGTTAATCGCTAACTATTTTTCTTTCCACAGAAATATATTTCCTAGTATACTGGGGGAGTAAGAGGGTGTAAGCATGCACCCTTCTGTCGAACTGGAAGAAGGCGATGGAAGGGACGTAGGATACGCGTGTGTAGTGCAGTTTCAGTACAGCGACTATAAACATACACAACACTATTTAGTTAACAACTCCAAGCTTAAACCATACATTTATAAACCTATGTTTAGACACACCATATACCTCTAAAAGTCCAACCCGTGCAGTTCGAGTCGACATCTCAAAACGGTTGCAATAGATAAAAGCCATTCTCCGTTAATATCTTATGGAGCTGGTAAGCTGTAGTTTCGTCATCGTGCTGCATCTGGGCTTCTACGAATCGCTTAACCTCCGCTGTTATTTTCGTAGGATGACCCGAACCTTCTTTGCGAGCAAGGCAATTCGTCTCACGGAAATGGCGAATAAATTTCCACACCGATACTCTGCTAATGTGTATACCTTCCCCCTCAAGAAGCTTCTTGAGACGTGTAGACGACTTGGTTCCATCAAAGTAATACACTAAAAGTCTCTGCTTAGCGTACTGCGACAATACCATTATGCAGTCAACACCGGTCAACACAAAAATTTAATCAACTTAATGGTTCTATTAAATTAATTCGCAGCAAACGTGTACATTGATGTTTCCGTAGTCTTAGCACCATCGCAAGCCAGCTGTCTAAGCCTGAGGTATATTAATTATATGTACTTTACCTTCCATAATTTGCATTATATCATCTGATGAGTAGCTACCATTAGTGTTCGGCATGCATGGCGCTCGCCGGATGCATGCATGCTAATTTAGTGACTTTACCACTCGCCTCACCACATAAAATTCATAATAATAATGTTGGCTAACTAGATGGCTATATAGCTAACTATAGTAACTGATTATTTCTGCCGTTGCCTGAGCTAACAGTTCGTCGCCGGTAGAACTCCGTCACTCTCAGCTGCGGCCGGTCTTCTTCTAAACAATCCTGAAACATATAATAGCGCACATTATACGTAATTACATAGCTAAGTACAATGGTAGATAGTAGCCATACTCTTGGCCGCTAACAGTGACGTAATTACGGTACCTCCGTAATTACTGATGTCCTGTAGAACGTAATTACGACGTACTATCGTGATTACAAATCGTAACTACAATCACGAAACGTTAACTTTTTTTGCAGCCTACCGTACTAAACTTGTGCATATAACTGTAGATTAGTATGGTGATGACTCGAATGTGTGACCATGGTACCACCATCATATCGTATATACCGTCTATACTATGGGCTCAGGATGAAATGCTGCTCAGCATATGCCATACGTCTTCAGGGGTACTTAAGCAACTTCATGAATAGTGAAGCATGGTGACACATAAGTGGCTCCTGCTGCAGGTTCTTTTGTTGCAGACTTCCAGATTCTTTGTTCCAGTATCAACACCATCCCCTAGCATGAAAACTACACACATTATAGCTATGGTGCATTTGTTAAAAACACCGGTGGCTAGCATAGATTATAGAGGGTGTGTAGCTTGATAATCTATGCTATGATGCCACCAGGTACCACCCACCAGAAAAACTAAAACAAAAACTAAAATAAATTGCTGTACTAAAGTGACACTGGTGCACACCCTAATTCAGGGCCCCTGAGGAGGAGCTAGTTCTGGTGGGTGGTGACCTGGTAGCATAAGTAAAGGTGTATTGTGCAATAAAATGTGCTACCATCTGCTCTGGGGGCCCCTGGTGGGGCTAGTAGTACAAGCTTAAATTTAGTTTTTGTTTAGTTTAAGTACAATGTAAAAATTTGTTTTGGTTTTAGTTTAGTTTTAGTATAAGCCAAAAAATTTTAGTATAAGCTAGAAATTTTGTTTTAGTTTAGTTTAAAATTTTGTCTTGGTTAGAACTAGAAGCATAATATTCAGTATAGTTTCTGTAATCCTGTTTACCAGTGCTATTAATTGACAGTAAACTTGTATATGCATACTCATTACAAGACAAATACTAGTCATAAACTACCAGCTTCAGTAACATTGTGGCTAAATTATGGACTACAAAAATACAGACTACTCACATAGCTTTAGTTATAGTTTAGTTCTAGTAACAAAGGAATAAACAGTTTTAGTTTTAGTTTAGTTATAGTAAACAAAGGAAGTTTATATTTAGTTTTAGTTTAGTTATAGTGTTTTTAGTTTAGTATACTAAAACAAAATTTCCTTACTAAAACAACACTGATGTGCACTGTATATGTAATAGTTATACCATGGGCAAGAGGGATTTGCCTGATATATATGCCCAAGCCCGAGGGCCGCAGGCCCGAGGGAGCGGGCATATATATCAGGAAAATCCCGAGTGCCCATGTTATAACTAATATATTCCACTTCCGGCACTCTAAAAATCTGCCCAAAACTGACATCAATAATTCAGGCTCTTTATATAGTAACGGGTACTCGTTGTGATTGTGGGGCTTGATTTTATCATTGTCATGACGTTCTTGCATGGTAGTGATGGCGATTGTGGGTTTACCACAACTTTTTATAAAGCTGCAGCACTTATAATGGGCAAAAAATCCTGTTTAATCGCTTCAAAAGAATAAACTAATGGTGAGTGTGTAAATAGAGTAGATTAATATATATTAAGTCACGCAGTGAATAGACTATTTTTATCACGTTAGAAACTCACCTCAAATGGTGTCCTTTGGCTTATATCGGCTTGTACACTCAATACAAACACTTTTAGACTAGTAACAAAGTTTATTTTCAACTTCAAATAAATATATTAAATTTAGAAAACTAAAACCCACAATCGATATCGCATTCTTGCGCCTATATAAAGAGTTGTAGTTCGTTTCTACATCATTGACTGGTCACCATGGCAGCGGGATATGTAATAGTTGTAACATGGGCGCGAGGGATTTGCCTGATATGTATGCCCGAAGCCCGATGAGGGCATACATATCAGGCAAATCCCTCGCGCCCATGTTACAACTATTACATATCCCGCTGTATCCTGGGAAAATATACCCTTGATCTGAATCTACAACTTATGCCACTCTTTATATAGACACAACATACGTCTATCGATTGTGGGTTTGAATTCGTTAGTATTAACATAGTTTAGGAAGTGGAATTTAATCGCTAAATGTTTTCTTTGTACCCTACTGGTTGTTGTATGGAAGTTTATGTACAAAGAGGAAGCTGTTTAAAGTGAGTTACTCGCATGGCAATAATTAGAATATAGTAACACGCTTATACAATGCAAAACTCGCTTCTTATACAGTGCAAAACGCGCTATAGTACTATATTTATTACACTCACCATTTGTCTCTATTTTTGAGCGCTAGTTTTTGATAATATTTGTAGCACATGTTCCTGGAAACTAATTCGAAACCCACAATCGAACCTTCGCAAGTGCGTATATAAAAAGAGTTCAGCAAACGTATGTGTCAGGCTTGAGCTGCTTAGCGCTCGCCCACGCACGGAAGTGATACATATTACTTGTAACATGTGCGCTCGTGATTTGCCTGATATGTATGCCCTCGGGCTTCGGGCATACATATCAGGCAAATCACGAGCGCACATGTTACAAGTAATATGTATCACTTCCGTGCGTGGGCGAGCGCTAAGCAGCTCAAGCCTGACACATACGTTTGCTGAACTCTTTTTATATACGCACTTGCGAAGGTTCGATTGTGGGTTTCGAATTAGTTTCCAGGAACATGTGCTACAAATATTATCAAAAACTAGTGCTCAAAAATAGAGACAAATGGTGAGTGTAATAAATATAGTACTATAGCGCGTTTTGCACTGTATAAGAAGCGAGTTTTGCATTGTATAAGCGTGTTACTATATTCTAATTATTGCCATGCGAGTAACTCACTTTAAACAGCTTCCTCTTTGTACATAAACTTCCATACAACAACCAGTAGGGTACAAAGAAAACATTTAGCGATTAAATTCCACTTCCTAAACTATGTTAATACTAACGAATTCAAACCCACAATCGATAGACGTATGTTGTGTCTATATAAAGAGTGGCATAAGTTGTAGATTCAGATCAAGGGTATATTTTCCCAGGATACAACTAGTTGTATCCCTGCTTTCAGGGATACATCAGATTTGTATCCCTGCTTTTCCCTTTGATCCGCCCACGCAAAGTGATACATATCATGATATATACCTGTTCCCAGGGTATATTTGAAATATATCCCTGTGGTTTCCTTTGATGTGAGGTGTCAAAGTGGTATATTATTGTATATCCTTGATTGCATTCTGATCTTTGTAATTAAAAATGTCTAGACATTCAATGTTGTTAAGACAATGGATCAACTCTAAGCAAATAATCAGAATCACAAATACAGAAACATATTTGTGTTCATTATCTTATCAGGGCTGTAAAAAAAGGGTGCCAGTAGTACAACTGGTAACAACAAGGATTGATATCAAGTTGCGGCCAAGTAGCTAGATAGGAATATTACCATAATCAATCTGTTAAAACAACTAGCTATAGTAAGAACAAGGAGTGATATCAAGTTGCGGCCAAGTGGATAGAGTAAGTTACCCATGCAAGATATTTGTAGCTACGTAGCTACGTATATATAATGAAAACTAGAGCATTACACATGCAACTTAATATCACTCCTTGTTCTTACTAGGTGTTTTAACAATTGATTGTGGTAATATTCCTATCTAGATACTTGGCCGCAACTTGATATCAGTCCTTGTTGTTACCAGTTGTACTATTATACTGATTCTACTTTGCTTGGCGGCACCCTTTTTTTACAGCCCTGCTGTTTTTGTTTGGCATACATACATACATACATACATACATACATACATACATACATACATACATACATACATACATACATACATACATACATACATACATACATACATACATACATACATACATACATACATACATACATACATACATACATACATACATACATACATACATACATACATACATACATACATACATACATACATACATACATACATACATACATACATACATACATACATACATACATACATACATACATACATACATACATACATACATACATACATACATACATACATACATACATACATACATACATACATACATACATACATACATACATACATACATACATACATACATACATACATACATACATACATACATACATACATACATACATACATACATACATACATACATACATACATACATACATACATACATACATACATACATACATACATACATACATACATACATACATACATACATACATACATACATACATACATACATACATACATACATACATACATACATACATACATACATACATACATACATACATACATACATACATACATACATACATACATACATACATACATACATACATACATACATACATACATACATACATACATACATACATACATACATACATACATACATACATACATACATACATACATACATACATACATACATACATACATACATACATACATACATACATACATACATACATACATACATACATACATACATACATACATACATACATACATACATACATACATACATACATACATACATACATACATACATACATACATACATACATACATACATACATACATACATACATACATACATACATACATACATACATACATACATACATACATACATACATACATACATACATACATACATACATACATACATACATACATACATACATACATACATACATACATACATACATACATACATACATACATACATACATACATACATACATACATACATACATACATACATACATACATACATACATACATACATACATACATACATACATACATACATACATACATACATACATACATACATACATACATACATACATACATACATACATACATACATACATACATACATACATACATACATACATACATACATACATACATACATACATACATACATACATACATACATACATACATACATACATACATACATACATACATACATACATACATACATACATACATACATACATACATACATACATACATACATACATACATACATACATACATACATACATACATACATACATACATACATACATACATACATACATACATACATACATACATACATACATACATACATACATACATACATACATACATACATACATACATACATACATACATACATACATACATACATACATACATACATACATACATACATACATACATACATACATACATACATACATACATACATACATACATACATACATACATACATACATACATACATACATACATACATACATACATACATACATACATACATACATACATACATACATACATACATACATACATACATACATACATACATACATACATACGTATACATTTCTATATTGTTAGAATTTGTAGCTATAATTTGGAGCTATTTACTTTTCTTTGTAGTAAATAACCATCCAAGAATGAAGGATCTTCATCGATACTTCATTCCATATTATTGTATACACTGGAAGATGTTAGGAATACTACTGGATCTACGCAGTACAACACTTGATATTATAGCACATGATAGTATAGAAGACCCAGATTGTTGTACCCGAATGGTGGAAACATGGTTAGAAACTGACCCCGAAGCTAGTTGGAGGAAATTACTGGAAGCTGTTAATCACTTGAAATGAATAAGTAGCTACATTTATGGTTACTGTATGTACATAACTAGAGTTGTTTCATCGCGTGAGCGAAATTACGTAAATAATTTCTACTCCCACACATCCGCCATCTTGGTGTACATGTTGCAAGTTGCAATGGTATTGTGCAGTGGCGTAGCTACACCTGGGCCCTGGTAAAATCTCACAGGCCCTGGTAAAATATAACAGGCCCTGGTAAAATCTTACGGGGCCTTGATAACCTTTTATATGCATGGTCCTATAGCTTATTACTTACATTATCGTCTTCATGCGATTTACTAGCACTCCATACTCCACGAGAACATAGCCAGCATAGAGGTGGCATCAATTGGAGTTACATTGTAATTAACGCACAGTTTGGTAAGAACGTGATCTCATTATTTTGAAGGACAAAGGAATTGAACTAGGATTTAAATTCGAAACAAAGCATCCGGAGTTCGGCTGCATTTCCTTTTACCAAGTTGGTTGTGGTGTTATACTGGCTGAGTGCAAAATATACTTTTGACTATTTGAATACTGCATGGACGCCGGGTCGTTTTTCTACTGTTTGAATACTGGACGGTCGATCGTGCCTTCTAGTATATCGGTGTGGAACGCCAATGCCTACCAATGAAGGATCTACACAGACTAGACTTACAAAGTTACGGCAAGTCTTAAACGTATAATATGGATACGGAGCATTACTGAAATATGCAGACTGACTCAGTAGCTATTCTAAGGGTTATTGCAAAAAGCGGCCTTGTGGCTTTATGACCTTGTGGCCTTAGGTTTTTGTTGTCTCTACTTTTGCTATAGTGCAGAATCATCACACCGGTCTGCTACCCGGGCAATTCTACAAAGCTGCTGATCGATTACTTAGCCTATCATAAAGCGCCTGCTGAAATGGTCTGGTACTAGCGCCTCTCTGTGCTTCCGCCAAAGATAAGTCTACCGGTATTGTCTATGCTTTCACTCATCTACCACAGGGCTGGAAGGTGTTATAACGTTTGATAGAGGGAAATATAGTGCCTTCAGTTCTTCACAGTCCGCGTTATTAAAGGACTGGCCCATTATGCCTAGTTCGGTGTCCAGTGCTTATAAATCATCTCTCTCATGACTACATCTATATACACTGAGCTAGCTACTTAGCCAATAAGCTTATAGATAGTATATAGTAAGCCTTCTCACAGTTCCCTTAGAGCCTAGTGAGAAAATATTTATGATATATAATCACCGGCCTCGGTAACCACGGACTGTTCTATTGGACTTGGAGTATATCGATCTTTTATGTCCAGTAATATTTATAGCTAAACTCCCTCCATCATTGTATCAGATGCCGGCCAGTATGATTTGTAGCTAATAATGTCATCAGTCTCACCTATACAAAGATGCATGCATGGAGTTATCAGGCGGGCATAGCTATAATCTAATCGAGGATCTCAGTAATCGATCAGCAGCTTTGTAGAATTACCCGAGTAGCAGACCAGTGTGATGATTCTGCACTATAGCAAAAGTAGAGACAAAAAAAACTCTGAAGGCCATAAGGCCGCTTTTTGCAATAACCCCTATTCTAATACGAGAGAGTCAAAAGACAGGTCTGAGGACTCGGACGGAGATACACAGCAGCTAATTGGTAAGAAAACGTTTATATTCATCCTTACAGATTCATGTATGATAGTATAGCTACTTATTTAAATATTTCACTTTATGAATATGAACGTGTTGTATATAAATTATAACAACTAGTTTCTTTCTGAGTAGCAACTCCTGTAACGACTGGTAGTCTAACGTCTTAAAATTGGATCAACTGGAGTCTGAAGTCATCACTGGCAATTCATCACCGGTGTGAAGCAAAAGATAAATAGAAGTTGTCATGTACCTAGGTATTATATTTTATTCACTTATAATAGGATAGCCATCTACTTAGTTAACATGCAGTTGTACACTTTTTCTATAAACACCGTATGTTGGCTAGCCCATATCAGAATGGGTCATTAGCCTTATTTTATTCATTGTTATGGGAATCCATATGAAAATGGGTTTCTATTTATAGAGGTTTAAGATTGGCCCAGGTTGGGCCCTGGTAATGTCTTAAGGCTGGCAACGCCACTGGTATTGTGTGCGGTAGTAGGCTGTTCTAACCGTTCTGATCGAGGACACAAGAAGGATCACAAAAAAAGTCGGGTTTTTCAGAATCCCTGCTATCATAAGGCACACGGATAAACGTGACTTAGAGCTGTCTACAAAGCGAAGAGATCAAATATCTTGCAGCCATTTCAAGAGAAGATTTGACTGCAGAGATGCTGGAAAATTCCGATTATAGGGTATGTTCTGATCACTTTGTTGATGGCGAGCCTGCAAAGCTTTACGATTTTACTAACCCGAACTGGCTCCCCACCCTTCAACTTGGGCATGCGAAACAAAAACAATTCAGATTACACAAGACATGAACGAGCTAAACGGCGAGGTGATGAACAAAGAGTGAGAGAGGAAGAAGACCGTATTCTCACACGACAGATAGAAATAGTTGGTATGACAGAGCTTCAGTGGTATTATAACTAATGAAATCATACAGGAAATTATAAGAGAGACAGCTGAGGAAGAGGCTATTACTGAATTATGGAGTGTAATCAGTGCCAAAAATACTGAGTACATATAAACAAATAAAATAGTAAAGAAGGCGGTTTTATATTTGAGCGCGGTTTTTAAGAAGGCGGTTTTGATTTTGAGGGCGCTATTTAAGAAATCGATTTTATATTTGAGGGCGTTTTTGGAAGGCACCTTTATCTGTTAGAACACTATTTTGGATGGCGTACGCGAGTGAGTAATTATTTGTTTACATATTTAATGAGTAAATTTATAAAACTTTATGGCTTCCCTTCTGTTTGTTATAATAGAGTATTTGAGTTCATAGCTTTGCTAGCAATTGTGGCTACATGCATGCATTGCTATAATAGACATTGTGGTTGTTGAAGTAAACTAGAATGGTTTTCATAAAACCATTTAACATATAGCTAGCTAATTTAAAGGAATTCCTTGAAGAATAGCAAGTGATTCCCACTGAAAAAGCTATGATAGCTAGCTATAGTTAAATATAAGATGTAGATATATCACTGTGTACATTTACATATGTATAGTTATAAGGCATGAACAAATGTGGCTTTTTTAACATTCCAACATGCTCTAATTTTCAATTTGTAATAGCTACTCTGCATGTTTAATAAGCTTCCTTCCTTGCTGCTCTGCATGACTTATGGCCTACACTAAAGCTTATTAATGTGGCAAAATAAATTATTTGGAAGGAAAAAATACCGGTACATTTTCCAGATGATGAGCTTTTTCTTTTAGGAGATGTAAAACATGTAGCTAGCTAACTTCATCGTCATAACTAAACAGTAGCTATAATGCTGTAGAAAAATAATGATAAGAATACCAGGACAGCTAGTAGCTATAACTATGATTGTTGTTCCATGCATGTGTAAGTAATATACGTATATTATATAGCTAATACGTACTAGGGCTGAGCCTATAACATGCTCAAATTTTTACCTACTATTCCTTCCCGAACTTCCCAAATTTTTGACCCATTATTCTTATTTTATTCTCACATCATCACCTATTATTCCTATTTATTCTTGTAATTATTATTGTATTGGTGATAATAATGTCCACAATACACACAGTGGCTATTATACTGGTGAACAGGATATTGACAGTGCAGACTTTTCTTCAGAATCTACATGAAATATTGCTACTCTCGTGGACATCTTCACCATCATATATCATCATTTTACATTTATCCATTGTAACTTCCAATTATTCTTGTATTATGCTCATGAATGTTCTAATTATTCTCATTAAAATTGCAATGTGTTATTCTCAAAATAATGCCGGCATGTTAGGCTCAGGCCTAGCTAATACTTCCCTCTAAGACATTGTATGATTACGAATTTCCATTGTATATTCTCATGCAAGTGTGCCTGAAGCTTTTAGCAATATATATTTCTGCCTATACATAAACTTGCTGTAAGAGCTCCCTATATTATAGCAAGCTACTCATAACAAAAACATAATTAAAGCTGATTAACATCACTCATGTATGCATATAGCTAGCTGCTTATGGATTCTCTAGCCATATTAAGGTATGCATGCTAGGCCTATAGGTTTTAATATATATTAGAAAAATAGCATAGTAAGTAGCTACCACACATCATTTATTGCAAATTTTTGCATGAGGTACAAAATTTTTTGCATTATATATAACTACGTACATATATGGCTACATAGCTAATTGCATGTTGCAACAATTAAGGTATATGTGATGTTGAAGTGAAGTATGTGTGACATTATGATGAAGTGTGTGTGATGATGCCATGAAGTTGAGTGAAGTGTATGTGATATTGAGGTGTAGTATGTGTGATGTTCCGGTGAAGTGTATGTGATGTTTCCTTGAAGTGTGTTTGATGTTGCCATGAAGTTGTTTCATGTTACTGTGTAGTGTGTGTGATGTTGAGGTGTAGTGTGTGTGATGTTGCGATGAAGTGTGTGTGCTGTTGCCTTGAAGTGTATGTGATGTTACCTTTAGTCATGTATGATGTTGCGGTGAAGTGTGTGTGATGTTGAGATGAATTGTGTGTGACATTGGGGTGAAGTGTGTGTTATGTTTCCATGAATTGTGTGTGATGTTAATGAGGTGTAGTGTGTGTCTGTGATGTTGCCGTTAATTGTGTATGACGTTGCCTTGAAGTACGTGTGATGTTGACGTAAAGTTTGTGTGACGTGTGTGTGATGTTGCCGTGAAGTGTGTGTGATGTTAAACTGAAGTGAGTGTGATGTTGCTGTGAAGTGTTTCTATTTATGCGGTGAAGTGAGTGTGATGTTGCCGTGAAGTGTGAGTGATGCTGCGGTGAAGTGTTTGTGATGTTGCTGTGAATTGAGGCATGTATGATGTTGCTGCAAAGTGTGTGTGATGGTAAGGTGAAGTGTGTGTGTTGTTGGGGTGAAGTGTGTGTGATGTTGAGGTGAAGTTTGTGTGATGTTGAGGTGAAGTGTTTGTGATGTTGCCTTGTAGTGTCTGTTATGTTGCGGAGAAGTGCGTGTGATGTTGAGGTGTAGTGTGTGTGATGTTGCCTTGAAGTGTGTGTGACATTGAGGTAAAGCATGTGTGACGTTAGGGTGAAATATGTGGGATGTTGCCATGAAGTTTGTGTGATGTTTAGGTAAAGTATGTGTGACGTTGATGTGAAGTATCTGTGATGTTTCCATGATATGTGTGTGATGTTGTGGTGAAGTGTCTGTGATGTTGCGGTGAAATATGTGTGATGTTGCCACGAAGAGCGTGTGATGTCGCGTTGAAGTGTGTGTGATGTTGCGGTGAACTGTGCCTGTGATGTTGCATTGAAGTGTGTGTGATATTGCGGTGAAGTGTGTGTTGTTGCCGTGAAGTGTTTGTGATGTTGCATTGAAGCATGACTGATGTTGCTTTGAAGTGTGTGTGATGTTGAGGTGAAATGTTTGTGATGTTGGCATGAAATATGTTTGATGTTGCTTTGAATTTTATGTGATGTTGTACTAAAGTGTTTGTGATGTTGCCATAAAGTGTGTGTGATGTTGAAATGAAGTGCATGTTATGTTGTGATAAAGTGTGTATTATGTTGGGGTGAAGTGTTTGTGATGTTGCCGTGAAGTGTGTGTGATGTTGCCGTAAACTTTGTGTGTTGTTGAAGGGTCGTGTGTGTGATGTTGCCGTGAGTTTTGTGTGATGTTAAGTGGTGTGTGTTTGATGTTTCCCTGAAGTGTGTCTGATGTTGAGATGAAGTGTGTGTGATGTTGCAGTGTAGGTTGCGTGAATTTCAAGTGAAGTATGTGTGTGTCGTTGACATGAAGTTTTGTGATGTTACTGTGTAGTGTGTGTTATATTGAGGTGTATTGTGTGTGATGTTGTGGTAAAGTGTGTATGATGTTGCCATGAAGTGTGTGTGATGTTACCCTGAATTGTATGTAATGTTGCATAGATGCAAATATGATGTTGCGGTGAGGTGTGAGTGATGTTGAGGTGAGGTGTGAGTGATGTTGAGGTGATGTGTGTCTTGTGTTGAGATTAAGTGTGTGTGATGATGTGGTGAAGTATGTGTGATGTAGCTTTGAAGTGTGTAGGATATTGCTGCGAAGTGCGTGTGATTACACCAACAAGTGTGTGTGATGTTGCCGTGAAGTGTGTGTGATGTTGAAGTGAAGTGTGCGTGATGTTGCAGTGATGTGTGTGTGATTACACTGTGAAGTGTGTGATGTTGCGGTGACGTATATGTGATGTTGTGGTGAAGTGTGTGTTAGATTACGTTCAAGTGTATGTGATGTTGTGGTGAAGTGTGTGTGATGTAGCTGTAAAGTGTGTGTGAGCCAGACACTTTACAGCTACATCACATCCCAGCCCCATACTTCACGCCAACATCACACACACTTCACCTTAACGTCACACACACTTCGCAGCTACATCATACATGCTTCAATGCAATATCACATACACTTCACGGCAACATTACACACACTTCACCGCAACATCGCACACACTTCACAGCAACATCACACAGACTTAACCACAACATCATACACACTTCCCTTCAACATCACACACACTTCACGGCAACATCACACACACTTGATGGTGTATTCACACACACTTCATGGCAACATCACAAAGATTTCACTGCAACATCACACACTACGCTTCAGCATCACACACAATTCACGGCAGGATCACCCACACTTATCGGCAACATCACAATCACTTCACCTCAACATCACATACACTACACCTCAACATCACATCACTGTTTAGGTGAAGATGAGATGTTGAGGTGTAGTGTATGTGATGTTGAGGTGTAGTGTGTGATGTTGCGATGAAGTTTATGTGCTGTTGCCTTGAATTGTATGTGATGTTGCCTTGAAACATGTATGATGTTACTGTGAAGTGTGAGTGATGTTGAGGTAAAGCTATGTTACCATCGTTACTCATGTTACCTCTGCTACCTTTGTTACTTATGTTACCCATGTTACCTTCCTTACTGATGTAGCCTTTCTTACCTATGTTACCTATGTTACCTTTGTTACCTCTACTATCTTTCTTACCTCTTTTACCTTTGTTATTCATGTTATCTCTGTTACATTTGTTAATCATGTTACCCTTGTTACCTTTATTGCCTATGTTACCGTCGTTACTAATGTTAATAATTAATAATGATAACATAGGTAACATGAGTAAAAATTGTAACATAGGTAACAAAGGTAACAGGGGTAACATTAATAACAAAGGTAACAGAGATAACATGAATAGCAAAGATAACATAGGTAACATGACCTTAGGTAACAAAGGTAACAGGGGTAACATGAGTAACAAAGTTAACATAGTTAACAAAGCTAAGAGAGATAACATGAGCAAAGAAGGTAGCTAACAACTCATGTTATCTCTCTTAGCTTTGTTAACTATGTTAATAAAGGTAGCATAGGTAACATGAGTAACAAAGGTAACATTAGTAACAAAGATAACATGAGTAACAAAGGAAACAGAAGAAATATGAGTAATGACGGTAACATAGGTAACTTGAGTAACATATATAGGTAACTGAGGTGAGTAGAAAGGCTTAGGTAATAAAGTTGTTACCTCTGTTAGCCATATTATCTTTGTTACTCATGTTGCCACTGTTACTTCTATCACCTATGTTACCATCGTTACTCATGTTACCTATGCTACCTTCATTACTCATGTTACCTTGGACACCCATATTCCCTCTGATTCCCTTGTTACCTATGTTACCCTTGTTACCTATGTTACCTTTGTTACCTCTATTATCTTTTACGAAGGTAACATGGATAATAAATTTATCAAGGGTGACATAATGAACAAAGGTAACATAAGTAACAGAAGTAGCATTAATATCTTCCCAATGTAGTTGGGAATAATGTACGGATGTTGATGACGATTGCACGTGAGTACATAACGAGAATGATTTTGAACAAACCGCTGTCGCTTGCGCATGCATTTGGCTGCCCTGTAGAAGACGGGAGGACATTGTTGCACTTAGAAGATTCGAGTATAGAATGCGGAACTCTGGTAATTGCTGGTAAGATAATATATAATACTATAGTATATAATTATAGTTTATATGGAGAATGCATGTGGGAAGCCATAGCTCAGCAGTGCTGTTATAAACTGTGCAGCACTGGAAATGGTTTATAGCTACGTTAATGGAGGAGTAGTTAAGAATCTGTAAAGGAATCATAGGTAATTATATAACAAGAGGTGTTGTTTACGCAAATTTTCTCCGTGTGATACCCTTTACCAGTGACAAACAACTTGAACAAACAGGTTCTTATACTAAGAAGCAAGTTTATCGATCACTAAGTAAAGGTAAGACACTAAAAGCTAGCGACTTCGTAGCATAAACGTCTGAAGAGGAGGTATTAGAATGGCGTAATAGCTACTGAGAAACCGAGGCGGATTCTAACCTCTAACCCATGCACTTACTATAATGGTTCAGAGATTATTAATGGCTGACAAAATACAAGAACTGCTAGCTTTTAGTAGCGATTTATAAGTCAAAAGGTTGCTTGTATTTTAATGCTTTGATGATTGATTGAATGTAGGCGTTCTGAACTAATTATGTCAACACCCTGTGTGGTCAGCCAAAAAGTGTCAACACTAGTACTAAGACACTTGCACACAACTGTCTAGACACCCTGCTCATCAAAGCAATACTTATGTTATTGAAACATGGAGTGCCTGTTAGCCTGGTGTGGAATTTGTAGTATCTAGCACCTATCATCTATCATTCGTAAACAAGTCAACGCAAGCTTGAAGGTTCGATTCATGACACATGCATGAAACGTGTTTATACGCAATTAAAATATATACGCGATGTGACGTTTCGTATATGATGCTCAGGCTTGCTCCCACAATACATTGTCTTTTGACTAGTTATCTGCAATCAACAACTTAACCACATAAACATGAAGTTTGTGTAGGACTCGCTCAGGCTATTAGATCTTAAACTGAAGTCCACCACTTCTGTGTATTTGTATGGTCGGTTAGCTTTTTCAAGAGGTGTTGTTGGCAAAGATGAGGTACTGACTGATGTCCTTTTTGGGGGTGTGCATTTGCAGTATGTCTAGTGTGTTAGTAATAAATCATTCATTTCTCTCTTGCACTTTTGGAACTGGGTATAACCGACTCTCTTCCTTATCCAATAAATAATCAAATTTCTCTCATATTTGCACATTTCTTTCAATTACAACACAATCTTTATGTGTTCTGGTCTTAACTTATCATATAAGCTATTATATAGTTAATTTATTATTATAATTAGTTATCATAACTTATCATATAAGCTATTATATAGTTAATTTATAGTTAATTATTATTATAAGGTCCTTTTAAATTACATATAAGCTATTATATAGTTAATTAGCTATCTATTATGTAATCCGGAATGTAGTTCGATAGCTACCAGATCACACAGAACACACTAGATTAGGCTTATAACGATTTGGTTATGCACCTATCAAACTTTTGCCCCACCTCCTTGCGGCCAAGGGAATAGGGCTTAAAATTCTGGGTTAAACCTCTTCTATATGTGACCAGATTTGCCAAAAGGGGTCTTATACACGCACAGTTTCAAGTCTCACTTTTCACCGCCATTCGACAGACACAACACTAAACTAACAGTTGATATGGCTGTCATGGCCAAAAGTACAGCAGTCTGCTTTCACTGAGGCTTCTTTCTCCAGCCTGTATGACGTACGAGAGTGCTCGGATGTTCTATAAATGGCCCCATCTTGCCTGGACAAGCAGACAGACGGCAGGGAATTACCACACGACTAGCTGGCGAGATTGGCCGTGATTTTAGCTACATTTTGTGATATCTGAGGCTGAAAACAGCCTGAATTGACGCCATATGGCCATAAAAATCCTTCTGGTCGGAAGGCCCCGCCACTTCGTGGCTCCCCACCTCCCCCCACCTTGCCACCCCACCGGATTTGTTTGTGGTATTGACTACCTTGTGAAATAAACTATCTAAAATGGCGGGAAACTCAGCTAACTATTCATTGAAGAGTTGATCCAATAAACTACCATGAGTGACTGTGCATTCGTGGAGAATTGCACACAAGCAGCTTCATGCATTCTCGAGATATATTTAATTGAATATTTCAAAAATGTATTTCTAGATATTTATAATTGCGCGTATAAGACCCCTTTTTGCAAATCCAGTCACATATGGTGATGTGACTGTTTATCAACTAAATATGATGGAAACCCACAATCAATTGGTATAAGTGCGGATATATGAAAGTTGTTAGTCTGTTACCCATGTTTAAGAGTATTATAATTTTTGGAGGGCCTTATAGGCCTTAAGTATTCAACATGGTTAGAAAAAGTATCTTGCATATCCACACAATGGGTCTTATCATTATCAGTTCTCTTCCTGGGTTTTCATCTTCCTGGGGAATTTCAATGCACTTATCGCATTGAAAATCTTTCTCAAGTATCCTCTATCCTCTCAGGAAATGATTGTTGATAGAACAAACACCCTAGCGTAGTAGATATTTCTCCTATTTTAGCAATGATTATCCTGTGGTTCTCCAGCACTAAGCTGCTACACTTGCTAATTTCTAATACATCTTTCATCTGTTTCTCCAGTTCTTTTTTCCTTCTTTCATCTACTGGGTTGCCTTGTGCAGATATATGTTTTCTGTTAGATAACTAAAGTATTCAGCAGTTTGAAAAGCAGTTCCGTTTCTCTGGCATTCATTCCTCCAGATGCAGCTAGCACAGAAAACAAAGCAAGAAGCCTAACTTTCCTTCTTGATTAATGAATGACAAAATTTAATGTATTTGCAGTTGGATGCGTGTTGATGAATAAGCTTAATGAAATTTTACCTCTATAGCTACATCTTTCTTACCTGCAAATGGCGCTTCACAGTGAACCAAAATCTTTATATGGCTATTTTTAAAAAATTATATAATTTATAATATGTTTATTAAATAAATAATTTAATATAGAAGCAAGCAAGTTATAACACAACAGGCCGTAGGAAGCAAAATTTAGCCAGTACGGCTGGTCATACCTAAGTAGTCACAGTTAGTTTGTAACATTAATTTGCATGGTGTAAATATTTAATATTGTTATACAGATCTCCAATATCACTGGTAGTAGCTGGTAATGTAATCATGTACTTAACTGCTGCTTTATGAATGACAGTTAATTCATGCTTGTGAAAACATCATGTCTAGTAGCATCTTTCCAGTTAGAGAAGCCAGAAAGAAAAGTTGAATCATGTGCATTTCCCTTTAGCTGCATTTTGCCAGAGTTTATAGCACTCACACAGTGATGACAATAAGCTAGATCTTTTACAGTGTCATAGTGTAGCCATTTCCACTGTTTGAACCACTGTCCCTGAAGCAATCTAAAGTAACCTTACTCTTTCCAAACTGGTGCCTCGGAAAGTTATAATCAATAGGCTGGTTTGGCAAATGTGGCAGCTTTGGCACTGCAAATGCACTACTACTACTGCTGCTTCACATTTCTGCCAACTCTTCAGACAGTAAGATGAATCCCTACAAAGTTTATTAAAGGTGAAGTAGAAATTTGCAGACCACCTTTAGGGAAGGATATCAAGAAGATTAAATATCATGTGTCCCAGCTTGTTTGGTGCGGGTAGCCAAAATAAAAGATTAAAGGAGCATAAAATAATTAACTGTAGTGATGGTGTAGTTGCTGTGTGGCTTAATCGGCCATTCTTCAAAGTCTTTTCTGTGGATCAGAATGTGTTCTGCCATTGGGTCATGGCTAAAGACTTGAAAGAACTCTTCATTGCCAGTCTTCATCTAGTGGAAGTTTCATCTTCCCATTAAGCTGTAAAACCTTCAGTTACATTTTCATCGCTTGCTAGGATATGCTATATAGTGTTTGGTTTTGGTGTCCACATGATATTCAGTAAGATAAAATTGCATGATTACATTAAATACTTTATCTGTGCAGTTACTTGCTATATAGGAGCCCAGCTTTGTTTCTTGCCCATCCTATGCCGTATATGCATGTACGGATGCTTGTGAAGGGCGTAATCATGTACGTAATCATTTTCTCTGCAAGATATAAGGTGTTCAAAAATTACAATACAACCCGCACAGGCGCTTAATGATAAGCGTCTGCACTATGTGCAGACGCTAATTAATGCTCATGCATATGATTGCATGCTAGTATCATATACAAGCAAAACTGCTGTGGTTTAATTATATTTTATATTGTATTTTCTATTGTAATAAGAGTTATATTTGTGTTCTCCAGCGATCAAGCACTAGATTTAGTATCCAACACTGTTCCATCCGTCATATATTGCCAACAATTAACACCTGCATGCATGCATAATAGTCCTGCAGCCAAGGATAGTTCATTGCATCTTCCATCATCCCATCACACTGTTGTGTAGCATGATCCCAATGGGTGGGATGTGCATCATAGTAACTCCTGCATTCCAACCTCCTTCCTCTTAGTTAAGGAAAGCAGATCCTTGTAGGCCAGAGTGTAGCTGCTACTAATACATTTCTTTGGTGATCTCTTGCATGCTTGGAAGCTGAAAAGGAATTTTAATCATTTTTAAATCCATTTCACTAATATACCTCCTCAAACCACCTAGCTACTTACTCAATTTATTTTTCCTGCATCCCCTTTTGTTTGCCAAATATCCCCACAATCTTCCATGGTCTCCCAGTTGGTGCAGTGTGTGTATAATCCTAGTTCCCATATTGCCCTTGTCTGAAAGCCCTCTTTAATGGCCCTTGCCCTGCCCTTGTCTGAAAGTCCTCTTCTGCTGTGCAGTCCTAGTTCCCATATTGACCTTGTCTATAGTTACTAGCATTGTGCTATCAACATCTGCTGGGAGTTTCCTTTTCCTATTAAGCTGCAAAACCTTATCATATAATTGCATGTCAGTGTATGTTAATACATGTTCGTTGCATTTGCAATGCATTACATCAAACTAAGTCCTATAACATGCTATAGCTACATAATTATATTGTGTATATGTTTGCGTATGTAGCTACAGTGTGTTAAAGAACAGTGAAACAGTGACTTGTCTTTCTCCTTGCCTATTAAATGAGTATAGGCTTCTATGAGCATTGGCATTTTTCTCACTGGCTTTTGGAATTTCTCTTATATTTGCATTTCTCTCATATTTGCATTTCTTTCATTGGCTTCTCTCTTGCACTTTTGTCACTGGGTATTATCGGCTTACTCCTGGTGCAAATTTGTAAAGGGCAATCCTGTGAGATGTGGTATTATAATCATTATATATGTTGTACATATTCATTTTTTACTTACCAATGGCTTCCACCATGTGGCCTTCCCTTAGAAATGCTTCCATTGATAGTGCACTGTGAAAACAGTGCACCGATACCACTCCCTTGTTCTCCTTCCAGATGTCTAGTATCTTTTGGAGCTTCATAGATCTAGCCTATGATAGAGCATTTAGTGTATGTTTGACCATAGATAATATATACTATATGGTTTGAATATCAGCCCCTACTGATTTTACCAAGTTAAAAGGTGTATAAAAATCTTATGGATTACACAGCTGAATACTACAACAACGATACACAGAGTGATCTTAATTCAACTTACCATATACGTGAAAAGTTTCACAGCTTTCGTGGTTTTATAGCTACAGTGAAAATTTTATCATGAAATATACATAGCTAATTATAAGAGGTTTCCTTGCAAACGCGAACATTTTAACACAAACTGTTTTCAGTTCATACAACCGCAAAACTTTTCGCCCTCGAAACTTTTCACGTATACAGTATCCCATAAAAATATGGACATTGCATGTCAACATAACTAGGCTGCTTTTAGCTCAGACACTCGATGCATCTTACACACATACCATGTTATGATCTTTATACTGACCTTGTTGGGAGCAGCCAACTGGCTTTCCTTGGCATCCAGCAAATGTACAATTATTAGGATATGTAAAAGTCAAGGAATGAAGGACCATGTAACAAAATGGATATTAGTAAGATTAGATCTTAAACTGAAGTCCACCACTTCTGTGTCTAGTGTGTTAGTAATAAGTCATTCATTTCTCTCTTGCACTTTTGGAACTGGGTATAACCGACTCTCTTCCTTATCCAATAAATAATCAAATTTACATGCTTGGTGAGCTCTCAGTAGTACTGGCCATCTTAGCACTATTGAATGAAGCCAGGAATAATTGGCTTTTGGAATTTCTCTCATTGGCATTTCTCTTATATTTGCATATTTCTTTCAATTACAGCACAATCTTTATGTGCGAAAATCTTGTTCTGGTCCTAACTTATCATATAAGCTATTATATATTTATAATTAGTTATCATAACTTATCATATAAGCTATTATATAGTTAATTTATAGTTAATTATTATAAGGTCCTTTTAAATTACATATAAGCTATTATATAGTTAATTAGCTAATTATTATATGTAATTATTTATATGCAATGCAATTATTCAAGGCTGTAACACTATCAGATCTCACGTGTCTCATAGATTTCACGTGTCTCACATGTCTGATCTGAATTCTGGCATTAGTTCACATACACCCTGAAAGGAATTTGCATGTAAGACAATTCATATATATTATTATAAGCTATGCAGACAGCTATGCAACTAGCTGCCATATTGATTTTCCCGAAAACATTGATTTTCAACATCTGATTTAGGAGCAATCGAGAATCTAGGTGAAGAGAATATTGTGGCTAAACCTATAGCTATAGTAAGTACAAGAGAAGGTGGATAGTACCAGAGTGCATTCGGCACTAATATTGTCCACTTCAGCAAATCCTTCAGTATAACAATCTATCAATAAAATATGTTGTCTGCCTGTCTACATACACTTCTTTGTCCTCCCAATGCTGCACAATCGTCTCCTACCAGTTTCTCCTCGCAAGTACTTCGAGCTGGTAACTGAACCTCGTGACTCCCATCAGACTTTATCACACAGGTTGGAAAACTTTGTTCACACAATGCCTCATAGCCGAGCACTCAGTTTAGTTAACTTGAGCATCAGCTGAGTGAATAAAAATTTGCAGCACTCAAATTTTGATGGAAGCAGGCTAGGTAGCCATTCATAACCATGTAGTCAATAATGATCCGGCATCATGGTGGAACCCCTTTTCTAATGTATTGATCCTCCACTGGGTTATCATTGATATCACTGGTGCTCTTCTGAATATGCAGGGCCAGCAGCTTCCAGCAACACCTCTTGTAAATTAATTATATTTTTCTTATATCTTTTTCTTTTCTTGTTGCTTATAAAAATAATAGCTTTTTTACGATCACTAGGCAAATGATCTGCATATGCTAATATAAATTCAGATATACTGACCATTTCTGGAGCAGATAATTTTTCTGCATGTGTGGCACAGAGAATTGCTGTAGGTGAGCGACATTATTAGTGCCTGCATGAGCACTAACTGATTGCAACCAGAATTCTATATTTTCAATTGTTGTCATCATTCCTGCAGCTGATCTTTTCTTTTTAGCGTAATCGTAACGTTCGCGAGGTATAATCTTGCAGTTAACTCAAGCGATGCATTAAATGTTATAATAACTGTATCATTGGTTACTGATAACATTGATGCCAAAGATAGGCCTGATAGTATGTGTATTCATATCTGCTATTGACTATATCTAGAGTTACGGTATAACTAATATCTGGAATATGTTGTCAGAAAGTAAATAAAGTGTTAAATTGTCTATTAAAGTACACCTGTGGCCAAACGAACCAGGGAGGTATGCCGGTTAATGTGTTTAGTTTTGAGAAATCTGCTGTTGACTATTCAGACAACCCTAAGATTACTATAGAAGAACAGGGATTTGCAATTGTTGTTAATCATGGGTGCACGGGAATACAACTGGTTCCGTGAGAGTCTCAAAACACAGTTGGTGTCTATTATCAGTGTTTTAATACCATGTCTTCTTTCCTGTGCCGCTCTGCTTTCTCCACTGATTTGCATTTATGCTTGTGTTATTTATGAAAAGGTCCTGTGTTAAAAGAGTTTCTATAGCAAACACTTGTTTGTTTGCTGCCCCAAGTTCCAACTCCTGTAAGGTGTTACCTGACTATAACTCCTGGGAGTTGGTGCTTGCATGGCTATAGTGGCTAACTGCACAGCATTAAGTGGCATGTAATTTTCCAAATGCTGTGTAGCTGCATGTAACAATCTGTGCATTTAAAACACTAAAATTTGCAGCTTATTTTACACATAATAGTATAGCTAGCTAGACGATGACCTGTACACAAGTCAATATAAAGCCCTAGGTATGTAACTAGGTGTTACATTATCAAAATAGGTATTTATTTAATAATAAACTTTCCCCTGGGTTTAGTCCATCATATATATATATATATAGTTTTAGATTAAAATATAAGATGGACTAAACTCATGGTGCTCACTGGTAACCTGCCTCCACGTGGCGAGTACTGGAAACACCTATGTAGAGGTGGCTAAATGGCTACCAACTAATATGCAATGTTCACATGAAATTTAATATTTAAGGTTAAAAAACAGAGATTATATGACTAATATGGGGGCAGTGGCGGAGGAAGCTACTGAAAGTTAGGGTGGCCACTTAGCTAAACTCAAGTGATTTTCTATTGCAAAAATTGATTTTCTATGGAAAGTCTTAGGGGCCATGGCCCCCCTACTTCCACCGCCTATGAATATGGGCTATCATTGTATATACTGCTGAGTATTCATTCCATCTGACAAAGTTATCAAAAATATATCTGATAGCGCTGATCACTAAAACCAAGCCATGGTGTTGGCATGTAGTGGTGCCAGCAATGACACTAGTAGCTACTATACTGTAGTGTTGACATACAGTGTCACTAGTACTATGCTATAGTGTTGATATGTAGTGTCACTATGCTATAGTGTTGACATAGTGTCGTTATGCTATAGCAGTGTCGTTATGCTATAGTGTTGACATGAAGTGTCACTATGCTATACTATTAGTGTGTTATCATGCTATAGTGTTGACATGCAGTGTCATTATGCTATAGTGTTGACATGCAGTGTCATTATGCTATAGTGTGTTATCATGCTATAGTGTTGACATGCAGTGTCATTATGCTATAGTGTGTTATCATGCTATAGTGTTGACATGCAGTGTCATTATGCTATAGTGTTGACATGCAGTGTCATTATGCTATAGTGTGTTATCATGCTATAGTGTTGACATGCAGTGTCATTATGCTATAGTGTGTTATCATGCTATAGTGTTGACATGCAGTGTCATTATGCTATAGTGTTGACATGCAGTGTCATTATGCTATAGTGTGTTATCATGCTATAGTGTTGACATGCAGTGTCGTTATGCTATAGTGTGTTATCATGCTATGGTGTTGACATGAATAGCATGATAACACACTATAGCATAGTATCACTGCACGTCAACACTATAGCATGATAACACACTATATAGCATAACGACGCTTCGTGTTAGCACTATAGCATAACGACACTTCATGTCAACACTATAGCATGATAACACACTATAGCATAGTGACACTGCATGTCAACACTATAGCATAACGGCACTGCATGTCAACACTAGTGTTGACATGCAGTGTCACTATGCTATAGTGTGTTATCATGCTATAGTGTTGACACTAGTACTATGCTATAGTGTTGACATGTAGCGTCGTTATAGCTACTATAGTGTTGACATAGTGTCGTTATGCTATAGTGTTGATAAGCAGTGTCGTTATGCTATAGTGTTGATAAGCAGTGTTGTTATGCTATAGTGTTGACATACAGTGTCGTTATGATGCTATAGCAGTGTCGTTATGATATACCCTAATGCAAAAAGTCTATACCCTAATATAAAAATCTATACTCTAATGTAAAAAGTCTATACCCTAATATAAAAAGTATATACCCTAATGTAAAAAGTCTATACCCTAATATAAAAAGTCTATACCCTAATGTAAAAAGTCTATACCCTAATGTAAAAAGTCTATACCCTAATGTAACAATGTATGTACCCAAATGCAAAATGTTTGTACCATAATGCACTCATGTACACTCTCCAACCAGATTTGACCATCCTGTACAAAATCACTACCTTTATTTATATATGGCTCATAATTTTGGCATCAATCACCTCTCATATTATTATACTAGCTATAGCAGCTATATGACTTAGCTATGCATGATAACTTATTACTTATAATTATAGCTTTATCATTTCTAATCACTGTATGCATGATAATTATATAGGTATAGCTATAGCTATTGTTTATGATTGACTTACACATAACTATAGCTGGCTATTTATCATTGGTAGCTATTACTATATAGCTAGCTATATGTTATGTTATGTTATACAGTTTCGGTATAGTTTATATGCTGCATACTTAAAGCTATAGCTATACTCACTCACTTATGGTTATAGCCATAGCCACTGTTAGCTATAATCACATAGTTTAGCTCACTGCATAGCTACATGATTGTCTATATTTATGACTACAACCATTTAATATAAATCTGACACTAATCTAGCCCCATAATTTTGAGATGACTGTAATATGGTATGTATTACATACCAATATATGGTATGCCATGCATACTATATATGAGATGACTGTAATATGGTATGTATTACATACCACCATATGGTATGCCATGCATGCTATGTAAGTACTGATATTATGCATGCATCCTATTATAGTACATGTATAGATGGTTATGCAATAATTGCTAACTTAAATTACATGTAATTTACCTAAAGAATTTTCAGGTGATTGCTGTATTAGAAATGGTATGTATTACATACCACTATATGGTATGCCATGCATGCTATATATGTACTAATATTATGCATGCATAGGTGACAATGCAATATTGCTAACTAAAAATACATGCAATTTATTTGAAGTATTTTAAGGTGACTGCTGTATTAGAAATGGAATGTTGAGATGACTGTTGTATTAGATGTATACCATAAATCAACACATAATTATATAACATCAGCACTTATAGTATGCATTGTGTTGTTTATGCTAGTAAATTAATTACACTTTATATGTTTTATGTTTTTTGTGCTCATCTTCTCATGGCATGTGCGTGTGTGCGTGTGTGTGCATGCGTGTGTGTGCGTGCATGCGTGTGTGTGTGTGCGCGCGCACGCGTATGTGTGTGTGTGAGGTTAAAGTGCATGCACTCACCGGGGATGGTACAATACTGTGAAAAACAATACTCAACTGATCCAGTTTGCCAGCGTCCACTCCATAATATCTAAAATACATGTAGAAAAACAAATAAATATAACATTTACATATGCATATAAGTGTGTACATATGCAGTGTATATATATGTACGTACCATATGTGTACATACAGTGGGAAGGTTTGGCAAACTTGGAAAGTTATGTGTGAATCACCAAACTAAACCATTCAAATTAATACTTCTATGTACATAATTATATTACTGTTTGGCCATTTACCCAAACGTTTTCTTGCCAAAAAAGTTTTAAGAGCAAACTTTATCCCTTTCTGCTATAAGGTACATGTACCTGACAATGCCATGTGTGAGCTTTAGCGTGCATTACAGGGAGACATGGCTTTATTTGAAGAGCAACTGGAGTTGATAGAACAGCCTTTTCTGCCCATGGCCAGTATTGGCATATGACGTCCTGCCACATGTACTTCACATTTCTTTCAATGATGTCATTGACATGAAGATAATGGTGTACCCATATCTGTGGAATATTTGTATGTATACAGGTGTACTGTTACGTATATACACATAGTTACATTTCTCCTCTGAACATGTTAACAGCCTTTTGAGTTATCTGATGGCGGCAACAAGAAACAACTATCCCAGTCTCATCTAAATTCTTCATTCCTTTAGAAGCTGACTTAGCAGCCTTCCATCGGCTTGTTCCGCACATTCCCTGCTGATATTTATGTAAATTGCATTTAAAGTATACACAGCCATAAGTACTTGATCAATATCATCTTCATAACCGAGTTCCTCAAGATGCTTATCCACATCGTCATTTGGCACAATCCATCTTAGGCATTCATTATAATAAGAATCTCTAACACCCCTAAAGATATTGTGAATACAGGAATCAATGACTATGCACATAAATTGTGTAGGTAAATACCGGGAAATTTTGCTGTATCTGTAAAGCTTTTTATTCCCATCTACATGTGCAGAATGTTGCTGTCCAAAACAAGCAGGACAATCAAAATGGGAGTATTTTCCCACTGCTTGCAACTCTGCCTGACAATACTTAAATTCTTCGTATGCCTTAATGAATGTGGCCTGGTTGATGGTTGATGACTATAGACAAGCATTCCATAATATACTATACAACTAAAAACACAAGATATTGTTTGTTTTTACAATAAAATTTTGCTCTTAGCACCAAGTTAGCAGACAAGGTGGCGACAAATAATTATATGCAATTTCAATTTATTTAGCACAATTGAGAGCTTGAGTACACACATACGTATAATACACATAGGAGCACTAAGCAACCCACTCTTCCATGTTGCAGTGAAAGTTGCTCCAATGTGCGCACCAATCCTGTAGCAGAGGTTCCGGGCAAAAATTTTTGAATTAAGTTTAAAAACTTGAACATCTCTATGCTAAACAGGTATTGACAGTTTCTTGCAATGTTACCAGGCCAAAATCCAGCATTGATGAAGGAAGAAAGTAAATGAGTCCCCATATTTGTACTCACAATTAGTACAACATACGTAGCAATCATCTAAATCAAATCTACCTACAGTTTTAAATAGTGATGTGCAATATTATCGATATATCGATATAATTATCGATATCGCAATAACGATATTAAATATCTGATATTGATATATCGCCACATGTGTGCATGTGATCATTTTATATGAAAATAATGGTCAATTTGTTATACTCGTGAGCTTTGGTAGTATTTACTATCATTTTATAGTGGGGAGTATCAGTTAACCACCATACCTTGTTGGCTTGTGCTCTAATTATATAATTTTAGTATTTTAGTCCACTATCATTCACACAGGTAAAGAATTATTATATCGTGATAATTATCGTATCGTGATAAATTTGATGTGCAATAATCATGATAGGCAATATATAAAATATTTGATATCGCACATCACTAGTTTTAAATGAAATACATATATGCTTTACTTGTATGTAGCAGTATGCATCAGTACGTAATACAATAATTGTGCACACATACATATTAGTTACGTACGTACCTAGCTACATAACTTTGTGAAATATTGCTAGTAGTATGTATGCAAGTGGAGCCAGAGTGCATTGCAACAGTTTAAAAAATACATACATTCAATCATGACCACTACTCAATACTTGAAGACATTATTTATACCCAAACCGATTGTGGCACTGATCAACTGCGGTTATTACTCAAGGTGCGGTGTTTAACCAAATAAATACGGTACATACATAAGCATGTATGTAGCTACACCATGTGTACATATAATCTATGTACCTTTACATGTGATGAAAATCCGTTTTTGGTTTGCCACAGACTCTACCTTTAAACTTCCTTCACTTCTACATGACGGGCAGCGCCAAAGAGGCTTTAACGGCCACAATCTCTCTAAGGGTAGAACACAATGTTACAGAACAACTAGATAAGGTAAAAGCAAAATCATAACACACAGTTTTATGACCTGCAGAATGTACTGTGGGTGTGAACAGCACAGTACACATGTCATTCTACATAGTAAATTTTGACACACAAATAGCATGCAGAATTGTATTGTACTTGGTACTTTTGTGATGTGTCTACACTTACGTACGTACTTATGAAAATCAGGTATATTGCATATACGTAATTTGATGAGGAAGATGGATAGGGACTTACCATTAAGAAATACACATATTATTAATTATAGTATGTATTTTAGTATCTCTGTGATGAAATTTTTAAAGTCATTTGAACTTTTTCCTTTTACAGAGTAATAACTAATGGGGTCACTATGTATGTAAAATCTACTACATTGCTATCTCTTCCTTTCAGATGACAACATGTACTCTTTACGACTGATAGACAAAATGATGATTACACTAAAAATTACCAAACTATAAATAAATTTTAAATTTTGGCCTACATACCTCAAATATGCAACAGGCAATCTCCATATCAAAATTTTTAATTTTATATACGTACAGCATATTATTTATGTAGATTCAATAATTCAAATATAATATCACAAACTGATCTAACCTATTGTTTTTAACTGCAGTGATTGTTCATCAATGGATACGGTTGGTGGAACAGCAATAAAGTGTGTACCACTCCATACTTCCCTATCATGAAATGGAGCAGACTTATGCAGCACTTCATCACATGAAATACACAACACAGCTGTTGCGGGTGCACATTCCAGGCACCTGATGAGTCCTTTGCTGTTTCCATGTGATATACACTCCTTGAAAATTAATTTGTTACAGTATACAATTCATATGGTTAATACTCACATTGATTTGAGGATATCCTTCTTTGTTAACCATACCTTCAAAAAGTTTGTGCCTGACCCCTTCCCAACTTTCTTCTCTTCTTTCTATTCTACTTTGCCAATCATTCCTTTGGGGCTGGGAAGAAGTAATCCTAATACCCCTTCTCATTGCTTCCAATTCAGCATGTATTTCTTCACACAAACGATTAAGTGCAGCAGTATCTGCAACAAGTTCATGTTTTACGTATAAACTATAAACTACTAAGAATATACAATAAATCACAGGGAAGTTTGCATGTGTGCAAAGACTCATCACTAAGGAATCTTCAGTATCTTGATCTGTTGGGGCATCTCCTAGATCGTCCACTTCTGCATTAAATGTACGTAGTTTATGTAATACTGTGATGATTGTGCTGATGCAGGAGTTTTACATATTAATAAGTTACCAATAATTTTAAATGCCACTAATTCGGCATTGAACTCTAGGCTATGCACCATGCTACTAGTAGAGAGGCAAAGGAAGTTGTTCAGAGCTAGGAGTATTATGTATATCAGATCTATTAGAGCAGAGCTTGGCAGTGATCAATATGATATCATATTTTGAGATTACATCCACAAATATATCATGAACACTTTGGTATTGAAAAATCAAGACGGTATCCTAAAATGATATAATTATGGTATTACTAAAATTTGCAGAGCCCTATAACTTCCTATGCATAGTTGTTCATTTATTAATGTCAAAATTCAAGGACCAGATTGGCCATACAAATCTACATATTTTTACAGTGTGCTAATGATTATTATAACACATTCATGGAGTTTTCCTTGACACATTTTTGTTAAAGTATATATAGTATTCGCTATATTCACTAGCAATGCAATAATACCAACACTACATATATACGTATTATGTACGTAGGATATGTATTTACTATACCTTCGTTATTTTCCTCATCATTCTCTTCACTATTCATTCCTATAATACATACATACATACAATGTATGCAACAATAAATAATATGTACCATAAGTACATACAAGCACGTATTTGTACACACCCTCATACGCCTTTATGAATTTCCTCAAGTAATCCTTAATATTTGGAAATTTTTGAGAAAACAGCTCAGATGCTCCCGGTGTTGTCACATGGTACCACGTATCCCTCTGCTCATTATGTTTATGCATTAATATATAACAATTGCAACCAGAAGATTTATGCAACATGAGAACCTGTAATAGATTTGATATACACACACACATACACACACATACACACACACACACACACACACACCATTTTATAGCACATATTCAAACCTAGAAATTATATGCATAACATACCTTTTCACGTAAACAACCCCAAGCTTTATAAAAATGCTTCACTGTTTTTATGTCAGCCATACGTGAGGTTTTTGGCACAAAGGTGCTGTTGCAACTTGCACATTTCTTGCATCTTATGTGGCATTCATAGCCACACTGTACACGATTTTAACATGGCTAGCTATTTCAAAAGTACAAAATAAAAATATTTAATATAGTAAATAGCTATTCAAAAGACTCATGCAAAATTAAGGTAATTTGTAAGTATAAATACTGTAGCTATAGTCCAAAAAATTTATTAGAGGATATTTTTATGACTTACAGAATCAAATTTCTTTTCATGAAAATATCATGGATTATGTTGTTACTCTACTACGTATATATTTCAGCTCTGATAGCTATAGCTACCTAGCTACTTAAATAAAATTGCTAAATCACCTTTTGAAGCTTTTTGTGGAAATTTATTCCCATAAAAATATTGGACTATATGGCACATAGCTATATACAAAATCATGTTTTCGTATTTGCAAAAGTTTCAATCCTAAAAATGCCTGTGCACGCATGCACATACATATTCACATAATATGTATATTCACAAATTAAAATGCATACATTTAGTGCTGGGGGATATTAAATTTGATATATTGTCAAAGTTCATTTCACTACATACGTATTGTCCTTGCATAAATTTTGTGTGATACAAATAGTAAATAGTATTTCACATGTGAATGCCTCACAATTCTGTTTGCTAAATGTGACTGTCTGATGGTAGGGCTGCGCCTATTATGCTTTTAATTTTACCTATTATTCTTTCGAGAATTTCTTTTAAAGTTTACCTATTATTCTAAAATTATTCCCAACTTTTACCTATTATTCCTAAATTATTCCTTAAACAATTACAATATATCCTACTTATTAAGTACACAACATAACATTTATTACCTTAAATGTGCAAGAATTGGCCCTCTACAGCATTTGAAGTTGTAATGGACACGAGAAATATTTGATTGTGGGTTTAAGTTTACATAATCTAAGCTCACATGTTAAATACTTTGCAGCAGCGTTTTAAACTTTTATATCAGAGATACTAGAGAGTTTACAAGTGAGTGTTTTGTAGTTTATAGCAGGTTTATAGTGTAGCATAATTTAAATTTGCCTTATTATTCCAGCATAATTCTTAATTCTTTTCACTTCCTATTATTCCCAAAATTATGCCGGCATATTAGGCGCAGCCCTATCTGATGGTTAGTCTTATAAAATGATTCTAGTATTCACAGCCAGCTGGTTATAAATTGCCATTACATTCATAAAGACAATAAATATCGGAATATGATTATTTTGATATCAAAGAATGCCCATGATACAATACATTATCTTACAAATATTGCTCAGCACTACACACATCACACATCAAATATGGTTTACTAGTTACGTATATATAAACAGCAAGATCTTGCTTATGTAACATATTCTTGAGCTAAAGCAATGATTGGACACCCAAGATGGCAGTTGATCATAGTTCCACAAATTAAGCTGGCATGTCCTTAATGATAGCCAGGCTTTCAGAATTGGGGCCAAATACATATACCAGGAATGTATTTTATTACAAATACTTCTTAAATACTTTTGTACTTTGATAAGTTACGAATGCACTACAAATTACACAACCATCCCAACCAATGAAGATAATAACTCAACAGAAATGATCGGAAAAAGCCATAAAAAGTAATACATCCACAATGTAACCATAGAAGAAGCTATGTGCATCAACTAATGAATCATAGCAAATGCACATAATTATACGTATACCAAAGGGAGAAATCATTAGTGCTGTGAACTGACTAAGCAATTTTTCATAACCAATTAACTGGTACGTACCAAATAACTGATGGTTAACACCAGTTAACTGAAATATTGATAAAGTTCCTGGCTTTTGATCATAACTTCTCTATAGAACTTTATAAAACAAGAAAATAAGGTGTCTGTGTCCAGCAATGGTGACCCAGATTTCAGTGGAACTGCATGGGATCTTGTATGATCAATGGCAGTAGACACAAACAAAGCTACAGAAGAGAGTAAACCAAACAAAATTGATGATACGTAATTACGTATTCCTAATGAAAATTGATGAATTTGCTGCTCATAGAAGAAATTAGCTAGAATGCAGGCCACTCCACTGATTGCACAAGCTATGAAGAATTTCTTGAGAGATACCCAAGCCTTGGAATTTAACATTTGACTCTCAAGTGCTTTGCACAGATTTGGATGGACACATTTGGCGGTACAAAGCCAGGGTGGCTATATTTTGTTGAGGCAGTAGAGTTCTTGTCAATGCAAAATCTGCAGGTTGACATCATAAGAAACAAAAAGGCAAAACATTACTATATATTAAAAACAAAACGAAAAGGGTACAAAAATCACAACCTCGTCCAGTTTCTTAGAATATATTTGTCAGGAATGAACCACAAGGAAAAAGAAGGCATTCTATACAAAGAAGGCATTCTATACAAAGAAGGAATACAATTAAAATGGTGAAATGTGGTAGAACCAGTAACTACATGTGAGATACATTGTTCAACATTTTATTAAAGACATACATTCATTGTGTGTAATGAATACATTAATTGACATAATAGTAGCAATTATCACAGCAATGGTCTGTAAAAATAATAGTACAAGTGACATCATATTAATACAAATATGATTACTCAAATCTGCTGAAATTCTGGATAATAAAAATCAATCCATTACAAGCACATGTAAATAATTGCAATGGATTTTCATTTAAACGTAGTCTAAATGTTACTGTATGTAAAATGTATACGTAACTAAATAAATGAATTTGTAAACCATCAACCATGCAGATTTACACCGAAAATGACTGTGTATTAACACAATTAGAGTACACTCAGTACAGCAATCCTATAGTGTTAACATACGTATTTTCATCCAGGTCACAGATTATTAACAGATGTAAACTGTATAATTATAGCTATGATGTGAATTGTATATTATACCGGCTAAAAATGCTCAAGTCAAAACACTAGTGGGCTTGAACTACCAAAAACAAAAATCTAAAGTATCTACCTAACAAAAAGTCTGAATGAAAAATTGCCCCACAGTGCAATGGTAGAAATAAGGGTCAGAAAGTGATTGGCCGTTTTTTTGAAGATCGGACATTCTGTAGGTTATTGATTGCCGTCCCATTGAAAATGTATAGTAAATTTGGCCAACCAAAATGGATTTTGGTAGGCCAAATGTTGAAATTGGTTGGAAAATGGCCAATGGCCAGCTGTTATTTCTAGCACTGACAGTGGGCATTTATATAACATTGAAAATAACCAAGTAACTCAATATTATGTCCAGTTAACAACTCCAGCTGTAAATGAACATAACAGAAGAATGCGTACTACAAGTGTTTTATGATTAGTATGATATCATTTCAGTAATGCTTTAATTTGCATGTCTAGCTCCTGCCAACAATTTGCTAACTACAAGTTCATTTAGCTACATAGCTAGCTACCAATATTATGGCTCGTCACTTTAGCTACAGTACTCACTACAAGTGGCCAGCACAGTATTTAGCTACAGTTTTATAATTTTCAGTCAAAACCGCTTCCAGATTCAATCTCAGGAGGGCAAATTTTCAATTTTTTCTGTGGGGCATGCCCCCAGACCCCCGCACACTAAGCAAGCTATAGGTTAACACTCTGTCAAACCCCCCACTTCATATCTTTAAATTTTGCTGCTATGGTAATGCTCACAATATATGAAAGACCCAACCTGAAACCTAAGCCTGCCACCCCTCTTGATTTATTTCTGGATCAGTGCCTGAACACTATAGCTATACATGAATTTGACTGTGGAGTCTGGACATATATCCTCCATAGCATGATTATTATGTCATGAGGTCACTGAAGTGCATGATGGTGGATTTATAAAGAACATGTGGAGGTATTGCCACAAAGTTTAAGACCTGCATTTTAACTTTTTAAAAATTATAGCTAGCTATGTACGTATAGATGATGATTATTATAAACATCATGTACATGAGCATAATTTTCCTGGGCATGTGCATTCAGACCCCCTAGAGGACATGCATGACTACTGAGCTATAAATGTTTGGAAAGGTCAAGGTAACCAGCTGGTCACAGTGATTAGAAAATTAAGGAAGTGGTAATTGAAATCATATAGCTAATTATAAACAAGCTAGCTATAGCTTGACTATATTTGGTAATGAAAATTGAGGTTATCGCTATTATGTTGCATCATGATTCAAGATCACTGCTAATGCCCAGTTGCTCTGAAACCTATACCTAGCTATAGCTATATAGCTATTTGGTGGAATGTTAGGACTTTTTACTATACAACTATTATAGAGGAAGAGGGAGTTTAAATCACATGTCTGAAATCAATAGGTAGCTAGCTACATAGCTATAGCTAGCTAACTATCTATATACAATTATACATAATGTATAGGTTTTGGGCCATTCCAAATCAGAGTTCTTACCATTTCAGCCAAAAGCACGCATGCAGGTGGGCAGGTTATTATTTCAGCTAAAAATGTCTATATGAAACAATGGCAAAATTGATGAAATCTATGAAATTCTATAAATTAGCAGTAGTAAATACCAATTTATATAGCTGATCAGTAGCTAGCTATAATAGTGCTAGCTACAGTTAATGAAAACTAGAAACTGAAATAATTCAAGGTGAGATGTTGACACAGATTTTGATAAAGACACTACAGAAGAAAGGTATATAGCTACATATAACCATAATCTTTGTGATAACGGAGCTAGGACAAGAGACTATAGCATGCATTCATAGAAAATGATGACTTCTAGACAAAAATGAGTGCGTGGCATCTAATTTTTCAATCAGAGCAGCTAGGCATGTCCCATGCAGCTAGACTTCTAGAAAAGACATGCATACATGTATAACCATGCATAAACAGCATGCTCCACATAGTTTATCATCCAGACTATTATAGAATGTCTTGCTATACTCCACTGAACCATAATAGCTAATACTTTAATTCTGTTAATTAGATAAATAAAGGAAGAGGTTGATATCACATAGCTAACTAGCTTTATAGGTCAAATTGTAACTGTATTCCTTCCTGGGGAAATTTAATGAAGGGAATGCATGAAGCTACAGAGGAAGAGGAAGTTTAAATTATATCTGAGATCAGCAAGCTATATATGTAGCTATAGCTATACATAGCTATGTATCTATAAAAGTGTAGCCAGTCAAATCGAAATTATAGTAACATAGCCAGCTACCATTACGTAGATATAAGTGGTAAGTGAACTAAATATCTGTAGTTAGATATACCACTTAACTATAGCTATATACATATGTAGCTAGCTAGTTATATGCATGATCATTTGTGTATAATGTGTACGTATATATATATTTGCTCTTTAGTAATTGTAGATACAGTACATTGATGGACATGAATACCAACATGATGCAGTCACGATCTAAATCAAAAGACAAATGCAATAAAAAAAATTTCAAAAAACCAAATTCTTATTTCTGTCCACATTGCAAAAAAAATCTTTCATATAAAACATATCTACGACACATGAAGCTATACTTTAAAGATGATAAATCAAGGAAACGCATCATTACACTACAGCTACCTGTGCTGTCAAGTGATTCAGATATCGAACAAAGTATGTGCAGCAACAATTATATTATATCAGTGATGTACATAGCTATAGCTAGCTATGTAGCTATAATTATAGCTAATGTATATTATGCTATATCATGAACCACGGTAGTGGGTTCATAATAGGGATCGCGCGAGAATTTCGCAAAACCCCTAATAGAACGCACACAAAATGACTCCATTGCACCACCTTAACAGCCTGTAAACTCCATGAAAATCTTGTCAGGATGTCCTTTAATGTTGTTTAGCCATGACAAAAATTCCTGGAACCTGAGGCTAACGTTTTCCGTAACTTTCAGGAACTGCGTTATACCCCAAAATCTCCATCTTCTTATTATTATTATTATTTTTCTTGTTTGGAAAGGCTACAGCCTCATCGTAACACATTATATCCGGATAAACTGCTAAACTATCTTTAAAATATCTCTACCCAGTGCAGTGGCTAGTTAAAAACTTCATTTTGTTACGCGATGGCTAGTTATGACACAAAACAGCTTCTTCCCGGACGCGATCGAACGTGAAGCCATGAATGCGCACGTCAACGCCCACCCCCAAAACAGCTTCCCTAGCAAGGATATTTCACTAAAAACTACTTAAATCTTCTTAACAACCTCTTGGGAACTACATCGAGCTATTTTCAAGCTGATTTGTGAGAGATGAACTTTCTGGTGCTTGAAATTTTCTAAGTTTTAGTCCGCATCGTCAGTTTACTTTTAGCGCCCGCCCCATTAATCTAATTATTATGCTACCGCGTGCGACTGTCTGAAGTGGATTTCCAGTGGCCAGTGGCCAACAGCGTTTTTTGAGGTAAAATAGAGTATGTATACATGGTAAATAGCAAGATACATTAGTTCTAATGTTATCATACAACTCTGTAAAACATTTCTACGTCGTTTCTAATGTTTTAGCGCGTACTAATAATATTACTGCATTGTATTCTAGGTTATAGCAATACAACTTAACTACCTGCCTTACCTGTGTTATCCTCTTTATTAATGTTACTGTACACTGTTCACAATATGCTCCATACAGCATTAATATTGGTATCAAACTAAAGCCAACTCCCATATTTCACTGCAGGAGTTATTGCTGACTTCTCCATATAACGCCCCACCATCACCAGCCATTTAAGCCTGTAGCTGACACGCAATACAGTCACACCTACTCACACAAGCGGGACATCTGTGCACTAAGCAATACTGGTAGTGAACAGCAACATTTTGCCTTAAGGACTGCTATTATCTACCATATGTTATCTTTCCCCCACTTGTTTGTAGGTAATGATGCAGATGCTCTGCCCAACTGTATTTCATTATACCCTCACCCACGTCGCTATAACTCTGTAGAAGAATATATACTACGAACTAGAATGGACCATGAAACCGTGTGGGGGACTAATATAGAAATGGCGTGCTTGGCACATGTTAAATAGCCGGCCCAGTTTATTGTTATGATGCTAGTCAACGTTATCACATATGGGCGGCTTATTTTCCCAATGATGTTGACAGATCCATTCCAAGAGATGTTAGGCAAAGATCTCTTTGTATTTATTTTGCTAATAATCACTTTCAAGTGGTAACAGCAATAAGGAGTAGGTAAACTTTGATTTTGTTATATGCTCAACTCCTCATGAATATGTAACCACAATAATATTATATTGATTGTGTTGCTTAAGTTAAAAGAAATAAATAGAGCAGGCAGTTTTGTATAACTGCGGTCACAATATGTTGCTAGGTTTCTCAGGTGTAAAGTGAACCACTGTAAATAATTATAGTGTGGCTATAGAGTGGTAATATGTGTGCACCACCACAGGTTCACTTTTGCATAGCAAAGCACACTCAGAATCAGGGTTGTACATATTATATGAATGAATAATGCCACACTGTTTGCTTTGAGTTTTCAACCCTGATCAAGCATGTGCTGTGGCCTTGCTTCATGTACGTATGCAATAAAAGAGAGTGCACTATAAAGCAAGGTCTACATAACAAGACAAGTGCACAGCAAGTGGTCTGATATCTGTTCTCAGGTCAAAAACATGACTTAAAAAGACAGCACATGCAATCGTTCACAAGTCATGGAAAATTCAGACCCACACCTGAGATTATTATTGTGACAATATCTACCTACATGGCTAATTTGGCAGGGTTACAAATGATGAAGATAATCTGATGTAACCCTAATTAATTGCTGATAAAATCCAATAATGACTGGAGAACAAACACAACGATACAACTGAGAGGGGGAGAAGGACCAGGAGAAGGATAGAGTGAAAGTAAAGGGGAAGAGAAGGACCAGGAGAAGGACAGAGAGGAAAAGAACAACAGACCAAAAGAAGAGTGGGCAGGAAACAGGAGAAAGAATTTCATAAAGTATATAGCAACTTTCATTGTTGACAAAAATAACTTAAAGTTATTGGCTGTACTGCTATATGTACCAGTCCTATAGACATGAAAATGGACATATGCCCACAACGTGGGCACAAAAAACCTGACAAACTAGATGATATTAAAAAATTTCAATTTAAAAAAGGGAATAGGGATCAAAAAGGTTAACTAAACATCGGATAGCTCATTGGTGAAAAAAGAACACGAACAATTTAAGATCAAAAGGTATGCAGACACGGACATAGATTATTACTCAATACGGGAATTTCTTATCCCATGCACACTACAGAGATCCCTATTTTGACTTCATGGAAGTGATATATGCTTATATTTTCATAATAATGGTTTGTACATAAATAATGGAAAACCAACTCTGGCTTGAAGATTATTTGTTTGTACAGTTGGTCAGCAAATGCATGAAGTCAAAATAGGGATCTCTGTAGTGTGCATGGGATAAGAAATTCCCGTATTGAGTAATAATCTATGTCCGTGTCTGCATACCTTTTGATCTTAACTTGTTCGTGTTCTTTTTTCACCAATGAGCTATCCGATGTTTAGTTAACCTTTTTGATCCCTATTCCCTTTTTTAAATTGAAAATTTTTAATATCATAATTAATAAAGATGACACTAATTATGTATTTCACAATAATTATTATGAAAAGCTGGGGTGCATAATAATGTATAATAATAATGTATAGTAATGCATAATAATGTATAGCTGCATACTTGTAAATTGATTGTCAATCAGAGTCTAATTTAAATTCTCTATTGTTGGAGCAACAAGCTCCAACGAAGTTTGCAGTTTCATAATACTTGATATCATGATGCTTATCTTTTCGTAAGTTCACGCATCTTTGGTGGTACCATGACTCACACTCATCACATTTTACCTGCATGGCATACATAGTAAGCATGATTATATAATAGTCTTATATTAGTAACTATTAAGATCTGTTAAGATCTGTTACTCACCCATACATCTGAGATCTTTCCCTTATAGGAGCAAATTCTGCAGCATTCATTTAGTGAATCTGTAAAGTGAATTAGTGTATGTAAAATAAGAAATGTATGTAGCTACCTACCTGATGATAAAAGAAGTTTCTTTGCAATATCATATCTGGTAGATAAAATGTCTTCTTTTTCTAGAGTTAATGGCTCTTCCATCAAGAACTGCTCAGCATACTATTAATAATTTAGTACCGGCAATATGGCTATTTACGTACTTACATAAGTTAACCAAATAGCTACATAACTAGCTAGCTAACACATATAAAATTATTTACAAAGTTATTGGGTACAAAGTTATCACTATCTGCATGGCTGCTACGTGTATAATTACTTTGTTATGCTTCGAGAAGTTAATTTCTGTGAAAAAAGCAAATATTTTATGATAAAGTTTCCCAATATACCATGAAGTGGTAGCTATGACTACATTTAAAAGTGGATTGTACTGAACATAAGCTTAAATCGTACACTACAGTCATTTCATAAATTGGACGCTATTAGCTACCATTGTTGAGTTGTTGTGTGAAAAATTGTGCCATGTTATTCGTGTCAATCCCTACTATTAAGTGCTATCATACTTAATGATTACATTTATGTACCTTCATTGTGTAAATGCTGCAAGAGCAGTTATCCGTCAACAATTGTTTGTCATGGTCCAGGGATTTGATTTTCCATTTGTACCTCTGACTCCAGTAGCCAGCACAATATTGATGGTTGGCATAGTTACTAGAAAATCATGCATACATTAAAATTATTAAACAAATTATGAACCACAACAGACTAAGTGGGTTGATCATTATACTACAGGCCTAGGATTATGAATAAATTACTGTAGTACATAAACCAAACTACTTATTTAGTTATATGCAGTGCCAAGTTCTATAACCAACTCTGCAAGCATATAGCAACTGTACTTATGACCCTCATAATGTGACAATTATAGATACGTATATATATTCCTTGCATATACAAGTCAAGGATTTTACATGCTCAAACAGAGATACATATGTATCAAGCTATAGCTAGTTAGTTTTAAATCTCAATCAAGTACGTAGCTAGGAGTTAAATTGAACAGCTAACTTTATTGTAGCATAATTATACTGTTTCTATATTACGTAGCATGATTTCACATGTGAAAATTGTTAATTAGAGCCAAACTTCATGTGATAATTTGAAAATAACTTACGTCCAATTCCTATTGATTCTCTTCATAATTTGGCTATCCTCTCCTTTAGGATCAAGATAAATGATTTCTTCAGATGCAGGTTTGATTATCTACATAATTATCACAATGTAGCCATAGCAACTTTATATATGTAGTTGGTTGTACATAGCCATAATATGCTTACCAACATGACCCAATGATTTTCTTGCTGACAGTAAGCTCCTAGTAATAAATCATAGTTGGACAAATTGATCTATGGTGTAGGAAAGGCCATATATAAGTAACAATTTATAGTTCCTCTGCAGTACATAGGAGGAATAACACCATACGTACCTTACTCAAAACCTTTTTTTTGTAAATAAAAGTTCCATTGCATATATCATTAACTGCTGACACATCTATTACATAGACCTTGTCTTCCTGTAAACAATTGCAAAATAGATTGATTAATTGTGATAATTACAGCTACGTATTTACGTATCCACCTTGACTATCAGTTTGTGACTATCATGGCTAGTTAGCTAGTGCAAGCAAAAGCATTAATCATGCTGTAGGCATATAACAGAGGGTAGGACACAGTTAAGTGCGCCACAAAGCACTAGCTACGTATGTAATATAAATTATTGTACAAAATGCAGTTCTACTACCTGTTGATAATGATATACGTACATATAATAAGATGATTGTATATGATCATTTGTAGTCGCTGTTACCATGCATAGGAAGGAACTCCGGCTATGCCATTATTGGTATACATTAATTTCCCTACATCAGTGATATTTTTCCTAATGAAAACCATGCACTTTATTATAAAGTATACTTAAAATATCTACCGTGCCCTATCGATCCCCATTGTAGATTTATTTGTACAGTGACCTATAGGCTCGTGTAAAATAATTACATAATCGTGTCCTTGCAAACATGCAAATATTTTGGTGACGTACATGGCCATGTCTTACCCTGGGAATTTAATTTGACTTAATTTATGCAAAAAGACAAGGTTAATACGTACAACTAGGCAAAAGCCTATAGGTGTACGTACTACCATTAAAATAAATAACTAAATATAAATGGCTATAGCCTATACGTAGTTAGTCAGAAAATGTGCTTACCGATATGTAGAATGTTATGTACAGTTACGTATGAGGGAAAGGTATTACTGGCATATGCAAAGTGCTGGTCAATTTAGTTCATCAAGCTTAAGACTCTGAAGAGATGGCTTAGTCCAAGAATTTGCATTGCGATTAAAGTTGCTACCATACACATGGCTACCCAGCAGGCTAGCCTTTATTTTGTAAATATTTCTTTGGGTAGCTATAAGGATTTGATCCATACTTGTGAGGCATAATCCAGTATTGTAAGTAACATGCTTATGATGTGATATTTGCACATGACTACAGACTATACATTATGTCATACGCATATGGGTGACTATACGTATGCCCTTATGTGAACGGGTACTAATACGCGTATGGACAAAGCAAGGATATCCCACGATACTTGTATGGGCAGCTCATACGCATACGGGTATCATGTGCGCGTATGGGTCAAGAAAAACTACCCATACGCATATAGGCAGTCTATATACGTATATAATAATATATATATATTATGCACATGGGATAGCCCATATGCGTATGGGCTAAATATGCATATGGGATGAATATAAACAAAAAATATCACATTCTAATCAATCTATTCTGTTAAAATTTTCAACCATTAACATAAGACAAATAATTTAGTATATCAACTCACCATGTTGTTGTTTTTGATAACTGTGATGAAATATGATGTCAAAATCTAGACAATGAGAAAACAGCATTTCACCTATAAACTCAGAAGTAGATATATAGATGAAAAGTTCCATCTGAGGCTTATAGCTATATTACATGCCATGTGCTAACTGTGCAAGCACATGTTCCAGAATTTGTATTAACTATGTAGCTACATACAGTACATATACTATGAATTTTTATTGGATGTAACTAGCTACATACATGTTATGTTATGTATTTTATACATACTTTAACCACACCTACGTAGCTATGTACATGTGTCAAGGTTGTTAGTGATTTTTGATACTTGCATTTCTTGAGTAAACATTCAGGTATATAAACCACCAAGAGATTTAATATATGTACGTATATTATTACATATTATTTACATGATTCTTATGTAGGTTGTTATATGTATTGGTGATCAATTAGAACTTGGACTTTAAAGATACTATATTTGTATACTTAGGTGATCACATCAGTAACATTGTGTGCAATTATTCTTGAAATGCATGAAATGAGTGTGATTGCCTACTAATCACATAGCACAGTCTACGATGCCCACTCTAACCTGAGGCACACCACTCATTCCAATTTGAGGCACAGTCACAAATCTTGTTCCTTCCGCATTGCTTGTTTTAGTATAGTGGAGAAGATTAGCATCAAAAAATTGCTTGTTTTAGTAGTGGATAAGAATAGCATCGAAAAATTCTTTTACAGACTATGGAGTTGTACTCATTCTGCCTGTAACTGTTAGTTTGTTGCCATGTACATAAGTTGAATCTTCAGTACTACATTGCTGCTTGTTATATCATTGTATATCACACTTAAATGTCTTCCTATACACTGTTAACTGTGATTGGCTATTTTAGCATGCAATTATTAAAATTTAATTTTACCATGCAATTTGAGAATAATTGCACTGCTGCTAATGACATAATATATACAAGCTTTGTGATTAACTAGGTAATTACGTAGCAGCTATTACTTACATGATCAGCAACCCATCCACTTTCACTAATCAGTTTAATTATCTCTGCATCAAAGATTCTATAACTTCCAATCTTCACCTCCAACAGTGACTTTGCCTGGCATTTTTGCATATCCTTTAAATAGTCGTCCAGTCTATGATTATCCAAAGCTATATGTATGCAAATGAAGATAATTTGTCATGTCAAAATAATATAATTCACATACTTGTTATTCCTTCCTCATAGTCTAATGTTCTTGTTGGATTATAGATAACTACTTCTAAAATGGTAGTATATGTGCGTATAGGTACTTCATGCATCATTAAATTGCTTACTATTTTCATGTGCATTGAAATAATCGATTAGTATGTTTGCAATAGTGGGATTAATTCTGTTTAGGTTTTCAATTAAATCCTGATGAGCTTTTGGATCTTTCATAAGTTCATTGGTGCTGTACATTTTATTCACAAATTTGTACGTGATTATTGATGGCACTTGATATCCATTTTCAAGACAGAAATCTTGTAGTTTCCTAGCATCGTGGCTATTATCGACAACCCATGTATGCAAAAAAGCTGTTGGCAAATTATTCTGTTCCACTATATCTTGTGATGTATATGTAAACAAAGGTCCAAGTACCTCTGAACAGCTGAAAATTTGTCTGATGTGTTCCTGAATCTCTACACTGGTTTCAACTGGTTTATCATCATAATAAGATGCTCCTGGGAGATCATTATCACAATGATAATTGTCGATTTCAGTTTTGTTCGATTTGGTCAAATTGTTCACTGTCACAGTGTCACTAATGCCTAAGTAGTAAGAGTATATATAATTCAGTATAATTAATGAAGTATATAATATTATAAATAGCTACAATGTGTATTTTTACAATTTGTATTGTCACATATAAAATATATATTATGTACGTACTTACGTATATGAACAACAGAATAATAATATAATGATCCAAATTACATATATGCATAACTACCTAGCTAGCTAGTAGATGATTACCTGGGATATGATCATAGCAATCTGTCCTTGATTCAGTGTTAGCAATAGTGATTTTGTGACGTTTTTCTGTTGGATTATCACCATTAGGTGCCTCAGTTTCACTGCCTAAGAGGTAAATAGGAAGTAAATTTTACAATACAATGTAACATTTACAAGTACGTACTCATTCTTAGACGCTTTGCTGCTGGTTGGTTTTTGCTTTGGTCATTCGCTGTTACAGCGCCAGCTTCAGTTTCACTGTCTGAGATACATAGGAAGTAAATTTTACAATACAGTGCAACATGTACAAGTATACGTACTCATTCTGGGACGCTTTGCTGCTGGTTGGTTTTTGCTTAGGTCATTCGCTGTTACAGCGCCAGCTTCAGTTTCACTGTCTGAGATAGGAAGTAAATTTTACAATACAGTGCAACATTTACAAATACGTACTCATTCTGGGATGCTTTGCTGCTGGTTGGTTTTTGCTTTGGTCATTCGCTGTTACAGCGCCAGCTTCAGTTTCACTGTCTGAGATAGAAAATGAAATTTACATTACAAATTTACTAAGTGCAATACAGCTAGCCATGCATGCAAGCATATTAGAACTAATTCAAGCACAGTAGAACTTCAACGGCTAATTCCAACTGCTCATTACATAAAACATAATAAGTATTATTTAACTGCCACCAGTTTGAATGATCATGAATTATACAGCTTGAGGTACTGTAAGAGTTGAGTGGAAAATATACGTAGCATGAGGCAAAGCTAAATGCTACGTATGTTTGTCGTGAGACCCTCACTAGATCTATATTTTATACAAATGAAGTGGCAGTGGTTTAAGTCAGTGTTATTTGTACGCATTTTACATCGAATAAAGGAATTGAGTTTCTTTGACGAAAAGTGTCAATGAGCTACCATTATACGTATAACTAAACATTTTGTAACTACCAACAACATTTCTATAGCTATCTCCTGACAGTTTATGGCATATATGTATAGTACTGTGAATCCATTGATCTGCCCATGAAATCACAATAAATATACGTACATACATATATAACTCACTGTCTAGTGTGTTTTTACAAGTTCGGCCTTTATGACAAAGTGATGTGCATTTAATATTTTTCTTAAAACATCTGCATCTTTTGCTGCAGCACCCAGATTTGCATTTACACACTGCAACTTGATAAGATCTTCGGTTAAATTTCTTCACAGCTGCTTGTAGTGTAATTCGTTCATCCTTTTCCCAGTTATCTACCTTGACTTGTTGACATGAACCCAATTGAAGTTCATCAGTTCGGTAACTACAAATATGTACAAAACAGATAATTGTGTGTGCAAAGTGGCGCCTATGGTAATCCACAGGTGTAAGCATATTTAATGATGTCACAGAGTAATGCATATACTGAGGCTAATTCAGCTACACAGTGTTATAATAGTCAGACCTCTGTTTTAGGACGCCATATTTAGTTCGAACTGTGTAACAATCTCTTTTTTTCTTGACAATTACACCGTGAAGTCTTCTTTGGTCACAGGGTCCTCTATCCGGTCTTGGTACTTTAACTGTGACAGCATCCCCTATGGAAAATTGTACCATCTTCATTCTTTTGCACTTGTTGTATTTAGTTTTCATCTTCTCTGCGGCAATCCTTGTGTGTCTTTTTACATGACCACGAATTAAATTGAATAAATTGTGTTTAGCAAAACATCATACTGATATCACAAAAATGAAAAATGAATTTTTATGGATTCTTCAAATAGCTAGTTATGTAGCTACCATGTGTGCAGGTGGTGACAATAAACTGTAGCGAGATCAAGTTTGCCTGGCCTAGCTATAGCTGGCTTTACATTTGAAGTTACGTATAACATGTAGCTACACGTGTTAATTGTAAAAGGATCTGTATATGTAAAAGCATATACATCTGGGTAGAATCACTAGAATGCGGATTGTGGAAAGTGTATATCACATCACATCTCCACTTGTGTTACATACATAGGTAGCCGATACTTCATTTTTTGGAGAATATAAAAGAGTAGTTGCAACCTGGGAAATTTTTGACATCATCAAATCTGTTCATGAGAAAAGTGCTGCCCATTCAGGATCTAGGAAAACATATAAACTGGTACATTATAATCATAAATAATGATTTATTTATTTATGTATTTATGTATATAGGTGTCATCCAACTATGAGGGAATAACCAGAAAATGCGTGGAAGAATTCTGTAGGCTTTGTCCAGTATGCGCATACAAAATGCCTCAATTTACTAAGGCAGAACTAAAGCCTATCATATCTAAAAGGTTTCATGTGAGAGGTCAAGTAAGTAGCTATGTATCTGTGGTAATGGCCTTAATTGTTACTTGATATTGTGTGTTCATTGCAACTGCAGTAGAGACTGAAAGTAGCTGTAGCATTACTTAAGAATACACACTTACATTGCACTTTTGGAATGTGCTTGACCCATTTGTTATCATTACTTTCCACTATGTAGGAAGAAAGCATCCGTTTCACAGTGCCATTGCCCTGCTCTACAGACCCATTTGATTGAGGGTGTCTGGGTCTTCCTTTAATCAAAATGGTTTGCTGATTCCACTGCTTAACTGCTAACTCAAACAGCTACATACGTACGTATTAAATGAAAGTACCATAGGAATTATTATGCATACTGCTATATATACCTGATTATCAAATTCTCTCCCATTATCACTCTGTAGTATTTTTGGAACTCCAATGTATGAGAAAACAAACCTTTCCATTTTTTCTACAGTTTCATCTGCAGACTTTCTGCTTTGCACCCATAAAATTGAATATTTACTAAAATGGTCCCTGTAATGACCAATCCATCGGTTTCCATCATCTGGTACACTGCTCATGTCAATTAAATCAATCTACAATAATTTAGCAAAATGTTGTGGCATATGTAGCTATATCTCAAACTGGCAGAGTACTTTTCCTAGGCAATAAAGCTTGCAGTAAGGACAAAAATGATTCTTACAAGTGCTGTAGATGTTTTTCTGAGTATCCATATATTGTAATACTTATAATGTATGATAGCCACTTGACTTGCTTTATAATAAAAAATGAAAAATGATCACCCACCAGCATGTTCTTTGCAAAAGCCATGATGACAAACTGCATGTTAATCAATTTTGCTTGGCCTAAATATACTAAACAATTACCAGTCGACTGCTGCTATCAGCTGGCACTGTTAAGACTATACCCATACTCATGTGTGTGAGGTCCTTAAGTTGGAAACCCTTCTCCTTTACGTATTGCTTAAATCTTGGTGCTACATTGCTTTTTGTATCTGTAACATTAAGTACGGTAGTACTTAATAGTAGGGATTGGTAAGAAATTGTATGGTTTCCCGATTTTTCGCACTTCAGAAAACAACCTTCCAATAGGCTTTACCCGAAAAAACCGACTGGAATGCATTGGTAAGGCTGTAATGATGCTGTACCTTGGTTAAACGAAGCGACAAGTCGAATATTTCGACCTACAGCCAACTTTGAAAATTTCGAAATTCACCTGTATTTCGTCTGCCAGCCAGCCTGCCAGCCAGCCAGCCAGCCTGCCGTAAGACCCGGTTGCGCTAGGTGTAGGGCTCCAGAAATTTCACAAAATAAAGGTAATGGCGGCGGATTTACGAAAATGTTGTTCCGAAGACGATTTACCCACTGCGCCATGGCGATTCCTTTTATCCTTCATTCCCTTCCTTGTTCTTCTATATTCCTTTAGAAAGGTGTGAATCTCACCTAAGGTGACGATAGCCTGTTAAGGCTTCTGCTTAATACGTCACGCAAAAACCTGGCTTGCACGTGATATAATTAGTTACAGTGGCACCATGGCACTAGTCTCGCCGCCCAGACTGCCTTTTTTTTTCTTTGACATTCGGACCGGAAAAAAAAGGGTCTGGCCAAATGGTCAGTATCGATTCGTGATTCGCACGCCGAGAAAAACTAGGCGTGCGAACCACTGGCTTTTAACACTTCCCTTTGTACTGCACCTAGGAGAGCGCTTTGAAAAGTATGCGTACTTGAACGGTTCCGTATATTATCCCAAAGGATAGGCACGTAAATTTTTCAGTACGAGTTCTACGTGAAAAGTAGTGATGGAAGGATCGACAGAGCAGTCCAAACGGCAAATAAATTGTCTTGAAGAAGTAATTAGAGAAAGTGGTTTGCGTTTAGGGTACAGGGAGTTGAAACACGAGCAAACGAAAGCAATCTCATCATTTGTACAAGGAAACGATACCTTTGTTGCATTGCCAACAGGCTACGGGAAATCTTTAATATATGCAGCACTACCATATGTATTTGATGTCATGCGAGGTAGTTATTTGTACTTTCATAATGAGTTTCATTTCTATGTTTGATTTTTTTGTTTTTCAGGCAATTGTGGTAGTATAGTGCTATGTATCAGCCCGCTCACTTCTCTAATGGTGGATCAAAGAGCTAAGTATTCTCCTAAAGGATTGAACGTAGAGTTTGTTGGTGAAGCACAAACAGATTTGTCTTGCAAGAGAAGAGTCTTAAATGGAGAAGTACAGTTAGTTTTTATTACCCCAGAAAACCTACTTGATAATAAAACATACAGAGAAATGTTGCTGTCACAAATTTATCAGAGTAACTTAGTTGCTTTGGCTGTTGATGAGGCGCATTGTGTGAAATCATGGGGTGACCAGTTTAGAAAAGCATTTGCGAGGATTGGTGATCTACGTAGCCTCATCCCCAAAAATGTTAATGTTTTAGCACTGACTGCCACTGCCACTACAGAAACTCTCTCTGTGGTGATTGAAAGACTGTCAATGCATAATGTTACCATTGTAGCTGTACCACCATCACGGGACAATATTATGTACAAAATAATGCCTAAAGTCAGCTCAAATATCCATGCTTTCACAGATAAAATTGTTGAGGAAATTTCAAGTATGAGACTTAAATACCCTAAAACAATTGTTTATGTAAGAACGTACAAAGATTGTATTAGCCTTTATCAGTTGCTGAAGAGCAAGATGGGTCACAACTTTACTGAGCCAATTGGATATCCCAATTTGTCAGGCTACAGACTTATCGAGATGTACACCAGGCTACTACCATCTGAGAAAAAAGACGAAGTTCTGTATTCGTTTTCTGCTGTGAAAACAAAAATTCGCCTTGTCATTGCCACAACAGCCTTTGGCATGGGAGTTGACTGCCAGGACATATCCAGAGTAATTCATTGGGGGATACCATCAACGACTGAAGAATATATTCAAGAAACTGGGCGTTCAGGAAGGAACGGAAAGCCTTCAGTTGGAATGCTGTACATCAAAGGGAATACCAAACATGTAACTCCATATATGAAGAGTTATATTGAAAATAATTCATTATGTCGACGGAACTTATTGTTCAAAAACTACTTGATGTATTCTGAAAAATCAGATTTATACGGATGTCAATGTTGTGATATTTGTTGTAAAACATGCGTGTGTGTTAAATGTACATCTCAGTGATAAAGATAGATTAAACTGTACATGCATACATACATAGTTTTTACTAAATTACATTAACTGTAATTGACTTATGCTCTTCTCAATTTTCTTCACTAAGTCTTTTCTGCTGAGTTTCTTCATTAGAGCACATTTGGCTCGGAATGACTTGTGTGATCGGCCAGGTGTTAACAAAAAAACTTTCTCATCTTGTAGTACTTGGACAACAGTACTTAAGTCTTTTCCAAATGATGGTACTGGGTGATAATTAAATACTGTGTAGTTGGACGTCTGCTCTTCAAATTGTTGGCATACATGTTCTACCGGTCCTAATGACTTTCCTGCTTTAACGATTGCTTCAGGACGTACATTGGCCCCCATTGAACGAATAATGCTCTTAAGTCTCCGATTCAGGTGCTCCATGTATAAGTCACATGGTAAATTACAGCCACATAAACCCTTTGTGTTGATACAACGATCAGCTTTCCTAAACTGTGGTTCTCTGTCACAGAGTATCGATGTGTCAACCCTGTCTTGGACACAGTATCCATGAACACAGTGGTATGAATGTCCCTTTATTTCATCTCTTTGAAACGACGGTTTTACATTTTTGTCAGCATTATCAATGACGAACTTATAGTTCAACGGGCCACTTGCACTTGGTAATAATGCATCGCTGCTGTTGTCATCCTACAGAAAACTTACAATAAAACTAATACTGAGGATTATACCACATACCACTGCTCTTTCTGGTATATTGGTAGTATCACATACTTCTGAATCACCATCCATAGATATAGCTTCAGGATCCTCATCCTTTGATTGTATGTCGGAATTATTATCTGTAACTGTTACCAGGCTATATGAAGGAGCAGATGTGTCACTAATCTCTGACTCAGATTCTGAAATACTAGCTGTATGGTGTTCAAATTGTGATCTGGTTGATCTTGTTGATTCAGAGACTGGTGTAGTAACCTTAGCAAGAAAATTCATGAGAGTTATATAGCACTATTATAAAATACAATCTAGAAGTGATATGTAGCTTCTTACGTACTGGTTGTGATGGCTTTTCCATAATAGACTCCAACTTTTTAGCCCATTCTCTAACCTCAGCATCATAGTCTTGGCTAATTTTTTTAATAATGTTAGCAGTACCTTGATGTGTTAGGCAAATATTTAGTGGTTGAAGATTAGCATAGACCTGAAATGAAACACAGCATATGTACATGACTGGTGCGTAACGATAAAATAATACCTGTTTTGGAACACTATTTCCATACATCATAACTGATACTGCTCGCTGCACCAAGGCCATCTCTGGATGTCGGCATTTTAATAGCTGTGATGCTATTGTACATTGAAGTGGCTTTCGTTTTGCAGATTTAGGAATTAGACTAGATAGAATGGCCATCAGCGTTGGCATCTGATTTAACAATTCTTCATGTACTGTTTCCCATGAAAATTGCTTAACAGATTCAACTGAGTTTCTTAGGAAAGAATTATGAGTGATGGTACTGATAGCTTTCATTTCTGTCTTAATGTTGGTACAAATCCTTGACACAATTGGTGGGCCCATATCAGAAGAATCAACTGCTCCAGCTGCCATTGATATGTAAGATTTGCGAACTGAACGCCTAACTAATAACTTTCTCTCTGGTGTATAGATGTCGTATATACGAGGACCTTTCTTGTATGGAAGCAAAACCTATAAATAGCATAATTTATAGAATGCTATAGCAATTTTAGAGCTTACTTTTACCGGTGGTGACTGCCCAGGCGTGCTCTCTGTGTGCTGATGTAAAGCTCCCCTGTTCTGTGATAAAAGCAAATTATTAGCTGGTAATGTTTGCTCAGCAGTAGTGTCTAAATATTCTGATATTTCCATATCTGCTAACTGTTCTAAAGATCCACTGTCCTGTGAACTGTGAACATCATTCTCAAGATTCCCTTGTGCTTCGGGTTGTGTATCTGTCGCGAGATCTGTCGGTAATTGTTGCAGCTGCATACCATGATCTAATCTTGGTCGCTTCGAATTGCTTGGAGTTTCACAACTCACGAGACTACTCGAGCTCCCCTGTAATCGCTCTAACTTCTCTGTAACCTTTCCCCGTAACAGCTCTAGCTTTTTTTCTGTTGCCATAATATATCTTAACAGTTTATCACAAGCCAAGCATAAAATTGCACTCGGCTTTTTGGTTTCCGAGTAGCTCAAGGCAAACCTTGACATATTCAACAAGACTGTCCGAGCTACTTCACAGCTGTGTCCATGTAGCTTTCTTCTTTTTCTATGATCTTCCTCGGCAACGCCGCACAAACAACACTCCATGTTGAGTCCACGCGGCAAATTTCCTCCACACGTGATATTTGATGACGTTATTAGCAGACGTCAGTAACTTAACACCTAACTTGTTAACGTGAATCCTTATAACATAGCGTCACGAATCAATACTGACCATTTGGCCAGACCCTTTTTTTTCCGGTCCGAATGTCAAAGAAAAAAAAGGCAGTCTGGGCGGCGAGACTACCATGGCACGATGTTTTCGCGTGTACTTTATTACATCGTGAACTTCGAGATTATAGCCTTGGACAAATAGCTTTTGCTGTTTGTCGAGCGTTATTTGCTATCACACAGCTGCTTTGCCATGTAAGCGCGTTGTTAACAAGCGCCTGTAAACAAGCATAATTATTACATAAGCGCCTGTAACATTTGTGCGCCTGCTGAAAGATTATTATGAATGCTTAGCATGTATAAAAAGCAAACAAACTAGATTGATAAAAAAATTAAAAATTCAAAAGGTAAGTAGGGATTGAATTCAATAGTGCTACAAAAAGTAAGGAAACAAGGAATAAGATTTTGGGACAAGAGAACATTCTGGCATGAGATAATTTATAAAAGTTTAATCCCTACTTTTGGCTCACTTCAGTAGGTTTGCCAAAAGTAGGGATTAAACTTTTATAAATTATCTCATGCCAGAATGTTCTGTTGTCCCAAAATCTTATTCCTTGTTTCCTTACTTTTTGTAGCACTATTGAATTCAATCCCTACTTACCTTTTGAATTTTTAATTTTTTTATCAATCTAGTAATAGTACCATAATTAATGGCTAACTGATGCAAGCTAGTTGTAGTAGCTATGTACATAGCTATATGATGAGTTTGTTAGATATATGTTATTGACTGAAATTCTACATTACATAACTACATAATATAAATATAATAGGTAAAGGTTACAGGGGAACAATAGCAATGACACGAATACAATAAGAGAAGAGTGATGATGATAAATAGAGTGATGATAAATAGAAGTACTGAATGGATTAGCTATATGAGAAACTATCAGTATATTGTGAATTGACTAGTCATGGCAAATTCTACATTATAGCTAGTGCAATTTTGTGTCAAACAACTAGCTAAAATAAACCATAGGATGAATATTAATGAAACACTAGCTACAGGATGAATATTATTGTAAGAACTACGTATACTGAATTTGAAGCAACCACCCATAATGTAATACACCGGAACTGGAAGCATAGGCACCAGGAGGCCATGGGGCCCCTCCATATTTAATTACTATAGCTACAGTATATCTATATAGGATTAAAATTTTATGATCACTTCTCTTCCCCTATAGCTATTCAACACATGCAGTGTAGGAGCTGGGTGATTTGACAACAACAAGTAAAACACCTGGCTTGTTGGAGCTTGGTACCCTGGCACATAGTCTCTCACCATGTTTTAAGTTATGAACCAGCAAACATTGCATACTTGCCAAAATATTGTGCACTATTAGCTATAAAGTAACTCCACAATTACGTATATTAAACATGTGCATGCTATGTAGTTACTCATGCAAGCAGTAGCAAGTCATGAAAATGTAATGCACACATCACAGTGACATCAGGCAACTCTATTTAAAGCCCACTAATCAAAACCATCCTATTTAGTAATTGCTAATTGTAGACATAACCAGTTCAGAGTGCCAGGTGGCCCAAACATATTTCAGTTTGGGATGTTAATCAAATTTTAATATGGTTCAAAAGGATTGAACCCTCATGCAGATTCTTTATCTCTTCAGTAGCTATACGTAGCTACTGGACTGTGACCATCTGATCAAAACAACAATGCTCCTCGCTCAACCCTGTAGAGGAGCAAATTTGGCATCTTTGGATCTTTGATACTGTATGAATAATAGTGTGATTTTAACCCCTAGGCCTCTTATCTGTCTAAACAGCCGGTCTACTCAGTGAGACTGTCAACATCTCACCATGGAGTAGAATATTTCTTTCCTTATAGCTAGCTACTGTACTTCAAAGTTGACATTTTACTGTACCCAGTCAAAACCATTAAGGTATATGAACAGACAGGACATGTAGTCTTTTAGAAATACTGCGGGGCCTTTAGGGGATACCTAATCGTTTGCTTCTTTCCTTTATCGTGGTTATCAGTGAGTGAGTTCTAGCACATACTATTGCTATAGGTGGCATAAGGTAGCTTTGCTTTCTGAATGCGGGAGCCAGTGTATGTATCAAAATTATAAACTCACTCGGTAAGAGCAGCATTTAGCTACGTACCTCAAAAGCTTTTTATCTGGTGTGACAGTCACAGTGGAAGACATATATACTGAAAGCAGCTGACTGGTCACTAATTATCAGAACTCAGTTGAAGAGTACATATTCCAAAAGTTTTATTGCATTCCCTTGCATTTAATTGATACAACATGTACAGTGTTAGTGGATACAAATACATCTACAGTATTGTAAAGATGATAATTAAACAGCTGCATGGTTACTGTGTAGCTATAGCTACTGCTTATAGTTGTTTACTGTTTATGGAACATTATTTGATTTGCATTCTTGTAAGGTGGCTATACTAGAACAGTGTATATAGATTATTCTAGATGATCTGTAGACTACATATTATATATACAGTAGCTAAGCACTTTATAGCAGTACTGTATGCATTTTTGTCTTCCTCCATTGTTATAAAAAGCTGATTAGCTATCTGAGACATGAGGACTACATGTGCACTATAACTCTGTTAACACATATACAGTCACATGTTAGCTAATATTTAAACCGAGCCTGTGCTATATTTAAACCGCTGAGCATTCCGAATTCTAATTTTTAAATGTCTGATCAGGTCACAGTCCCCGGCTCCCCGCCTTTACTTGTATATACATGTATAGGCCCGTACCCATATAAATGTATATGCTATAGTAATTTTGTTTTAAGTTGTGGGAAGTCAGCTGTACTTATGGATATGAACACATGTTTTTTTTGTTTTTGTACTTAGCTATATAGCTAATTATGATTATTTGTATGTAGTCAAATTGCTGTTGTTAATGGGAAAATGGCAATTACATGTTGATATGGAAACCTATAGCCTTCTGAACTATAATCCACATGACAATAATTTCGTTGATGTTGCACATGTCATTGTAATTGCTACAATTAAGAAACATACATGCATCTTAGAAATGACAATCTGCAGTGATCAGTTTTCACTAACACTAAATTTTGTAGTAAAAACTCTGGCAAGGCTTTCACTGCTTATTGCATTGATGTTCACTAGCTAGCTATATCGTTTTACAGCCATATTTATGAAATTATCATAGCAACCTTTATATAGCTAGCTCGATCAGTATAGCTCTAGTCTCGCGGAATAGCCAGGCCCTTTTTTGACGAGACCAGATCTGGTTTGCCTATATATGATGCAATGATGCAGAAGTTTCAAGTCAGTAAATCTGAGTGGGTGTTAACAATCTTCTGTAAGGCGCGGGGATTGGCGACTCAATTGCAAGTTCGTCGTGGATGAAAGCCGCCGGAGCACTAACGTGCTTATAGCTTTGACAGACAAATGAAGCCGCGCCGTCATCGTACCCAGGGGCGGATACAGGATTTCTCAAAGGGGGGGTCACTAAGAAGTAGCTATGCATATATAGTTTTATGCGAAGCATGCCCATTCTAGGGGGGTCTGGGGGCATGCCCCCCCAGGAAATTTTTGAAAATTACACTCTCTGAGATTGATTCTGGTGCATTCTGAGGCAAAAACTGTCATACTGAGTAAACTGTAAATATGCTATAAAGCCTAAACTCAGTAGCTAGCTATATAGCTACGAAGCTAGTGCATGTACTGTATATATACACACATGCACATATAACTAATAGACTAGCTAGCTACGTAGCTATGTAGAAGATTTGTATACATTGGCTAAAACTATGTGATGTGATATTTTGTGCATTTATCTATATATAGCTACTGTGCAGGTCGATTACAGCAAAAGTTTCCGCGGCTGAGGGTGACGAATATCAAATTCCTCTTCAGCTTCAAGTGGAATGTGATGAATATAAGTAGCTACGTATACGCGCGTGTTTATATAGCTACGTAGGTAGCTATATAGCTACAGTTATAGCTAAAAATGAAGCTATAGCTGTGTATAAGTGTTGCTATTAGTTATATAGGAAACCTTATCGCTATCGTGCAGCTGCCTACCCCCCCCCCGTGTCATTAATTAACTAACCTTATACACGCGGACGATAGCGTGCTTGAAAAAACCCCGTATATCCTTGGAAAGATACTTCTTTGATACTGGCCCTTGCTCAGATATCTCTCCATAAGCGCTACTGCTGTTACCGTGACGTTTCGCGGACATCACAGTGTATTGTATAATTAGCGCCTCTTAATAATTATAAGCGCCTCTATAATAATTAATAAGTGCCACCAGCGCTAATTTAGCGTTTATTCTGAAGGGGGGGTCATGTGACCCCTATGACCCCCCCTGGATCCGCCCCTGATCGTACCCACCCAGATTGCTGAAACTTCTGCACCACTGGCAACCTACTTGAAGGGCCTGTAAACCATCCGTTTTTAGTTTATTAGCTCGCCTTGGGGCCATAGATCACTGATCCCATGCATATTAACAATCAAAACATCATGGCTGACTTGTAGATATATAGCTATACCCACATATATATAGTTACCTCTGAATGTTGAGAAGGGTTTGAAGGACTTGTAACGAAATAGGAATATTAGGGTCTAGTTCAGTATAATTAGGTCAAATAGCTAGTTAGGGTTGGGGTCTAGTTAGGCCGTCTGATAGGGTGTAGTTACGCGAGACTATACGAGTTCAGTACCGATATATAGCTAGCCGGAGGGTATAGCTAAGCATCCTGGCACTCGGCATTTTAGTGTACGTATAGCTACTATAGCTATATAAGTTATAGCTATAGCTGTATCGTTGCGTATACAATATTGTTTATAGCCGTGTATAGCTATGGATCCTAATATACAAAGTTATTAGCTATAGCTAATCACCTGACTTACCTTCCAAGTAATTAGTAATGGCTTCGATTTTCTCCCTACCAAACAAGGAATTGGACGGTTTTTCATTTTGCCTAGCGATAAACTGCTCGAAGGCTTCACGATCAGGCAGTTCTAGATCAGTCATAGTATGATATGCACTTATGCATTCATTGGCTCCAAGATTGGCTCATCCTAACAAAAATACGTACTTCTAATCTTGAAAGTGTCACATGCACGTTTAAACCGGCGCGCGTATACACACATGCACGTGATCACTTATCCGCACGTGTGTTTTCTTATCCAAAATGACTTCATACTCATCACATAATATCAGTGGACATAGATAGAATTGTTTTTATGTATTGGAGGATTTTAATACGTATTGCCATATAGCTACTGTATAGCTATATGGCAATACACATGCATGCTTCATCATCTGGCAGCTAATTAGTGAGTATATAGCTAGCTACTCTCATAGTTAATTGTGTTGTCCTTTTTGTATTAGGACCATCATTAATTCTGGTTGTACTAACTGTACAAGATATATAGCTAAATGCATGTGCAGTATACCTGTAGCTGCTGCATGTTGTAGAATTAAGTGAATTGTTGTAATACACTAACAGAGCTAAGTACATTATAGCTAGAGGAGGCTCATGCAGGCAGATATATATCTACTCATGTCAGTAGCATATTTAACTACATGCACCACTATAATGACAACAAAAGCGCTAAACAATAAAAATAGCTACTGCAGTATTGAGTGAGATATCAGCTGCATTCATAGCTATTATATATAGCCATATTTATTCGTACATTCAACCAGCTGTACCTAATAAAACGAGTCTCGTTATGCGCAGAAATCCTACGACCTTTGACCTCTAACACGTGACATCACGTGATCATGTAACTTTGTCTATTTACTCTTTTATGGTGTGTAAGGTGCTTTATTCTAACCTTGGAAGGATAGCAGCTAGCTAGAATTATATGCTTGTAAGTATATTTACAGTATCGTTTCTATTATATTCATTCATTATAGCTACATGTGTGATATTAATAGTAGCATAGGTTATAACTTATCAGTGGTAGTGGATAGCTGCAATACAAAAGCACTTATAGATTGTGAGTGCTATGTTTTTTGTTATAAAGGGGTAACCAAGAGCTTTTCATTACGATACTGTACATCAACCCATGCTGCAAGTATGAAGATATTATTGGCAGTGGTGAACAACATAGAACGGAACATCCAATTCATAATGACTCCACTCCTTATATGGAAACACAATTAATATTGTTTTGCTGATAACTAAGTGAACAACCAGTGTAAAATTCAGTGTATTGTCTAATAATTATATGGATTTCATATAATTGCATGGGAAACCAAAACATAATTATACAGCAAGTAATTAGAGAACTCAGTGAGTATGTATATAATCATTGCATAACTTGCATAATGACACTGGTCAAGAAGTGCTATGTTGACTTGTGTTTCCATACAAACTTATGGTTACCCTGTATGCCCACTTATTTAGCTATACACTGTATCTAGGGCTCAAAAAAGAAAATAGTGGTTTTCGTGTTCAAATATTCTGTAATGACAACTAACCGAATATTCTTTATGGAAAAACTTATGTAGTTATGTATGATCAAGCATTGTAAAAGCTATTTCTTACATGCTGTACACACCGGTGAGACAATAGTATCATTACACTTACTTTGCAATGAATATTCAAATACCTAAAATTGTATTCAAATATTACCAAATACGAATATTTGCCGAACAGTCAAATATTTGTTTGAGCCTTAACTGTATCTTATTTTTTGGAGGGTTAAGTGAAAGTAAAATGGGTCTAGAAGCTGTCCCAGATGTTGATGAATCATGCACATTCAAAAATTAATGCTTTAATAGAGTGTTTGACTGCTACATTACATAAAAGAACATAAAAATTTAATATAATTAGCACAGACATAATCGGAATGAAAACTATCAGGATTGAGGTGCACTCGGCTGTGAATGTACAACATAAACACTTTCAATGCTGAAAGTACGTAGTTTATGTGGCAAATGTTTCAAAGTTTGATTCTTGAACCAGTTTTCATCTGTACAAGCAATATCATACAGAAAACTATCCATCGCAGTCCCATATGTAGTATGTAGTTGTAGTAGGATTGTACATACCAATGTAGTGTATGATTACATACGCATAATTAGATTTTATCATGTGATCCTGTATGTACCACACCATACTCTTGCGTGTGTCTTTGACAAAATTTACTGACAAACGTTCACACGCGGATGACAACACTTTAAAGTGGCAGATGCTCAAACGGGCCTGATCCTGAGGAGACCCCGGGAGCGCCATTCACATTCAGAAACCCCCTCCCTATATATACACCTATGCATCATGTACTGTATTAACAAATGGACAATAGTTACCAGTACATTTTGATTCATGTAATCAATTCATTAAAGAAAGTACACACATAAATTAAGGTCATAGTGATTTCATTCACTGCTTCATGTCAATGCCTGTGTGGCGGTGTCCATACATTAGAATGTTCCGATCGTAGTCCACTGCAAGTGCCTCAGCATTATAGGAGTACAACTAGTGGAATAATAATGATTCAATGCTCCTACAGCTGGTACATTCGTCATACTTGTGTATATGGATTTGATGTATCCTGATGAAAAGCTCAGTCCATTTGATTAACCCTTCAGTTCAGTTATAACAAACAATATTGCAATGTAGCTTAGCACTCACAGTCTTATCTACGTACGTAAATAACACAATGCAATACTAGCTTTCAGGTGGGCAGGTGCTTGTGCACTGCAGCTATCCACTACCACCATGATAAGTTATAACCTATGCTACTATTAATACCACACACCTGATGAATGAATATAATATATATATTAGAACTAACGATACATATATTTACAAGCATAATAATGACAAGTAGCTATAGCTAGCCGTTATCCTTCTAATAATACAGGATAGCAGGATCATAAAAAACCACCTTGCACACCAATTCTGAGCATAAGAGAGTAAATAGACAAAGTAACATGATCACGTGATGTCACGTGTTAGAGGTCAAAGGTCGTAGGATTTCTGCGCATAACGAGACTCAATAAAACTCTTCGTTTGGTTCTGATTATCCCATGCAGAGAACTGCTAAACTAATATAACAGCAAGCAACATCACCACATGTTCAAGCTTTGGTGCATGTAGCTAATTATAGCAGCTAGCTACGTCATGCAATGATCTTGAAGGGTATAGCTATACATGTATTAGCTACATATATATATAGCTAGCTATAGCCTTAAGCAAAAATTATAGTCTGGCCCTTTTTCTTATGTTTTATTTCATTGGTAGCTATAGATACCCCGGCTCACTAGCTACGTATATGGCCTCAGCTATTCATGCATATATTTAGGTCTGAGTTGATGGTATGTATATAGTACAATAACAACAACAACAACAACAACAACAACAGCATGCATGTAGCTAGCTAGCTATTAAGCGAGCTTACCTAAATTCGAGCTTAAATCAGGCATACGCCTGAATATAATTATACAGAATTTTAAGTAGTGCACTGTAAAAATGAGGAGTTCTAATAGTAGGCTATCGTAGTTTAGATAACACCTGGTTACATAAAACACCCTTACTAATAAGGAATACAGTTACAAGTTACATTGCTTGAGGTGTTTATTACACCCAATTCCTGTTTGTAAAAATGTAAACCCATGCATGCATGCATACATGCACAGGTTATTAATACATTTTTCTAAAAGAAATACTGTAAACAATAAAACCTCAGAGGGGAGAAAACTCATGGATTTTAGATAAACTGCAAAAGTTTCCTTACTAATTTCAATACACAAAAGCTATTTCTGTAAGTATCATAGCAAATTACAAAAGTTTTCCCTGCATTATGCAAGGAATCTCAATAAATATGAAAATTTCTTCATAGAAAGTTTTATCGTTTATGGTATATTAGCCGGCTTCATGCAGCCATGGCCAGTAGCATTTTATATCTGCGATATTTGTGCATATCATGGCTTAATTGTGCAAGATAGCTACCTATGTACGTAGTTAGCATCATATTCACTAAAATTAATGTCATGCTGATGTAACGTTCATTCCCACTACCAGCAACTTGAGTAATGAAATATCTGTTAAATGTCATGAAATGTTAAATCATACCTTGAAATTATAGCTGCCATATGAAAATTGTAGCTAGCTAGCTAGCTAGCTATATTTCATGGTATGAATCAATATTTCATGGCACTTTAACACATATTTCATGCTCAAGTTGCTGGTAGTGTCATGTATGCATATGCATGCATGGTAGAGTAACCCAGCTGTAAGTTAAGCCTACACAAGCAGGGATCAATCCTAGAACAACTTTCAAAAAATATACAACACCTTTCGTGTCAAATTAAGGTGTTAAGGTGTTAATTTTAATGGGAGGTAGCTTGTCTGTATAACACTCTAAAGGTGCGTGTTATATCAACTCCCCATTTTAAACAGTGCATGTACGTATATGTATATAATTATAGTATATAGTGTGGTATATAGTTTGGCTTAAGAGAACCACTAGTAGTTAGCTATACTGATGCAATATTAGTTATAGCCATGGGTGCTCAATCTGCTAAAAATCTCTTTATACTCCTATAGCTGGTTTCAACTTTGTGGATCTATATAGCCTAGCTATAAGTGTTTGACAGTATAAATCATGCAGAAAAAAGTTGGACTGTAATCAAATTCTGTGGTAGCTAGCTAAAACATGCAGCGCAGTTAGATACCAAAATGCAAATCGGCTCATGTATAGCTATTTAGTATTAATATTCTTCCACTTTCTCTGTTAAAGAGGGATGATCAAGGCAAAGACATGAAAAGCCAAAGATGTAATTTGGTTTAATACACTATTTTGGTTATATAGTTATATACACAGTAAAAATTACCCTATAGCTATAGCTACGTATAAATTGTCAGACATGAACAGCAATGCTAATTTTGAAAACTGCATATATTATACAGCTATATATAGCTGCTTAACATTGGAGATTTTCTTAAACTATAAGTATATTTGGCATTCACTACAGTATAATACTGTTTAGCACAAGTCACAGCACAATTAAGTCAACTTGTGAATAATGCATGCATGGTCTTAACTTTGGTGAGGCATGCAGCTATGATTTCTTTAGCATCTAGCTACGTACATGTACATACACTCAAATTTAGCATTATACAGTTGCTAACTGCATTGTCAATCAACATTTCAAATATTCCTATATTCCTATATCCTATGGGATTGATAATCTATAGGGAATGACAATCAATTAGCTTATCTATTAGAATTTCATATGAGAAATCTACTAACAAAATACGTATAGCTACGCAGCTACTGTAAGTATATGTATTATCTTAGCCGGCTAGCCATCATTTACGGATTGAGAATACAGTGTAGCTATAGCTACCATACATCCTTACCTCAGCATCAAAGATCTTATTATTCTTGTTTTTCTGTGTAAAACTATACTGTTGAAGATGAACTTACCATCAGTCTGAGGAATATGTTAATGGAGATGCTAACATAGGTGGCAGAAAGGGTGCATGGAGCTATGAGCTGCAGCCTTACCTGATTTTATGGGTGCTCCATAGGATTTTAATTTTTTGCAATATAGCTAATTGCTTCTTGTGAGAAATTAGCCCAGAATGCTTAAAATATACATTAGGCTGTTTAAGTAAATTTACAGTATCTCATGCAGGTACATGTATGCCTCAAGGTATTTTCAGGTAATTTTTGCACAACAGTGGTGAAAGACATGTTGTTGTGGTCAGTTTTACACATATTCACAGTGGTTTGCAGCAAATTTAGATATTTCAAAATTTTCATTAGCTAGCTGTAAAGTGCTCAGTTATATATGCTTAAAATAGGCTGTTTAAGTAAAATTACTGTATCTCAGGCAGGGGCGGATACAGGATTTCTCAAAGGGGGGGTCACTAAGAAGTAGCTATGCATATATAGTTTTATGCGAAGCAAAACTGGCATGCGAAGCATGCCCATTCTAGGGGGGTCTGGGGGCATGCCCCCCCAGGAAATTTTTGAAAATTACACTCTCTGAGATTGATTCTGGTGCATTCTGAGGCAAAAACTGTCATACTGAGTAAACTGTAAATATGCCTAAACTCAGTAGCTATATAGCTACGAAGCTAGTACATGTACTGCATATATACACACATGCACATATAACTAATAGACTAGCTAGCTACGTAGCTATGTAGAACATTTGTATACATTGGCTAAAACTATATGATGATTGTGATATTTTGTGCATTTATCTATACGTATATAGCTACTGCGGTGCAGGTCGATTACAGCAAAAGTTTCCGCGGCTGAGGGTGACGAATATCAAATTCCTCTTCAGCTTCAAGTGGAATGTTATGAATATACTGCATCATGGCTATAGCCCATTTAGCCTCGTTATGAAATTATATACGTATAGCTAGCTAGCTATGTACGTAGCTATTAGCTAAGTAGCTACGTATATACGTGTGTTTATATAGCTACATACGTACGTAGGTAGCTATATAGCTACAGTTATAGCTAAAAATGAAGCTACAGCTGTGTTTAAGTGTTGCTATTAGCTATATAGGAAACCTTATAGCTATCGCTATCGTGCAGCTGCCCGCCCGCCGTGTCATTAATTAACTAACCTTGTACACGCGGACGATAGCGTGCTTGAAAAAACCCTTGGAAAGATACTTCTTTGATACTGGCCCTTGCTGAGATATCTCTCCATAAGCGCTACTGCTGCTACCGTGACGTTTCGCGGACATCACGGTGTATTGTATAATTAGCGCCTCTTAATAATTATGAGCGCCTCTATAATAATTATTAAGTGCCATAGCGCTAATTTAGCGTTTATTCTGAAGGGGGGGTCATCTGACCCCTATGACCCCCCCTGGATCCGCCCCTGTCAGGTATGCCTCATGGTATTCTCTAGCAATTTTTTTCTCAACAGTCCAGTTAGCTAACACATGCAGTTGACAAATCCATTGTTTAGCACAGCATTAATTTTTTCGTCTTAAATGTAAATGACCTACTGCATGATGATCAGCCATAACAAAATTGATTTGTAGTTTGAATGAACTTAACTCAATATTCATGCATGCATGTACATAGCTATGTTGCTATAGGCCTCTATATATAGCTTGAACCTCTGACTATTGGGTCTCCTAGCTAGCTGGCCTAGGCCTTTTTTGGACAGTAACATTAATAACATATACACAATATATAGTAATTATAACATATGTACATAGCTTGCTAAGCTATAATATTTGTATAATCCCTATATATAACTTCTGCAAGGGACACTATTACGTATAGGTTCAGTGATGTTATTAATGAATAAGTACTTTCACCTTGAGATTTTATCATTGTTCACTTGTCTCGGGATATAGGGACAAGACACTATTTAGTTACATATCATGCATGCATCTAATCCACACTAAAACTGAGTTTGCTTTATATGTCTTCTTCTTATGCATGCAGTTACATAATAATGTGATTTTCCCTAAATTCTTGTATTCAATGTACGTAGCTATAGCTATGTATGTGTGTTGTGTGTAGCTATGTTACATATTTTGTTATCAATAATTATTGTAGCCATAGGCATGTTCCCCGGGGGCCATGGGACCATACCCCACTTTTTAAGATTTGCTTTAGCTATATAATTGGTAAAATGGCACGTACTTTAAATAAAATGCATCACGTGATCTATCCCATTGCACATAGCTACTTGGTTCCATTTTAAGGTTTCTTATAATTAAAACTGCTCTAAATCTTGCATTACTTATCATTATTAAAATTATCATTATAAGACAACAGCCCTATGGCTTCTGGGGTGTGGTGCCCAGACCCCTTAATTGCTTCAAAGATCCACCACTATTAGCTATTTATAGTCTCTCCTTGTGCCTAGCTTTATACTGCAGTATAACTAAGCTGGCTAAAGTTCTAATATGCTTGCATGCATGGCTAGCTATATGCATGTAGTTACATAACTATATAGCTATTTGTAATTAGACATTTGAATATCACCCCATGCATGCATGCATGCACGAATAGTTAATTGTTTACAAATACCGTAAGTTCTACAAATTTTAATCTAAAGTACCTTTCACGCTTATGGTCGTATAGCTATAGTTAATTAGTTAGCTATCTGTATTTAAGACTCAATGATTTAGTATATATATATATATATATATAGCTATAGCTACGTACGTATATGTATATGTATTTATATATAGCAATTAAGTTTTCAGTTAAGTTTTAATTCATGATCATTTGTGCACTGGTTGCATGTTTGAGACACTGCAGTAGCTAAGTCCCTGAGCATATACTAAATCAGCTGTGCTGTCTGCTCAATAAGTACTACACAGTAAAATAAAAAGTTTATATCTACCCAAAAAATTGGGTTGTTTTACCTGTAATTCAGATGACCCAAAATTTTGGTTATAATAACTCTTTGGTATGTTGGTATTAGCAACTATTTAATATGACAGTTGTAGTAACCAGTATGGTTTGTTGTAAGTAACTTCAAACAATGTGGTTATATCCAACTCTTTTTGTTTTAATTAAAATAACTCCTATATAAGCAGGTAAAAATAAATATACACTGGTAATAATAACTGGTTTGTTTCTAGTAACTTCAACTGATACTTTAGTAACTTCAACTAGATACTGTACAGATAAAATTAATAAAATGAATGGGACTATATACTAATCTGTGAGGGGTCAAATCAACCATGATTATAATGGTTACAACAACCTGTAAGGGTGATCAAATCTACCCTATTATATATAGCAATACACAATAACAACAACAACAACAAATACAATATACATAAGTAACCAACATACCTATTTATGTAATAGTTGTAACATGGGCACGAGGGATTTGCCTGATATGTATGCCCGAAGCCCGAGGGCCGCAGGCCCGAGGGCTGAGGGCATACATATCAGGTAAATCACGAGTGCACATGTTACAAGTAATATGTAACACTTCCGGCACTCTAAAAATTTGCCCAAACTTGATGTCGATATTTCCGCCTCTTTATATAGTAACGGGTACTCGTTGTGATTGTGGGACTCTATTTCATCGTTGTCATGACGTTCTTGCATGGTAATGCTGGTAATTGTGGGTTTACCACAACTTTTTATAAAGCTGCAGGACTTATAAATGGGCAAAAATCACGTTTAATCGCTGATAAACTAATGGTGAGTGTGTTACAAATAGAGTAGATTAATGTAGATACATTAAGTCACACAGTAAATAGATTATTTTTATCACGTGAGAAACTCACCTCAAATGGCGTTTTTGGGCTTATATCGGCTTCTAAACTTCCATGGATACGAAAAACAAACACTTTAAGACTAGTAACAAAGTATATATTTCAACTACAAATAAAGATTAATTTAGAAAACTAAAAGCCACAATCGATATTACATTTATGCGCCTATATAAAGAGCTCTAGTGATGCACCAACTTATCGATCAAAGGGTAGATCAAAGAGTTCAAAGGAAAGATTTTCCCAGGATACAACTAGATGTACACCGTACACTAGATGTGAAGGAGAATAGGGATAGCTACATGGCTTATGTATCCCTGTAGATTCCTTTGATCTGAGGTGTGAAAGTGTTACATATAAGGTTATCACAATGTATAAGTAACGTACTTTTGAATGTGTTGTGATTGATAGTGGGTTTGAATTGTCATGAGATGTATACAATAATGTGTGGTTATGACAACCGCTAATATCGGTTAAGATAATCATTTTATGGTTGCTTGAACCTTGATAATTAAAACAACCATTGTATAATTTGTTTGTTTTACCATTTTGAGTTACTGCCACTTTTTGTTGTTGTTTTTGCTCAATAAGAACACTGGTTAATTCAAGCTATAATGATTAATGTAACTTCCAAACATTATTTTAACTTTGTGTGGTCAGCATAATCTACCGCAAGCTTAAATTTACCAGTATGGATTGATAGAATATGCTAAGATAGCATGGTTATGTCAACCTAAAAGTGATTTATAGTTACATGCATGAATATAGGTAAAAACGATCATCAGTTGGTTATATTTTACACACTAAATAGGTTATATAAGAAGTATTGGAGAGTTAAATATATACGCATTGAATTATGGTTGCCATATCTATATACAACATAGGTTACAGTACCCATTATAGTTTAAAATTACCTTATTAATTAATTCTACCCAGGACAGTCAAACCAACTGACATAATGGTACAATAACCCCATATTGAAGAGATTAATTCTACCACATTGAGTACATATAACTTTTCAATTTTACTGTGTAATAAATATGTATATAGCTACATATGTGCATGGCTACCCCAAAATCGCATGAAATTTTATGACTATAGCTATACATAGCTATATGTATATAGCTAGCTATATACTGTAGCTATGGATTGAAAAACTTAACTATACAAACCAATAACTATGGTGTGGAAAAAAGTAGAACGTAGCTATTAGAGATTGTATGAGCTTTAATATTTTCAGTGAACATCGCTAAAAATATCAGTGAATGCCACTTGCTGCATGCATGCCATTATACTCATTACATAGATTTTACAGTGTATAGCTAACTATTCCCCTTTTGTAACAGTGAACATCACTACAGTAACCATGTGCCATTATACTCACTATACATACGTAGCTATAGTTTTGTATAGCTAATGATCATACATCATGCAAATGACAGAGCCTATATTAACCATGCAGTTAGATAATTTAAGGGTTCCACTCTATAAGAACTGACCGCTTGAACATCGTCACTAATTAATGCATGTATCTAATACATGCATGAGGGGGTCTGGGGCATGCCCCAGAGAATTTTACAATCAAAACCTTTTAGATGGAAGTTAATTTAATTGAGACATTTTGACACTGATGGATGAAGTTGGAATATTCTATTAAACTTAAGTGCATGTTAGCTAGCACAGAATGGGCCAGAAGTAACCTAAGTTACTTTTCTTTATCGCCTATGGAAACATGATAGCTACAGAGCTAAACTTATAATTAGATATAAAATTAAGTCTATAGGCATGCATTTAGCTATTATACGTAGCTACACTGTTTAGCTGGCTAGCTGTATATAGCTACAGGTATGCCGGTGGCCACGGTACATGTATACCTATATACTGAGCTACGCATGCATGCAGGTGGCTAAAATCAGCCTACAATCAAAATCTGCATAATTTCCTATCATACATGCTAATAAAATCTAAAGGGGATCCATGTAGCTATTTACCCTCAGTATATAGCTAGATCCGCCACAAGGCACGCATGCATGCGCAAGGTATGGCCAACGTCGAACTAATGTTATTTTTGGAGCCACTTTCTGGACAATTTTGACATAAACAATAGTTGTACCTTTCATTTTTGTTGCCCTTGTAGTAACTGTACCAATCTCACCAAACCAACCCCCCTGTTCCCCTTGTAATTATTTATTCCCTGTAGCTATTTATTCATTTCTGTAATGTAGTTAGCTAGTTAGTAGCTAGTTAGCTAATTTATTTAGTTAAGTAGTTAGTATAGTCTAATCTACCAGCTACTGGCAGATCTTGCCTTTAGCTGTCAGCACTGTACGATTTAGTTGACTCAGGGCTATTGTATTTATAATCGGTATACTTAATTTACAGTGCTGTAAAATGATGAATTATTATTATTATAATGTTGAATCAAGTGAACAAGCTAAAATCACGCATAAATAATAAGCCCATCCCGTACGCGTATGGGCAGCCCATACGCGTACGGGATGCCCATATAGGTATACGCGTATGGGATAGCCCATACGCGTATGGGCTAAAATACGCGTATGGGACAGAACATACATACTTTATTCACCACATGCACTATACAGGGACGCGAGACTATACATGCACAATAACATTATATACAAACAAGTTAATACGGACTCACCACTGTCATAGCCAATGTTTACACCTCGGTCTTGTCCCATGTACACGTAGAGACATAAGATCACGTGATCGCATTAATGTACCGTATAATTTATACCCGTACCTTCATAAATTCGAAATTCTCGACTAGCCACCCGCCGGTTACGCATATAATACGTAGCGCAAGCATATTACCAGCATATACTAAGGGTACAGGCTTTAGGCAATCCTTGGGTATCGTAAACTTGATAAAGATATATTCTAGTAGAACAGTCACTATATGTTGAGATACTCTAATACAACGCCCAACATTTCCACCAGCTAGTATCTATTGGTTTTATAGTTTCTCATTGTGCACGTTGCTTTGTGTTCCTGTAACTAGCTATATTCCTTATCTTGTTTTAGCTGATAATAAGGGTGCCATATCCAAATAATATACAACAGTGAAACATCACCTGATATGTCACATTAATAATATTATGATACTTACATTAAGATTAATTATAATAAGGCAAAAGAAAAGGCTTTTTGATGTTATTATTCTTCTGGCTATAATTTATAGCCACCAAATGGTCCAAATCATGTAGCTATATAGCTATAAATTGTAACTATACCTAGTTCATGGATTCACAATGCACCACAACACATGTTTCATTGCAATAAACAACACTCATGCAATGGCAAATGATTTGCAGAAAGTTGCATTGTGTTATGCAATTTTGGCAAAGATGACAGCAATGAATCAGTTTTGTGATTATTTCAATTGTCCTAGCAACATTTTTCCTCTGAAATATAAATAGAAGAGATAGCTATAGATGATCAGGTAGCTAATGCTATGTATAGTCTATCAACACATTTTACCTTATCAATAAGATTTTCAGAAATTCCTTTTGATTGTCTGGATTAACATTGTAATGGCTTCTGCATGGTGATTGGTCACCAACATCTTTCTGCATGGACGATTGCACTAGCTAGTTCAGTTGTAGTTACTTCTTGAACAGCATGTCTGTGAAAAGCTGCCGGTGTTGTATGTAATGGTATAGCAGCATTGCACTAGCTAGTTCAGTTGTAGTTACTTCTTGAACAGCATGTCTGTGAAAAGCTGCCGGTGTTGTATGTAATGGTATAGCTAACAGTAGATGTGTGTAGGGAACTATCAGAGATACCCTACAGTTTATAATTTAGGGATAACCTATTAATACAGTAATATTATGTGCTTTTTATTTTACCTGTTGGCTGATCATAAGCGCTAGCGTTCTTAAATAAGAGCTAGCGCTAGCTCATTGCATTGTCACTGAGTTAGCTAGCATAACTTTAGTTTTCAGCAGTTTGAAAATATTTACATCCAACTTTTGTTACTAAACATCTCATTAGAAGTAATCTAGCAGAGAGTGGAATGAATTGTGTGAAGCATTCTGAATAGAATAATGTGAAGAATTTTGATCATCTAAACATAAAAAGATTTGTGCTTAGCTGTTAGCTAGCTAAAATGACTTACTAGACATTTTAGCTAATAGCTAAGCACAAATCTTACACATGCAGGAGAGTCACCTCACACATGTACTCACATAACATGCAAGTACACTCTATCTGAGAGAAACACAGGAATATTGAATGATAGTAACAGGCATGAATGGTAGAAAAGTTATGTCTAGTCTTTTGTGTTGGAAATGTTGCAATGGCTGTAGTGAAATTGTTATTACCTATTTGCTCTAATAGAACAGTCAAACTTGTATTAAAGCAGTCAGGCTTACTAACTGCGAGTTACTCTAATAGAGCAATCACATTATACTACAAAACCATAATCACAGTATATAAAGTTTTATCCCTATTATGCTATGCTGCAGTGCTCATAAATTTCACCTATTATGCTCAATATTATGCTCATGTGTCAAACTTGTGCTTAGGAATAACTTATACAAAAATCTTTGTTATAAAAGTTAGACTGTTTTATTAGAGTATATATTTATTATTCATTCAATTATATATGCATGTTGATGGTTCTATTAGAGTATATTTAGTTGCCTTCCATTAGAGTATATTCTTTGGTAGCCAAACACTACCTAACTAGTGGTCAATCCAATTCTTTAAAACACCTACAGTTGTATAATAGATAAATAATTATAATTCATATAACAATAATAATAGCTTTTATATTACAAATAAAGAGTTAAACACTCTTATTAAATAATATAGTACACTATATATAAATAAAATATTAACTTTCAGTCTTCACTAGCATCCGAAGATTCCATATCAACATCAGGGCTCCAATCCTTATCTGTGGACCACAATGAATCCTTACACCACTTCTATTTCTAAATGAGTAACCAGGCAAGCTGTCACCGATCGCCTCTTGTGCAGTATAACATTCTTGTATGACAGCTGGTGATTGCTGAAAGCCGGCATGTGTATTTTTAGAATGTGGCATATAATCTTCATCCACTACATCACCTAAAAACATTAAGCATATTAAGTAGTGACACATTAACCGTGAGTGCATGTAAGTATGTGTGTTTGTGTGTGTGTCTGCCCCCCAGGCTTTCAAAACCATTCGCGTGAAATGAAGCCTGAATAACCAATCAAACAAGTCCTACTGCTTTTCAGTTTCTTTATATATTATGACACTTGCTATCGATATTACTGATGGGAGGGGCTTTAGAAATGTCGAGTGTCGTGAATTCCTACTAAAGAAGAGCAAGGTAATGCTGTGTTAGCCATTCATTTCACAGTAAAATGGAGTGAGGATTGCGGAGCTCATAAAGCAGACTGACCTATAGTGTTACCAAGAGTTTATAATATTCTTTTAGGGAGAGTATCTAACGCTATTATAAGTGCGTCAAAATGAGCCCGTAAAGTGCTATGGCTTTACTTAATGCAATTAGCGCATTGTGCTGACGAAACGATAATTTCCGAAAGTATTCATGTAGAAATGTAGTCTGGCGTAGCCGCCCCTTTTGTGCCAAAAGGCGGGTGGTAGGCAAGTTCACATTGACTTACAATTACTGGTAGATGGCTTTTCGTATCAGTTGACAGCGTAAATGCAAAATCTTTCCCTTCCTCCAGTATGGTTTTGTAAAATTCCAACGATTGGTCCAGCGGGTCGCCAGGTCGCCTAGGTGAAATATCTCGAGAAGCTTCACTTGGAACATTCAAAGGCTCTTCATTGTCATCCTCGTTGCCCGTCACGACAGTTTCAGTGGTGCACAACACTCTCTTCGGGGCGTACTCTCCGTCTCCACTCTCCTTATGGCGCTCAGGCGTCTCCATCAGGGCCAAGGCGGGATGAATCTTTTGGGCGCTAAACTCATGGGTTAGTATTGAGAGTATATGGCATGCTTACAGTACTATGACAGTTATCGTTCGTATCCAGTTATATCTGGCATTGGATGATGGAATCGACCTGTGCGTGTTGAAATAATATTAATTTAACTCTTAATAATGTGCAACTTCCGTCACTGAGGTAGTCTCAGAGGTGACTAACTGATTTAAACTTACTTAGTTAAGCACGAATCGCATCAGTTGATTCACTGAGTTTCCTGTAAACACGAAAAGCCTTACAATGACAACTATATGGAGACATGATCTTGAACATGGCGTGCTACATGCATTCCTTACCTCAACTACACAGAAACATATAGCTTAATATGCGACATGCATTCCTTTTCCGATGAACAATAGTATATACTGCCTTCTAGCTACAACGTACTTACTCCATAAGCCGGTTTAAATGCTTTGTCCTTCGTCTGACACGTAGTACATCCACTTCAAAATATTTAAATACAATAAGCAAGATGGTGAATAAGGAATTCATAGTTTTATAAATACCAAATCATAGAGAAATTTATAGAGACCGTACTTTTTGTATTACTCTCTTATATATTTCTCTGGAAGAACTTTTCTCAAGATTTATCTGAACCCACAATACATTTTGTATTGAAACTAGAGCATGCATGGCCAACTTTATATATAGTGGAAAAGCAGCAAGTCACTTCTTCATGCTGAACTGAAATTTTCACGAAGTATGTATTAAAGGTAGTTTTATTTAATACCAACCATACTTTTTGCTTTTACAAATTATGTCTAGTTTTAAAAGGTTTGTGTAAAATTCTGCGAATTTCCAATAAAAATATGCATAAAAACTTATTTTTGGGGGTGTGTACTTTATTCACATAATGTATTGTAAATGTATCACGTATTTTTGACATGCACTTACAGACAACAGATGCTGATACTCTTATGACATCATGTTATTGTTTTGCATAAATACACATTGAGAATCTCATCTCACTAGCTCATACATTAATCCAGCACAGAACTTTACCACTTTTTAGTATAAAGTAATAAGATACTGTACTGCAAATAATGTCTACAATACTAACATTACATAAAGTGTCCTCCATTATGCAAATAACAGTGGACAAGGTCTAATAACAAGATCTTCACCACATAGAATACACAAGGAAACTCTATACATTGCTACTGTGCCATTGGTTTTGAAGTGATGCTTATAGGAGCACTAAGGCAAGAAGTTGAAGAGCAAAATTTATCCCTCGTACAGTGTTCGTAGAAACTTGGGATACAAAGAAACACACAAAACATGTCTTCAATACTTTAATCAACAATCAAAGGTACTCCATAAATTACTTCTACATTGTAAATTACCGTTCATGAACGTATAGACACACAGACACACAGACAGACAAATTCACATTTATGTTGGCTCGCTCAGACTCACCCTAATGACTAAATTCATCAATAAATCAAAGAGTAGCTCAACCAGCTTTTCATTGGGGGAAGATATACGTATGTACTGATCACACATATCTAAAATATGTCTGTGCAATCATCCCTACTGCCCCCTGCTCAGCTTAGTTTTATCCATATGCAATACCCAACTGGCCAATGTACTTTCTAATGGCTGTATGCCAATCCTGTGATGTCATAACTTAGTGAACATTGTCAATATAAAGTGTCAATTGTGTGATGTGGACCTGGAATTGTTCATGTAGCTATGTAGGACATGATTCCCTTTTAAAGTAAATATTATGAAGAGGCGACACACTAATACCTTATTACATCCACGACTACAGTCAAAGTTTATGTAATAATTCAAGCAAGCAAGTCAAAGGACAAAAGCATTAATAAATATGTAACCGGTCAATAGTGTTTTAATGAGCAATTGACAATTGTGAATTTAATAGAATTCTATGAAAACCAGATTTTAAGCATCGAGTTTTAAATTAGTCAAAGGTCAAAAGTGTCGACTCACTTTGATCTCGGTCATTGGATCCAAATGTAATCCTAGAGCAGGAATTTATTGCAAGTCTTTCAATGCTATAAATACAATCTGGTACGTAGCTATGCATTAGCAAAAATTAAAGCAACACACATTTCGGATCCTTGTAACAAAAACCATTTAATTTGCAAAATCTTTTTCTCATAATAAAAAAATATATGTAAGCAGACTAAGTTGTCATTCAAGCCTCCTTGTGTAATTATCAAAAGAAGGCTTTCCAAAAAGTTTAATGATTTTTTAAGAATGTTGATAGTCTTATTGGTGTTGGTTAAGGTTTATTAATTTCTTATATAGCACCACTTACAACAATCAATTGTGGTTTTTAATTTTCAACACTTAACACAATCAATTGTGGGTTTAAATTAGTATATTTAGTTGCTACTACTGTTACAGTACTTAAGAAAATACTAGTATTGCTCATCACTGTAATTCTTACTAAACACTTCACACTTATAATCATGTTTTGTTTTATACAAACAACAGATGCTAGCTTTACAGCTACTCTTATGACATCATGTTATTGTTTTGCATAAATATACACATTGAGAATCTCATCTCATCTCATACTCATACCATGATTCAGTACAGAACCTTACCACTTTTAGTATAAAGTGATAAGATACTGTACTGCAAACAATGTCTACAAGACTAACATTTTATAATGTGTCCTCCATTATGCAAACATCAGTGGACAAAGTTTATAATAATGAGATCTTTAGCACATCATATAGTACACACGAGAAGCTACATACCATGCCATTAATTTTGTTGTTATAGAGGCACTAAGGCAAAAGGAGTCAAAGAGCAAAAATTATCCTTTGTACAGTGTTCGTAGAATGTTGGAATACAAAGATGCAAACAAAACATGTCTTCAATCAACAATCAAAGGTACTCCGTAAATTAATACTACATTTGTAAATTACCATTCATGAACGTACAGACTGACAGACACACAGACAGATGAAATTCACGTTTATGTTGCTCACTCAAACTCACCCTAATAACTAAATTTATCAATAAATCAAACAGTAGCTCAGCCAGCTTTCCATTGGGGGAACAACAATCACACACATACACTGACATCTAAAATATGCTTATGTGATCATCTCTACTGCCCCCTGTTCAGCTTAGTTTTATCCATATGCAATACACAACTGGCCAATGTGCTTTCTTAATGGCTCTATGCCAATCCTGCGATGTCATAACTTAGTAAACATGCATTGTCAATAATTAGTGTACCAATTGTGTGATGTGGACCTGGAATTGCTCTCACTGCTGGACAGATATACCATTTGGACTGTATAGTTTAGTTCAGGCCCATTGTAGCTATTGGCCACACTGTAATTCTTCCTAACAGCACACTTTGATGTTTTACCACCTAATCACTCCACTCACGATCACTTCACCAGCCCATATAAAAATACTTCCATGCAATCAGTCATTTATAACTAATGTGGCTGAAACAGAATTACGTAGTATTTCTTGAAATACAAAGTATGCACTAGTAATATAGGTTGCTGTAATTTGCTCACACAGTCACATACACTAGCTATGTGGCAAATACTATCAGCAGAGCTTGTGATGATGGCCAGTCATCAGACATTTTCCGGTCAACTTTGGCATTTGACCGACCAAACCAAATTTGACAAGACAAATTTACTGTACATTATCAATGGTGAAGTTGATAAACTTACAATGGGAGAAACGATTGTCTAGACAATTTTCAACCCTTATCATAAGCTCTGTATCAGGGTGACATGATAATATTCTGTATATTTGGATCCAATGATTGAGATCAAAGTGAGTCAACATTTTTATCTTCAAACTTGATGCTTAAAATATGGTATGCGTATTTTCATAGAATTCCATTAAATATACAATTCACAATTGTTCATTAAAACACTATTGACCGGTTACAAATTTATTAATACTTTTGTCTGCTTGCTTGAAGTATTACATAAACTTTGACTGCATTCATGGATATAATTATGCAAGGTATTAGCGTGTCACCTCTTCATAACATTTACTTAACATTTACCACTTTTAGTATAAAGCGATAAGATACTGTACTGCAAACAATGCCTACAATAATGATTATAATGATTCTCTCATTTATACAAACAATAGTGGACAAAGTCTATAATAATGAGATCTTTAGCACATCATATAGTACACACGAGAAGATACATACCATGCCATTAATTTTGTTGTTATAGAGGCACTAAGGCAAAAGGAGTCAAAGAGCAAAAATTATCTTGTTATCATTAAGTACAGGAGTAGGGATCGACATACGTAAAATATATGGGTTTACGATATGTACTTTGAAAGATAGTTAACTGTTATAAAATCAAAAACCAAAATTGCTAAAACTAAAGCTTAACAATGTTACATACATACGTACATCTTCATTTTATAGTTGTAAGACTAATAGTATCAACAATTTTCATGACAGTTGTATTTCAAAACTTTTTGATAACTTACTTGTAGGCCATAATAATTATGTTAATACCTTATGGTTGTGTGTTTAGTCAATAAGGTGCCTTAGCATTAAGACACTTCTATTAGGATGATAATCGATAATGTAACACTTTCACACCTCAGATCAAAGGAATCTACAGGGATACATAAGCCATGTATCCCTATTCTCCTTCACATCTAGTGTACACCAGTGTACATGATCAAAAGGAAGATCAAAGAATTCAAAGGAAAGATTTTCCCGGGATACATCTAGATGTATCCCGGGAAAATTTTTCCTTTAAACTCTTTGATCTACCCTTTGATTGATAAGTTGGTGCATCACTAGAGCTCTTTATATAGGCGCATAAATGTAATATCGATTGTGGCTTTTAGTTTTCTAAATTAATCTTTATTTGTAGTTGAAATATATACTTTGTTACTAGTCTTAAAATGTTTGTTTTCGTATCCATGGAAGTTTAGAAGCCGATATATATAAGCCCAAAAATGCCATTTGAGGTGAGTTTCTCACGTGATAAAAATAATCTATTTACTGTGTGACTTAATGTATCTACATTAATCTACTGTATTTGTAACACACTCACCATTAGTTTATCAGCGATTAAATGCGATTTTTGCCCATTTATAAGTCCTGCAGCTTTATAAAAAGTTGTGATAAACCCACAATTACCAGCACTACCATGCAAGAACATCATGACAACGATGAAATAGAGTCCCACAATCACAACGAGTACCCGTTACTATATAAAGAGGCGGAAATATTGATGTCAAGTTTGGGCAAATTTTTAGAGTGCCGGAGGTGTTACATATTACTTGTAACATGTGCACTCGTGATTTACCTGATATGTATGCCCTCGGCCCTCGGGCCTACGACCCTCGGGCTTCGGGCATACATATCAGGCAAATCCCTCGTGCCCATGTTGCAACTATTACATGTAGCTATGTATTAGCAAAAATTAAAGCAGCACACATTTCAGATCCTTGTATCTTGTATACAAACAGCCAAACATTTCTGTTGAGAACAAAAACCATTTAATTTGCAAAATCTTTTCTCACAATAAAAAGTTATATGTAAGCAGACTAAGCTGTCATTCAAGCCTCCTTGTGTAATTATCAAGAAGGCTTTCCAAAAAGTTTAATGATGTTTCATCACAGTCACATTAACATTTGTTAAGTTTTATTAATTTCTTATATAGCACCACTTATAATAATCAATTGTGGTTTTTAATTTTCAACACTTAACACAATCAATTGTGGGTTTAAATTAATATATGTGATTGTCTGAGCGAAAACCAGCCTAATTCATACTTTCAAATTTGCCACTTCAGTGCTTCATAACTTTTGTTGGTAAAGGTCTACTGAGTCAAAATTTGCAGCATTAATAGATGAGACATCACTTTATCATTGCTGAAAATTTGAGCTTTGTGTAACATTCCAAAAAAGATGTTACAGGTCATTAACCAGGCAAAATCAAAGGGCTCAGACGGTCACATATTTAGTTGCTACTACTGTTACAGTAATTAAGAAAATACTACTATTGCTCATCACTGTAATTCTTACTAAACACTTCACACTTGCTAGCTTTACAGCTACTCTTATGACATCATATTATTGTTTTGCATAAATACACATTGAGAATCTCATCTCATACTCATACCATGATCCAGTACAGAACCTTACCACTTTTAGTATAAAGTGATAAGATACTGTACTGCAAACAATGTCTACAAGACTAACATTTTATAATGTGTCCTCCATTATGCAAACAACAGTGGACAAAGTTTATAATAATGAGATCTTTAGCACATCATATAGTACACACGAGAAGCTACATACCATGCCATTAATTTTGTTGTTATAGAGGCACTAAGGCAAAAGGAGTCAAAGAGCAAAAATTATCTTTTGTACAGTGTTCGTAGAATGTTGGAATACAAAGATGCACACAAAACATGTCTTCAATCAACAATCAAAAGTACTCCGTAAATTAATACTACATTTGTAAATTACCATTCATGAATGTACAGACTGACAGACACACAGACAGATGAAATTCACATTTATGTTGGATCACTCAGACTCACCCTAATGACTAAATTTATCAATAAATCAAACAGTAGCTCAGCCAGCTTTCCATTGGGGGAACAACAATCACACACGTACACTGACATCTAAAATATGTGACCGGATTTGCGAAAAGGGGTCTTATACACGCATCCGATTTTGCAACTTTGAAGAGGCATAACTTCATTTGTGAGTGAGTTATTAAGCTGAAATTTTCTCTTGTATAACCACAATGATAGGAAAGGCCAGGCACCAAATTTCAAAGTTGTAGGTCAAACATGAGCTGAGTCACACATCCTTAAAGTCGCAAAATTGATGCGTGTATAAGACCCCTTTTCGCAAATCCGGTCACATATGCTTATGTGATCATCCCTACTGTCCCCTGTTCAGCTTAGTTTTATCCATATACAATACACAACTGGCCAATGTACCTTCTTAATTAATGGCTCTATGCCAATCCTGTGATGTCTTCAAAACTTAGTGAACATCATCAATATAGTGTACCAATTGTGTGGTGTGGACCTGGAATTGCTCTCACTGCTGAATAGATGTATCATTTGGACTGTATACCATATAGCGAAATTATGCGGCGGGAGAAAGTATTGGCAAATTTGGTGAATCGACTGCCATTCGCCAATATTTTACCTACAAATACTTGCTTACTAACTTAGTACCTCTCTTAAATCCAAAATCGCCCTACCAATCCTTGGAGATAACCCTATTCACCAATATTTTCCCTCGCCGCATAATTGTGCTATACGGTAGTTTAGTTCAGGCCCCTTGTAGCTATTGGCCACACTGTAATTCTTCCTAACAGCATACTTTGATGTTTTACCACCTCCTCACTCTACTCACCTCACCTGCCCATATGAATTGCTTCAAATTCAATCAGTCATTTATAACTAACTAGCAAATGTACCTGCCCTATTGTGCAGGTGAAGTTAAATGCATGCATGCTGTGCAAGGCAGCTATACAGCAGATAACAGGATTCCCTGATACCTTAAGTCTATAAGTATGATTATAGTATTTTGCGTGGGAGGATCAAAGGGCAAAAGTGTACTTTATTTTCCATAAAGCACTGTTGAGGTGTGAAGAGTGCTTTATTTAACCACCAACAGTGCTTTATGAAATTTCAAAGCAATAAAGTACAGTTATGCATGGAACTCTTAACGCCTTATAGTAAACAACTCATTGGAATGTGTTACATACCAGTAGGCCGTAAACAACGCGATGCGGCTAGCTTTTTTTTTCCAATTCTTTCGAGGCGTCTAGTACAAACCACGCAACTACCTTGTTAATATAACACAAATATAAACGAGAGAGAACACGATCTAGCTGCAAGATTCGCCAAAACACCGACGCGTAAGTGATGTAGGCTAGCTAATAATACTAGTACTCTTGTTTGATTAAACTTACCACCTAAGCAAGCTTAAATCTTAAATGAACCAGCGAGCGCATTTATATCGAAGCGTTATAGTCTTGAAAATTCTATAAAACAGTTAAAGCATTGCCTTGCTCGTGCTATACGCGAAATAAAGCACTCGGCGTGCAGCCTTGATGCTAATAAAGCACTCGGCTGCGCCTCGTGCTTTATTAGCATCTCGGCCGATCGCCTCGTGCTTTATTTCACGTATAGCACTCGCAGCAATGCTTTAACTAATACTAAAAGTACTACGTAAGTCTCCAATGCCTACTTAGCTATACCTGGTGTCCTAGCTGTGTCTCTAGTCTATTTAACCTGCGTGGCCTACAGCTTAGCTGCTACTTAGTATCTTGAGCCTTTTCCTAAGCCAAGACATATGTACATGGTCAGCAATGCATGCTGTGTCCTACACATACGTAATGTCTCTCTATATACGTAGTAGTCTCAGTCTTATGCATACGTCAATCTAGTCTACTCAACCTTACTGCCTAGTCTGTTATGCCTATTGGCTATGTCTGCCCTGCATGTTGTGCAGGTGTAGCTAAATGCATATTATATGCATGGTATGGGTATAGGTCATATAACAGGACCCGCTTATCTGTCAGTTATAAGCTACCTAGAGTCCTATGCCTACCTCTAGTCTCCTAAACCTACCTTGTCTCCTATAGCTACTGTACCTCTATGCCTATACCTACAGTCTCAGTCTTTATAGGTAATCTCTCATGCATATTGGCTTATGCCTTCAACCATGCATATAATGTTTAGTTTTAACACCTTGTATAACCTACCTAGCTAGTTATCTATTACATACCTATAGCTATAGTCTCTTGTGCCTGTTAGCTATGTCTGTCTGGTTACCACATAGCTAGCAATGTTTACTTCTAACACCCTGTAAAATTGATTGTCTGTTTACACTGAGGTTTCTTTGTTTAATTAACACCTTGTAGCTAGTAGGCTGTACCAGCTTAACAGCTTTATCTATTGATTAGTCAATCAAGTAATACAGTGTAGCTATTATACGTATAACGCTAGCATTGGTGCAGATGAACCTACCCTGCTCCTGCTACGATGAAGATGACACATTTAATTATAAGCAACAATGCAACTTTGTAAGACACGCCCATTTATCGAGTCGCAATGCTTAGCCACGCTATGCCTGCCGCTACTAAATAGACACTACGAGGTAAGCTGCTTTTGGGTTATTGCAGCTGCAGCTGATATGCTGATGCTGGGTAATGGCAGTTGTTCAGTAACAACGCAAAGCTCGGTAATTCAGTTATCGCACACATGTAGAAAAACCACCATAACTTTGTGACCATATTGTGCACTGGCTTCCAATTTTGATTATTTTCTTGTTCATTGAATGCTGGTTCGTTTGAGCTATAGCATGTTACTGTAGATAAATGTTTAAGCCCTGATTTTAAAAATTTACGCGACCGAAAATGATGGCAAAATAGCCTATTAAGCATCCTATTAAGCGTTCGTGTGGATCGACTATAGCACTTAGTAACTTTAAGAAATGAACTTCGTGATGCCTGAAGACACAGCCATCGCTTCGAGCAAGTCCGAAGTGGATAGATGCAGACACGACAGAATTACTGACTGGACAACAAAAATGCGGACAGACATACGGACGGACGGGTTTTCAGCTTTATATAGTAGATGTGGTTGAAACAGAATTATGTAGTATTTCTTGCTGACTTAAAACTTGATGCTTAAAATCTGGTATACTTTCATAGAATTCTATTAAATTCACAATTCACAATTGTTCATTAAAACACTATTGATTGGTCACAAATTTATTAATGCATTTGTCCTTTGACTTCCTTGCTTGAATTATTACGTAAGCTTTGACTGCAGTCATGGATATAATTATGCAAGGTATTAGCGTGTCGCCTCTTCATAACATTTACTTTAAAAGTAAATCATGTCTTACATACATGGTTACCATATCAAAGTGTAATATCTCTTGATGAATTACGTACCATCTAAAAACCAGGCATTGTGTAACTGCTACTCAGTGTATTGTAATAGTAATTAATGACATCATGGGTAAGTCACGTGAGCAAAGACTAATCAATAAGGAACACATAGCAACGCATTCAAATTTAATTCTTTTGTTAAAACCGACTCTATACTCCAGTACTTTAGTGATAAAAGTAGAAATTCTTACAAACTGAAGCGCTCAGTCTTGTTAGTAATGTACAGCTGGTTAAACAGCTTTTACTGTGAAATGAATGGCTATTGTGGCATTACTTTGCTCTTCTTTGGCAGTAACTCATGACGCACTTTGTTACTAAGGCCCCGCCCATCAGTAATATTGATAGCAAGTGTCATAAGAAACTGAAAAGCAGTAGGACTTGTTAAATTGGTTATTCAAGTTTTATTTCACGTGAATGGTTTGTAATGGCCTGGGGGCGGGCGGGCGTGTGTTGCGGGGGCGCATGGGGCATGTGCGTGGGCACATACACGCACTTCATGAACGAAAACAATTTCAAAAGCCAGGCGTGCTGACCTTAAGCATGCCTGGTTTAAAAAATAAAGCAGCACATATTTTGGATCCTTCTATCTTGCATACAAACAGCAAACATCAAAAGCTATTTATGCAAAGATTAAATTCAAACATCTTTTTATTTGCAAATTCTTTTATCAATTATATGTAAGCAGGCTAATTATAAGTTGTCATTCAAGCCCTCCTTGTGTAATTATCACAAAGAAGGCTTTCCAAAAAGTTTAATTGACATTTGAATCATGAGATATGTGCACACACCAGTAAGTTTTATTAATTTCTTATATAGTACCACTTACAATAATCAATTGTGGTTTTTAATTTTCAACACTTAACACAATCAATTGTGGGTTTAAATGCTATACTACTGTTACAGTATTATTGCTCATTACTGTACATAATTCTTACTAAGTAACTAAACTCTTCACACTTACAATCATGTTTTGTTTTATACAAACAACAGATACTAGCTTTATAGATACTCTTATATACTCATACCTTGAGGAAAAATGCAACAAGTCAAGGGTCGAGGATGATTTTAAGCGGTCAAAAACTTTGACCATGATCGAAGGTGCAAGTACACAGCATACGGATACTTCACCCCCTTAATGAAACGGTTTACCTTCTCATGTTGCTGAAAGATCTACTACTATTCTTTCTGTGGACAGATACACAAGTTGCTCTACTACAACAAACCATGGGTTTGCCTAGTCTGGCAACCCCTGTGCTTAGCGCAGGGATCTGGTCTGTTACGCACACAGTACTTGTGAATTTAATTAATGTACGTGAAGATTACGTGACGTAAATAAATATACTGGAATTCTTCGACTGATTAATATAATATTATTATGTATATTATATTATTGTCCATATTTAAGTATTAGTTATACTCCAGAACGAGTATGGTATCCTTGTTGTTAACTGAGGCAGAGGATACCATACGAGTGAATGGGGTATAACTTGTTTATCTCCCACAAAGCTTGTTTGCTTGTACTAGATCGTTTGTCACGAAAGGTGTTTGTGTGTAGAAACTTTGTTATTAGCAGCTGTAAATAGGCAATAAAACTGTAATCTTAAAGGTTTCTGGGCAGGGAGATATTATAGTTATCAACCAGTTATCAACTGATTGATAACTATAATATCTCCCTGGCGGCTTCTTTGATCCCCCCACGCACTGGGAGATAACAATCATTATTTAGAAATCACAAAAATAATCCTTGGACTTGATTGGTACAATTTGAAATACTGCGATTAGATTGGTGCTTCCACTATAGTGGAAGTTTCTCACAAGTACTGGATGCGTAACAGACCAAACCCCTGCACTATGCGCTGGGGTCTGGCGAAGGGTTTGCCTAGTCTTGTCCCAGACCCTTTGATTAGAGTCTGGTGACATGTAATAGGATTCTGTGGTTTCAAATGAAGCCATTCAAGTGTACAAATGTACACCTGCCAGAAATTGTGATGTCAGTCAACAAATTGTGTGGTACCATAGTAGCGTCTGGTTGTGAAAAATATAAGTTATTATATAACTACTACAAAGTCCACTATATCTTTCGCGTAGCTGCTAAGCATATCTCAGGCTGGTAGCTACAGTTGCTAAAATGTGCAATTATCAGATACCATGGTACCCATCCGCGCAAATGTTTAATTGAGATTGCGGGTGATGTTCGTAGCGTTGTCTTGAATCTGATTGGTGACCGCAGATTTCTGCGGTTGGAACCACGGAATTCTATTGCGTGTCACCAGATCTCAAGTCAAAGGGTCTGGGGACGAGACTAGGGCTTGCCATGTAACGGAATATTTGGACCCCCGTAATATTTGGACCCTCCGGTCCACAATTTTCTGAAATATTTGGACCCCCCTTGAAATATTTTATCCCCCAATATAACGTGTGTGTAAACAATTATAATTAAGTAATTAAGTATGAATAGCTTGCTATATTTCATTTAGCTACACATGATGCATGGTTTAACCACAGATTGATAATACTAGACAGATGTTTCAACATCAGGGGGCGAGCCTGAGGATGCATGCGTAAAGTCAGTAGTGTATGTTATTATGAATTTCTTTGCTGAAGCCGGCAGTGAAAGATTTACCACAACCAATGAGCTATTGGCATGAGAGAAACACTAGCATAGCATAATTAATACAAGCATCATAGTAGAGTAGAGTGTGCGTCACTTTCAATTTTAACAGTGTGGAGAGTAAAACTGTGGACAACGAGTAGAATGCAGTAATATACGGTAACATTAGGATTTCGTTATCGATCGGTGCGATGTCTAGCTTCCCTTCTCTGCTGCAACAACATTTGTCGCTGCTCTGTAGACATCATGGCACGCTGACGTCTCTCACGTGCTCTCTTTGTTTCCAGCCTCTGCTCTCTCTCTCTCTCTCTCTCTTCTGCAGTTTCTCTGCTCCGTCTAACACGATATTGTTCTCTTCTCTTTCTCAGCCTGTCCACGTCCCAAAATGAGTACAGTCAGTAATCGAGTCCACGTGCCTAATTAATAGTCAGTAACCTTCGCCGTTTCATCCATCGTGGCATGGTTGACCGTACCAGCCAAATATGGAGTGGCCGTAATCTTTGCTGTTTCATTGTTCGTGCATGGTTGACCCTACCAGCCAAATATAGAGTGGCCGTAATCTTTGCCGTTTCATTGTTCGTGCATGGTTGACCCTACCAGCCTAATATGGAGTGGCCGTAATCTTTGCCGTTTCATTATTTGTGCATGGTTGACCGTACCAGCCTAATATGGAACGTCAGGACATGAAGATGGATATTTTCGCAATACAAAGCACTTGTATGGAAGTATCCGTAAGTTTATCGTGTTTGTTTGTTTGTACATGAACCACCCTACCAAACTACAGTAGTGTGTTGCAATGCCGTTTTTCACCGCGGTTCTTCGCGCATGGACCACCGTACCATTTTCCACGTTAGAGTGGGGCTCGCTCAGGCTCGCCCCAATTATTTTGGTTTAGATGGCAGAGCAGTTACTGGAGAGTGGAAGATACAACAAGAAAATTTGAAGCAAACTTAGTAAATGTCTTAAATCCAAGGAAGGAAATTCGATGTTTACTCTTAATCAGTGAATTCAGGTGGCTGCATGTGCAAACTATTTTTAAATGCATGGATAATGCATTCATATGTAGCTACGTTATATATTATACTATAGCTGAGATGAGTGAAAGGTGCATAAACAACAGATGCTAGCTTTCGAGATGCTAGCTTTACAGATGCTCTTATGGCATCATATTATTGTTTTGCATAAATACACATTGAGAATCTCATCTCATACTCATACCATGATCCAGTACAGAACCTTACCACTTTTAGTATAAAGTGATAAGATACTGTACTGCAAACAATGTCTACAAGACTAACATTTTATAATGTGTCATCCATTATACAAACAAAGTTTATGAGATCTTTAGCACATCATATAGTACACACAAGAAGCTACATACCATGCCATTAATTTTGTTGTTATAGAGGCACTAAGGCAAAAGGAGTTAAAGAGCAAAATTGTTAATATAGCGTATCAATTGTATGGTGTGGACCTGGAATTGCTCTCACTGCTGGACAGATGTATCATTTGGACTGTATAGTTTAGTTCAAACCCCTTGTAGTTATTGGCCACACTGTAATTCTTCCTAACAGCACACTTTGATGTTTTACCACCTCCTCATTCCACTCACCTCACCAGCCCATATAAAAATACTTCCAATCAGTCATTTATACGTAACTAATGTGGCTGAAACAGATTTAGAAATACAAAGTGTGCACTAGTACAGGTTGCTACAATTTGTTCAATACTACTGATGACATGAATGATGAGGCATGATTACATACACGTATAAGCATGATTGTCTGTGATTACAATGTGCATAGTGTTGATCAGTTATTTAACAGGAAAGGGCAACAGTAAAACAAATGGCAAAAACACCATAATCTGTAGTGTTGCACCGATATGGGAATTTTGGGATTTTCCGATAACCGATATATTTGCATCAAATCTGCTGACATACCGATATCCAAGCTGATATGGAGTTTATTGATTTAAAGCCACTATTGTTGCTACAATTACTATTGTTGCCACTATTGTTTGTCTAATAACCTACTTTTGGCTCATGATCATTTGAGTAGGTTTGCCAAAAGTAAGGATTAAACTTATCTCGTGCCAGAATCTTTAGTGTTCTCTCATGCCAAAATCTTATTCTTTGTTTATTTACTTTTTGGAGCACTGGAGTGCTCCTATAAGCATCACTTCAAAACCAATGGCACAGTAGCAATGTATAGAGTTTCCTTGTGTATTCAAAACAATAACATGATGTCATAAGAGTATCTGTAAAGCTAGCATCTGTTATTTGTATAAGATTGTAAGTGCATGTCAAAAATACGTGATACATTTACAATCCATTATGTGAATAAAGTACACAAAGGCAAGAAGTTGAAGAGCAAAATTTATCCCTCGTACAGCATTCGTAGAAAGTTGGGATACAAAGAAGCACACAAAACATGTCTTCAATACTTCAATCAACAATCAAAGGTACTCCGTAAATTACTACTACATTGCAAATTACCGTTCATGAACGTACAGACACAGATAGACAAAATTCATGTTTATGAGGGCTCACTCAAACTCACCCTAATGACTAAATTTATCAATAAATCAAAGAGTAGCTCAACCAGCTTTTCATTGGGGGAAGATATACGTACTGATCACACATGTATACTGACATCTAAAATATGTCTGTGCAATCATCTCTACTGCCACTGCTCTGCTTAGTTTTATCCATCTGCAATACCCAACTGGCCAATGTGCTTTCTAATGGCTATATGCCAATCCTGTGATGTCATAACTTAGTGAACATTGTCAATATAAAGTGTCAATTGTGTGATGTGGACCTGTAATTGTTCATGTAGCTATGTAGGACATGATTCCCTTTTAAAGTAAATATTATGAAGAGGCGACACACTAATACTATATTACATCCACGACTACAGTCAAAGTTTATGTAATAATTCAAGCAAACAAGTCAAAGTACAAAAGCATTAATGTAACCGGTCAATAGTGTTTTAATGAGCAATTGACAATTGTGAATTTAATAGAATTCTATGAAACATACCAGATTTTAAGCATCGAGTTTTAAATTAGTCAAAGGTCAAAAGTGTTGACTCACTTTGATCTCGGTCATTGGATCCAAATGTAATCCTAGAGCAGGAATTTATTGCAAGTCTTTCAATGCTATAAATATAATCTGGTATGTAGCTATGCATTAGCAAAAATTAAAGCAGCACACATTTCAGATCCTTGTATCTTGTATACAAACAGCAAACATTTCTGTTGAGAACAAAAACCATTTAATTTGCAAAATCTTTTCTCACAATAAAAAGTTATATGTAAGCAGACTAAGTTGTTATTCAAGCCTCCTTGTGTAATTATCCAAAAGAAGGCTTTCCAAAAAGTTTAATGATTTATAGTGATACTTATTCTCTGCTAGTTAGTTAAGGTTTATTAATTTCTTATATAGCACCACTTACAACAATCAATTGTGGTTTTTAATTTTCAACACTTAACACAATCAATTGTGGGTTTACATTAATATATTTAGTTGCTACTACTGTTACAGTAATTAAGAAAATACTAATATTGCTCATCTTACTAACCTCTTCACACTTATAATCATGTTTTGTTTTATACAAACAACAGATGCTAGCTTTATAGATACTCTTATGACATCATATTATTGTTTTACATAAATACACATTGAGAATCTCATCTCATACTCATACCATGATCCAGTACAGATCCAGTACAGATCCAGTACAGATCCAGTACAGATCCAGTACAGATCCAGTACAGATCCAGTACAGATCCAGTACAGATCCAGTACAGATCCAGTACAGATCCAGTACAGATCCAGTACAGATCCAGTACAGATCCAGTACAGATCCAGTACAGATCCAGTACAGATCCAGTACAGATCCAGTACAGATCCAGTACAGATCCAGTACAGATCCAGTACAGATCCAGTACAGATCCAGTACAGATCCAGTACAGATCCAGTACAGATCCAGTACAGATCCAGTACAGATCCAGTACAGATCCAGTACAGATCCAGTACAGATCCAGTACAGATCCAGTACAGATCCAGTACAGAACCTTACCACTTTTAGTATAAAGTGATAAGATACTGTACTGCAAACAATGTCTACAAGACTAACATTTTATAATGTGTTCTCCATTATGCAACCAACAGTGGACAAAGTTTATGATAATGAGATCTTTAGCACATCATATAGTACACACGAGAAGCTACATACCATGCCATTAATTTTGTTGTTATAGATGCACTAAGGCAAAAGGAGTCAAAGAGCAAACATTATCCTTTGTACAGTGTTCGTAGAATGTTGGAATACGAAGATGCACACAAAACATGTCTTCAATCAACAATCAAAGGTACTCCGTAAATTATTACTACATTTGTAAATTACCATTCATGAACGTACAGACTCACAGACACACAGACAGATGAAATTCACGTTTATGTTGGCTCACTCAAACTCACCCTAATGACTAAATTCATCAATAAATCAAACAGTAGCTCAGCCAGCTTTCCATTGGGGGAACAACAATCACACACGTACACTGACATCTAAAATATGCCTATGTGATCATCCCCACTGCCCCCTGTTCAGCTTAGTTTTATCCATATGCAATATACAACTGGCCAATGTGCTTTCTTAATGGCTCTATGCCAATCCTGTGATGTCATAACTTAGTGAACATTGTCAATATAGTGTACCAATTGTGTGGTGTGGACCTGGAATTACTCTTACTGCTGGACAGATGTATCATTTGGACTGTATAGTTTAGTTCAGGCCCCTTGTAGCTATTGGCCACACTGTAATTCTTCCTAACAGCACACTTTGATGTTTTACCACCTCCTCATTCCATTCACCCATATAAAAATACTTCCAATCAGTCATTTACAACTAATGTGGCGGAAGCAGATTTAGTATTTCTTGAAATACAAAGTGTGCACTAGTACAGGTTGCTACAATTTGTTCAATACTACTGATGACATGAATGATGAGACATGAATGATGAGGCATGATTACATACACGTATAAGCATGATTGTCTGTGATTACAATGTGCATAGTGTTGATCAGTTATTTAACAGGAAAGGGCAACAGCAAAACAAATGGCAAAAACACCATAATCTGTCTGCTTTTATGAAGGGCTTAACCTAATTCTTGGATTATTGTTCCCTAATGAAAACAGTTCCATTATAGTCTGAAGTGATTCTTTGTCTAGGTAGCTAAAAATAGAATCGTAAACCTCCACCATTGTCACTGTTACTGTTGCTTAAAGATAGAGTTCGCACAAAGGCTCTGAAATCACAGTTTCCTCATATAAATGGACTTCGATGAGTACTTGCTTCAAAATAAGCCATGCACTAGAGCTAACCAAGTCAATGAAAACAAAATATTTTCCACAACAATTGGGAGCATTGGATAGTCACCACGTCAGTTAACTTTTCTCCCATGATAAACTTCTTCTGCTGCTTTTTGGTGGGGAGCAAACAGTTTCTTCTACCACTATGATATTCTCCACTATACCGGTATATAGGCTGGCTTGAGCCTGGTTGTCCCTTTCAGACATCGTATTACTATACATGCGACATGTGCTTTTCACTCTTGACCACTCCATGCACATTTACAACTTTGCTCTTGTGACTTTGCCATTGAACTATCAAAAGAAAGCAGTGTTTGATAGCATAGCACATACAATTGTCTCAGATTTCCCAGTGATGAAATTAAGAACAGAAGCTTACAAGGCACCTCCAATCTGCCTTGGGCAATCAGCAGAATAAATTCTTATTACTGGATGCGTTTAGCGATGTCAAGAAATTCATCTCATCAAAGCTTTTTAAGTGAGGATTCGTCAAAGTTTCCCGTTATAATATGGTAATTGGTATTATTTAATAACAATAATCATGAGAAGCAATAATCGTATATCGTGATAATTGACACTTACCATGACAAGTTTTGGAGTGTTTAGTACATACGTATTATAGATGGTTACCATATCAAAGTGCAGTATCTCTATTCAACAAGTTCATGTTTTACCATCTATAAATCAGGCATTGTGTAAGTTAAACCACCTGCTACTCAATGTATTGTTATAGTAATTGATGATGATGTCATGAGTCAGTCACGTGAACAAAGACTCAACACTAAGGAACACATAACACATACAAGTTTAATTGTTTTGTTTAAACCGGGTTTATACTCCAGTACTTTAGAGATAAAACTTTTTTTAAAAAAGTATTTAAGCCGAAATTCTTACAACCTGAAGCGTGCTCCATCTTGTTAGTAATGTACAGTTGATATTAAATGACTTTTACTGCAAAATGAACAGATTACCTTGCTCTTCTTTGGCAGTAACTCACAACACGCTTTGTTACTAAGGCCCGTCCATCAGTAATATCGATAGCAAGTGTCATACAGGGACACCGAGGGGCAGTGGGGCTTGTTTAATTGGTTATTCGGTCAGTTTTTGATGGCCTGGGGGCGGGCGTGCGCACATGCATGGACACACATGCACGCACGCACGCATGCCAACTTCACAGGCAAAGGCAATTTCAGGGGATCAGGCGGGCGCTGGCCTTCAGCGTGCGCCTGGTTTATCCTTGTACCTTGTATACAAATTGTACCTTGTATACAAACAGCAAACATTTCTGTCAAGAACAAAAACCATTTAATAGTTTATTTACATTTTTGTCACAATAAAAAATTATATGCATAGCTAAGCATTGAAGCCTCCTGTGTAATTTTCACAAAGAAGGCTTTCCAAAAAGTTTAATATATGAAGTTGCACAATGTGGAGTGTTTGCTGTTAGCTAAGTTTTATATAGCACCACTTACAATGATCAATTGTGGTTTTTAATTTTCAACACTTAACACAATCAATTGTGGGTTTAAATAATCAATATATTTGCTATTCATTATTTAAGAAGATACTACTACTGCTCATCATTATTAAAATCTTCACACTTACAATTTTATACAAATAGCAGATGCTAGCTTTACAGATACTCTTATAACATCAGTTATTATTTTGCATAAATACACATTGAGAATCTCAACTCATACTCTAATACTCATACCTTAATCCAGCACAGAACCTTACCACTTTTAGTTTAAAGTGATAAGATACTGTACTGCAAACAATGCCTACAATAATGATTATATAATTGGGGCGAGCCTGAGCGAGCCCCACATAAATGGTGTATCGAGTCGAAATCACTGCATTCTGATGGTACAGCGTATGTATGTAACTCTAATTGTAAGCGCTATGGTAAGCAGTTATACACGCTTATGCAAATATAATGCATGTAGCTATTTATAAATTATATAGTCTACGTGTCTACGCAAATATAATGTGGTACGTACTTCAGTTAGACACCGTCATACGGTCTCTTTCTATCGCTACTCATGACTGTCGCTATCGTAAACAGTTATACTAGCTAGTTACTCCACAGTTAACGTTATAGTGTCTACACGCTTACGCTGTCGTAAATATGTATAGTAGCTACTTCAGTTAGCCACCTGTCAAAAGGTCTAGATATATCGCTACTCACGACTGGCAAAGAAAAATAAAGTTATGACAATAATATTTCCAATCTAAGCGCCATCATATAAGCACTTGCTACGTATAAACAGTTATATGTGCTTATATGCATATAGGCTTATGTGCATATAGGCTTATGCATAGAGATAAGACGCTTAATTCACAAAGCAGACTAATTGCACTAATTTAATACAAAGTTCTATACATCATGATCATAGCTAATGTAATTATGCAAGAGTCGTGTAACTATAGAGTGTACTTCATCATAGAGACTATAGACAATTATCAGCATTACCAGTCACTGATCTTGTCATTTGTGATTATTGAAGGAGTCATTCCAATTTCATCACTTAATTTTTACACGAAAGTCATGTGACTACTTTTAAACTATATTATAGCCGGGCTATATCATCGCCTTAGAAAACGATTAATAATATCTCAACATGACCTTGGCATGTATAATGTTAACTATGCATACATGTCGCCAAACTTCGCGAAGGCTCGCCCCACGATATTGAAACATCTGTCTAGTAATTATTATATTCTCTCATTTAACAACAGTGGACAAAGTCTACAATAATGAGATCTTTAGCACATCATATAGTACACACGAGAAGCTACATACCATACCATTAATTTTGTTGTTATAGAGGCACTAAGGTAAAAGGAGTCAAAGAGCAAAAATTATCTTTTGTTATCATTAAGTAAACGATAATGTACTTTGAAAGATAGCTAACTGTTATAAAATCAAAAACCAAAAAGTGCTAAAACTAAAGCTTAACAATGTTACATACGTACATCTTCATTTTATAGTTGTAAGACTAATAGTATCAATTTTCATGACAGTTTTATTTCAAAACTTTGTGATAACTTGCTTGTAGGCCATAATAATTATGTTCACACCTTATGGCTGTGTGGTTAGTCAATAAGGTGCCTTAGCATTAAGACACTTCTATTAGGATGATAATCGATATTGTACATATTTTATTGCAAATGATATTGGGAATTGCAATTAATCAAATAAAAAATTAACAAGTGATAAAAGGTGCTAGCTGTAGATAAAAAGATAAAGATCATTAGACGGTTTGGCTACTGAGGGAACTAACAGCACTGTTAAAGGGACATTACGCCAAAAGCCACACAAAAGCGTTAACGCATAATTTCATAGGCTATGAAATTATTTCACGTAACATTAAATGGAATATTACAAAAGTGAACAGGGAAGATGGCGCTATCATGCGGTAGACCAAGGAAGTTTGTTGATGGATTCGTTAGTGCTAACAAAAGAATTTACATAACAGACGAAACTTTTCTGAGGTGAAGGAAGCTAAGAACTGAGTATAATCTTTCGACAGACGATATGCCCACATGCCGTCTGTTGGCGGATTCTGTTATCTCACAAGAATTCAATGTTTCACGTAGACAGCAACAAACGAACCCATCATTTCCGCAAGGCCAGTCGCTCTCTAGCCCAATTAGTACAAAATACTCCAGCCGCCTTGCAGGGGCACTTAGCCTTTTGCTGGCATGTCGTCTTACAATTGCAGTAAGTGCCACTTTCTTAAGATTGATACCTGAGCTAAAACACAATAGATACGTGTTGTTATTACCTCTTCACTGCTAGAATCATCGCTAATGAGGCCTTTGAGCCTTGAAAGAGAAAGGGTGTTGGACGCCATTTATAATAACATGCGCGCTATACTCACGTGAATATATAATTTTATAATTATTGCGTAATTATAAATGCACGAATTTGTTTACGTGATCTTGTATGGCATACATACATAGAAGCAATGGATTTAGAGAAATGGGAAATAATGCCAATGTTCTATATTAACCCTTTAACTGTCAAATTTTCTAACACAAATGTACGTACCAATGTGTTGAATTATTCCTTATAAGCTAATGAACAATATACATATAATCCATACATTTAGTCTACCGCATACCACAAAATCTTAATGTAAGTTTAAATCATAAAAAACGATCTAGGCGGTTATAAACTAACTGTATTTTAATGACAAACCATTCGGACTTTGTACATATGATATAAACAAACATTCAAATTGTTTGTATATAAAGCGATAACAGACCAGTCACTTTTGAGAAAACAGTAGTATTATGCATGCACATACGCACACATGGTTAGTCACGCCATTGCTCAGAAGATCACCATACGGCCATTATAACACATGATATCAACTCTACCATGTTTCTTGATTATGATAAACCACAAAGTTGTATTAAGTGCAGCTACGTAACAAATGCGCAACAGTCCGAGAAGATGCCGGTTACCTCTGTAAATGACCTCTCGGGGGTGTGAACTTTTTAGGATAGGCAGCATATTGAGTAATATAACGCGCAATGAAAGTTTTAAATAATCGTCTGATCTATGCCATGGCTAGTTATCTAACCAAACTGCCATGTGATGGTTCTGACGGTTGATGGGTTAACAACAGGTTCAATATGTCATGGTATTCTTAAAAAGTGGGGACCAACAACAGTGTACTGTAGACTAAAAGTTACTCTGTTAAGTTATAGACTTTACTGAATATGCAGTGCAGAATTAAGTAAAAGTTAAAGTTGTGGAAAAGTAATTGCATGTAGTTAAACTGGTAGCTAAATGGCTAAATTAAAAGTTTTTAATTTTAGGTCATTTTCAGCATGTTTACATTCTTACATTTATTGTCTTTTGCGTGGGCGGATGAAAGAGAAAAGTAGTACTGTATTTACCATAAAATGTCTAGCATGCTGTTTTAGATATCAAGTGTGCTGTATAGGAAATACAGCATTGTGGTTAGCAAATACAGTACAGTTATTTCAATTATCGTCTGCAACAGCTGCTATAAACAACCCCCTTGATAATTACTGCCCACCTATATGGATTCTTAACACTCCTTAAATGGATCTTCAAAGGTTATTGCCACACCTAAACACAAAGATTCAACGAACTTGTTTCAATAAAAGCTGTAACTGAAGCATCATGTATATACTGTATACGTCAAAACATTCGAGGGGGAAAACTTTCACGGTTTTCGCGGATTTTAGCAAAACGCGAATGTTTTACCATTGAAACTTTTCCTGCTTCACAATTAGAAAATAATTACCGTTCGCAGTGAAGTCGCTCTCCAATCACAGGTGTCCAATTGTCTTGATACACATGATAACCACGGATAGAACTGTCGGTTTCAAATTCGGCTTCAACCATGCGCCCAGCGCGCGTGTCAAACGTTATATTCTAATTTGCGCACACTCTAAAATCCGCATTGCAGAGGCGCACGTGGGCTTTAAGGCTGCAAACCGCGAAAGTTTTCCCTACATAATGCACATTGTTGATGAACCGCGAAAGTTTTCCCCCTCGAATGTTTTGACGTATACGGTATAGGGCTAGACGGTAAGCCTAGTCTTATACTGAAAGCGATAACAACCTGCATCAAAAAAAGATCTGGCTTGTGAGACTACAGTATGCCTTACAATAAGCTAAAAACAATGCATAGCACGCTTGACATCGCATTAGCCAGTAAGCCTTGCAGTTGAAAGTGTGCTCTATTTTCCATAATGTACACAGGTCTGCTATGGTGATGATAATAACATTTCTATATTATCCATGGATAATAAAATTCTATATTTTCCCTATGATCACAACCCACACAGAGAGCATTCCTGCCCAGTAGGTAGTTACTTATTAACACCTTTTTATGTAAACAACTGTGAAATATGCACAAACTGCTGTACACAAGTTTAACTTTTTGTTACTCCTAGTGAAATGGCAATGGTATAAACATGCATGCATGCGAAGCTAAAGCCACCTTATGCCCAGATGGATCATTGCCGGATTTGCAATGAAAAGGTACCAGCATTATAAAGCAAGCCTGCCATGCATTTGCGGTTCAGCCTCGGGTGCTCGTAAGGTAACAAACGTGTAGAGCAATTCTTTAACAAAGCCACTGCTATGGGGTGAACTTACTGTAAGCGTTTTGTCCACCATTCTATTTGCCAGCCCCCATACATACATGTAGTCTTAATACGAGTAAATATACTAGCAACAGTCCATATGCACTAGCTTTAGACCTAACTTCTACCAGCTTGACTTCTGAATGATTTCCATAAATCATCCAACAAACCAGTTAAAGTCCAGCTTATGCTCATGTGCCAAGTGCTATATTACCCTCAAGACCACACCCGAGTGCTATATTTCCTGTATTACACTTACCGCCACACTTTAACTAGTATATATAACTCTGTACTGTAATGACTAAATTCATCGATAAATCAAAGGGTAGCTCAGGCAATACTGAACACACCTCACAGTGTTGCATGAGGCCACTCATTGAGATATTTGCAACTCCCAACTATAATTGACGCATATAAGAACTATTTCTTTCCCAGTGTCATTAATGTTAGGACATGAAACGGTTTACCTGCTCATGCTGTTACTACCATTCTGTCTGTGGACAGATACGCAACAAGTTTCCGCTCTACTACAAGCCATGGGTTTGCCACAGTTCTATAATATCACCCACCAGATACACATGAATATTTCATCACGTGTCTTTTCAAGTTAAGTCAGTGGGTTGGGTCCGCGAAACATCTTTTCAAATAGCTTTCACAAGTAATGGCAGCTTTCATGAACAGAAAAACTTCTTGGTATTTCTAACAGCACTGCGTTCAAGTATATACATACTTTATTCACCACATGCACTATACAGGGACGCGAGACTATACATGCACAATAACATTATATACAAACAAGTTAATACGCACTCACCACTGTCATAGCCAATGTTTACACCTCGGTCTCGTCCAATGTACACGTGAGACATAAGATCACGTGATCAAATTAATTTATGTGCACATGTATATACCTTGATAAATCCGAAATTCTTTAGGCACCCGCCGATTACGCATATATATTAAGAGCATCTTCTGTGCATCCTTGAGTCCCTTGACTTGATAATGATATATTCTAATAGAACAGTCACTATATGTTGAGATACTCTAATACAACGCTCAACATTTTACACCAGCTAGCTAGTATCTATTATTAAAGTTAGTTTTTATTGTTTTTATTGTGCTCATTGCTTTGTGTTCCTGTAGCTGGCTACATTCCTTATCTTACAGGGCCGGCGGAATAGGTCCGGCAGACCAGGCAACTGCCGGACCAAAGTTACAGAAACCCACAACTCAAAACTTTTCACTGTTGTTTATATACACTGATAGTTTACATCAACAACAACAATACAACTTACTTTTTGTGTAAAATCATTGCTCTATTATAATAACAATACTAAAAGCAACTACTGGCTGGTTTTAAAATAACAATGCCTTCCCGAATTAGGCGCCTCTAAAATTAATTATCGAGCGTGCTAAATGAAGAAGTACATAACAAGTTTTTGATGAAAGAATATTGCATATAGATGTCTATTTCGTTTATTTATGAAGAAAAGAAGTCAAAATACCACCAGTCACTGAATTTTCCTGGGAGGCATGCTCAAGGGCCACCTTAGCATTGAGATGCCTCACATGCTGCTTATATTTTGCCTGACCAATGTGAAATTGCTTCCTCCGACTCTGTTACAACAGTGAAGCATCACCTGATATATATGTCACATCAATATGATACTTGCAGAATAATTATAATAAGGCAAAAGAAAAAGCTTTTTAATGTTATTATTCTTCTGGCTATAATTTATAGCTACCAAATGCCGGTCCAATTCATGTATATAGCTATAAATTGTAGCTGTATCCCTAGCTAGTTCATGATTCACAATGCACCACAGCCAATATGTTTCATTACAATAAACAACACTCATGCAATGACAAATGATTTGCAGAAAGTTGTGTTATGCATTTTTGGCAAAGATGACAGCAATGAATCAGTTTTGTGATTATTGCAATTGTCCTAGCAACATTTTTCTTCTGAAATATAAATGGAAGAGATATATATAGCTACTAAGCTATAGATGATCAGGTAACTAATGCTATGTATCAACACACTTTACCTTATCAATAAGGTTTTGCGAAATTCCTTTTGATTGTCTGATTGGTCACCAACATCTTTCTGCATTGATGATTGCACTAGCTAGTTCAGTTGTAGCTACTTCTTGAACAGCATGTCTGTGAAAAGCTGCCAGTGTTGTATGTAATGGTATAGCTAACAGTATAGATGTGTGTAGGGAACTATCAGAGATACCCTACAGTTTATAATTTAGGGATAGCCTATTAATATGTGCTTTTTATTTTACCTGTTAGCTGATCATAAGCGCTAGCATTATTAAATAAGAGCTAGCGCTAGCTCATTGCATTGTCACTGAGTTAGCTAGCATAACTTTAGTTTTCAGCAGTTTGAAAATATTTACATCTAACTTTTGTTACTAAACATCTCATTAGAAGTAATCTAGCAGAGAGTGGAATGAATTGTGTGAAGCATTCTGAATAGAATAGTGTGAAGAATTTTGATCATCTAAACATAAAAAAGATTTATGCTTAGCTGTTAGCTAGCTAAAATGACTTACTAGACATTTTAGCTAAGCACAAATCTTACACATGCAGGAGAGTAACAACTCAATTTCAGTCACCTCACACATGTACTCACATAACATGCAAGTACACTCTATCTGAGAGAAACACAGGAATATTGAATGATAGTAACAGGCATGAGTGGTAGAAAAGTTATGTCTAGTCTTTTTGTGTTGGAAATGTTGCAATGGCTGTAGTGAAATTGTTATTACCTATTTGCTCTAATAGAACAGTCAAAGATTGTATTGAAGTAGTCAGGCTTACTTAAACTGCGAGTTACTCTAATAGAGCAATCACATTATACTACAAAACCATAATCACAGTTTATAAAGTTTTATCCCTATTATGCTATGCTGCAGTGCTCATAAATTTCACCTATTATGCTCAATATTATGCTCATGTGTCAGACTTGTGCTTAGGAATAACTTATACAAAAATCTTTGTTATAAAAGTTAGACTGTTTTATATTTATTATTCAGCAATTATATATGCATGTTGATGGTTCTATTAGAGTATATTTAGTTGCCTTCCATTAGAGTATATTCTTTGGTAGCCAAACACTACCTAACTAGTGGTCAATCCAATTCTTTAAAACACCTAGAGTTGTATAATATATAAATAATTATAAGTCATATAACAATAATAATAGCTTTTATATTACAAATAAAGAGTTAAACACTCTTATTAAATAATATAGTACACTATATATAAATAAAATATTAACTTTCAGTCTTCACTAGCATCGGAAGATTCCATATCAACATCAGGGCTCCAATCCTTATCTGTGGACCACAATGAATCCTTACACCACTTCTATTTCTAAATGAATAACCAGGTAAGCTGTCACCGATCGCCTCTTGTGCAGTATAACATTCTTGTATGACAGCTGGTGATCGCTGAAAGCCGGCATGTGTATTTTTAGAATAAGGCATATAATCTTCATCCACTCCATCACCTAAAAACATTAAGCATATTAAGTAGTGACACATTAACCGTGAGTGCATGTAAGTATGTGTGTTTGTGTGTGTGTCTGCCCCCCAGGCTTTAAAAACCATTCACGTGAAATGAAGCCTGAATAACCAATCAAACAAGTCCTACTGCTTTTCAGTTTCTTTATATGACACTTGCTATCGATATTACTGATGGGTGGGGCCTTAGAAATGTCGAGCGTCGTGAATTCCTACTAAAGAAGAGCAAGGTAATGCTGTGTTAGCCATTCATTTCACAGTAAAATGCCTTTAACCAGCTGTGCATTACTAACAAAATGGAGCAAGGATTGCGGAGCTCATAAAAGCAGACTGGCCTATAGTGTTACAGTACAACTTTTATCACAAAGTACTGCAGTATAAGAGACAAAGAATTAAATTTGTATGCCTTAGTGATGAGTCTTTGCTCACGTGGCTTGTCGTGACGTCATTAATTATCATTACAATACATTGAATGCAGTTGATTTAACAGTGGTTTAACTTACACATATGAAACAAATACAAATTTACTAATTAACGGATATCTTCCACATACTACAGCTTTCAAAGATTATAAATCAAGCAATAACCTCAGTTAATAAACTTTCATTGTTATAAAAAGTCATAACTAGCCCAGTGACTGCCTTTGTGCCATGGTATTAATCTAAAACAGGAGATACTGTAGTTTTGGCGTGCCATACCCAACTTCTTCTTCATTGCCAAAACAGGCCTAACATCCATCCTTACATGTTCATAAAACATAAAAAAACAAACTTACTTACTCCATAAGCCGGTTAAATGCTTTGTCCTTCGTCTGACACGTAGTACATCCACTTCAAAATATTTAAATGCAATAAGCAAGATGGTGAATAAGGAATTCATAGTTTTATAAAGCCCAAATCATAGAGAAATTTATAGAGACCGTACTTTTTGTATTACTCTCTTATATATTTCTCTGGAAGAACTTTTCTCAAGATTTATCTGAACCCACAATACATTTTGTATTGAAACTAGAGCATGCATGGCCAACTTTATAGTGGAAAAGCAGCAAGTCACTTCTTCATGCTGAACTGAAATTTTCACAAAGTATGTATTGAAGGTAGTTTTATTTAATACCAACCGTACTTTTTGGTATTACAAATTGTGTGTCTAGCTTTAAAAGGTTTTGTGTAAAATTCTATGAATTTCCAATAGAAATATGCACAAAAACTTATTTTTGGGGCAAGTACTTTATTCACATAATGTATTGTAAATGTATCGCGTATTTTTGACATGCACTTAAAATCTTATACAAACAACACATGCTAGCTTTACAGATACTCTTATGATAATAATGACATCATGTTATTGTTCTGCATAAATACACATTGAGAATCTCATCTCACTCATACCTTAATCCAGTACAGGACTTTACCACTTTTATTATAAAGTAATAAGATACTGTACTGCAAATAATGTCTACAATACTAACATTACATAAAGTGTCCTCCGTTATGCAAATAACAGTGGGACAAGGTCTAATATCAAGATCTTCACCACATAGAATACACAAGGAAACTCTATACATTGCTACTGTGCCATTGGTTTTGAAGTGATACTTACAGGAGCACTAAGCCAAGAAGTTGAAGAGCAAAATTTATCCATCATACAGTGTTCCATAGAAAGTTGGAATACAAAGAAGCACACAAAACATGTCTTCAATACTTCAATCAACAATCAAAGGTACTCCGTAAATTACTACTACATTGAAATTACCGTTCATGAACATACAGACAGACAAAATTCACGTTTATGTGGGCTCGCTCAGACTAATCCTAATGACTAAATTCATCAATAAATCAAAGAGTAACTCAACCAGCTTTACATTGGGGGAAGATATACGTACTGATCACACATACCGTACCATACAAAATTTGGAGGGAAAAAGCTTTGGCGAATAAGCTCACGACAAGTATTGGCAGATAATATTTTGGTGAATGCCCAAAACTGAATTACAAGTCGCTATACCGGCGGGCGACGCTATATTATCTGTCGCAAGCGACCGCTAACTTAGCAAAACTTACATAGCAAAAAAGTTTTACAAAGTTTCACTGTAGCTATACTCATGATATAATCATAATTTCTACAACACAACTTCTTACGTCTCAGTTTCGCATGCATTCCGATGCTGCATCACGTGCAATCTCGTGTGCAATAATATCGATGGTGCACGTTTAGCATCGAAATAACATTTTTTGCTGAGGTTCTTCCTATATTTCAGCGGCTCTTCCCTATTTTGCATTTCTGAGCTGGTATTAAAACAATGGAAGGATTTATGAAGTTAGTCAAGTCGCTTGAGTCATAGATAGTATAGCGGGCGCATCGCACCCCTTTTATATAGCTCGAGTCAAGTCATGCTCTGCTGAGTGCCCACTTTCGTTAACTTGAATGCATGCTTGCATCAACCTCAATATAGCTACTATACTGAATCACCAAAGAAGGAATTTTATAGAGGTGTACGTAGCTCTAAAGGTTGTTTTCGAGATCAACTCTAACTACCGGCTTTCACGCCGTTCGCACACCGCATAGTAGCTAAAATTTTTAAAGGAAAATTTGGACAACAAAATTTTGGTGAATCTCTTTCGATTTGCCAAATTCACCAAAATTTTCTCCCTCCAAAATTTTTTATCGTACGGTATACACTGATATCTAAAATATGTCTGTGCAATCATCCCTACTGCCCCCTGCTCAGCTTAGTTTTATCCATATGCAATACCCAACTGGCCAATGTGCTTTCTAATGGCTGTATGCCAATCCTGTGATGTCATAACTTAGTGAACATTGTCAATATAAAGTGCCAATTGTGTGATGTGGACCTGCAATTGTTCATGTAGCTATGTAGGACATGATTCCCTTTTAAAGTAAATATTATGAAGAGGCGACACACTAATACCTCGTGTAATTATATCCACGACTACAATCAAAGTTTATGTAATAATTCAAGCAAGCAAGTCAAAGGACAAAAGCATTAATAAATATGTAACCGGTCAATAGTGTTTTAATGAGCAATTGACAATTGTGAATTTATCTATGAAAACATACCAGGTTTTAAGCATCGAGTTTTAAATTAGTCAAAGGTCGAAAGTGTTGACTCACTTTGATCTCCGTCATTGGATCCAAATGTAATCCTAGAGCAGGAATTTATTGCAAGTCTTTCAATGCCATAAATACAATCTGGTACGTAGCTATGCATTAGCAAAAATTAAAGCAGCACACATTTCGGATCCTTGTATCTTGTATACAAACAGCAAACATTTCTGTTGAGAACAAAAACCATTTAATTTGCAAAATCTTTTCTCACAATAAAAAATTATATGTAAGCAGACTAAGCTGTCATTCAAGCCTCCTTGTGTAATTATCAAGAAGGCTTTCCAAAAATTTTAGTAATGCCTACAATTCATTGATCATAGAGATTTCCATTTGTTAAGTTTTATTAATTTCTTATATAGCACCACTTACAACAATCAATTGTGGTTTTTAATTTTCAACACTTAACACAATCAATTGTGGGTTTAAATTAATATATGTGACTGTCTTAGCGAAAACCAGCCTAGTTCATACTTTCAAATTTGCCAATTCAGTGCTTCATAACTTTTGTTGGAAAAGGTCTACTGAGTCAAAATTTGCAGCATTAGTAGATGAGACATCACTTTATCATTGCTGAAAATTTGAGCTTTGTGTAACATTTCAAAAAGATGTTACAGGTTATTAACCAGGCAAAATCGAAGGGCTCAGACGGTCACATATTTAGTTGCTACTACTGTTACAGTAATTAAGAAAATACTACTATTGCTCATCATTGTAATTCTTACTAAACACTTCACACTTATAATCATGTTTTGTTTTATACAAACAACAGATGCTAGCTTTACAGATACTCTTATGACATCATGTTATTGTTCTCCATAAATACACATTGAGAATCTCATCTCATCTCATACTCATACCATGATCCAGTACAGAACCTTACCACTTTTTTATAAAGTGATAAGATACTGTATTGCAAATAATGTCTACAATACTAACATTACATTAAGTGTCCTCCGTTATGCAAATAACAGTGGACAAGATCTAATAACAAGATCTAATAACAAGATCTAATAACAAGATCTTCACCACATAGAATACACAAGGAAACTCTATACATTGCTACTGCGCCATTGGTTTTGAAGTGATACTTACAGGAGCACTAAGCCAAGAAGTTGAAGAGCAAAATTTATCCTTCGTACAGTGTTCGTAGAGTTGGAATACAAAGAAGCACACAAAATATGTCTTCAATACTTCAATCAACAATCAAGGTACTTCGTAAATTACTACTACATTATAAATTACCGTTCATGAACGTACAGACAGACAGACACACACAGAGATAAAATTCACGTTTATGTGAGCTCGCTCAGACTCACCTTAATGACTAAATTCATCAAAAAATCAAAGGGTACGTAGCACAGAAAGCTTAATCCTTTGGTATACTGATCACACACTAACACTGACATCTAAATATTAAATGTACTCCCTAGTCCGCTAACTTGTGTATGCTTATAACTACTAAGTCTCTTATGCCTCCTATGCCTACCTATAGTCTACCTAGTTTCCTAGCCTCTTATTCCTACATAAAGACTGGATCAAATAAAGATTGAAATGCCAGGGGGAGGTGTGCAGAACACTGTAAAAATTACTTACAGTATGGTTCATCTTCAATTGAGAATAGAATGGGAACTTCCTTGCTTGAGGAACATTTATCAAACAGTTGCTGAATTTTAGATTGGTCCGGTTGACCGTTGACTGGCAGTAGGTGTTACAGTAGATGAATATGTTATTTCAGATTGAATCTCCTTTCTTTGGTGGTGCATTTTCAAACTTCTCTCAGCAGTTGTAAAGTCTATGTTCTCAAATTCTAGGTAAGGAACTTGCTTTACACACTTTGGTTCCAACCACTGGTTTGGCATATAATATAATATAGAGGTGCAACTTTCCTCTCTTCTTCGTATCCGATACTCAACCCACTACAACAGAGTTCCAATGTGGGAGCATGTCTCACCTAGACCAGCCATGCATGTGCAGTGGCCACATGCTACAGCTCCAGATCTCTTGACTATCACCCATGACTGTAAAGGGGTGGATGACACTGCATAGCTGTGATTAACTTTAATTTACCAACAATGCTCGAGACAGCAATCCATAACTGTGCTCTATCGCCCATCCCGATGTGAAATACTTGTAACTCTGTAATGATTTAAAGTTTTTCACCTCTTCAAGAGTTACAAAACTAGTAGTGTAGAGCAAATAAACAGTGTTACAGTGATGTCACCATGGCTGCAAAACTTAAAATACAAACATTACTTACACTGAAGTCTTACATAGTTACTTTTATTTTTATACATTTAAATACAAATTGTCGTTCATTGCGCAAATTTCTGCCATACCTCAAAGGTGGTAAAGCAGCATAATCCTCGGTAAAATCATCAATCTTTAATACATACGGATCTACTTCATTAATGATATTTTAGACAAATAGCACTTTTTCTCATCACTTTTAACTCGGACAGGTTAGCATATTGCCACGCGTTCGAGCACACGTTAGATTAAGCGCCTAATAATCAACGACTAGTGGTCCATAAACGTAGTCTCGCGAGCCAGACCACTTTTTTTTCTTTTATATTTTGGGACGTCCCAAAATATAAAAGAAAAAAAAAGTGGTCTGGCTCGCGAGACTACCATAAACGGTAAATATATCGATATATTGATGCCGATACTTGATGAAAGGAACCTGCTGATTAATTTTAAGCATATCATAGGTAGCTCACAATGTCAGTAAATAGCAACTATCAAAACGGAAAAGATCGATATAATACTCTAATAAAACATTCACTTTACCTGGACAAGTGAATATACTCTAATATAGCAGTCTTGAATAAAAGATACATTTGTTCCACTTTTTACACCAAAGTTAGATTATTTGTATCAGTATAACAGTTTCAAGATGGTTAGTCAAAGATAAATATTTTTTGGTAAAGATGTATCTTCTGCTTCAAGTATAGCTGATTTCTCAAATACCTACTGGCGTAAGTATCAGTATCAGTTATGTTAAGCCTCATATTTTAATTTAAATATTGGTATCAGCATCGATTTTAAATTAATTACAGTATATATAGTCATGTGATTTCAAGTCTCCAAAAGTGGGCCAGTGAAAATTTAGCTACATATATACAAACATCATGAAACATGGAAAGATTTTTTGCTGAGACATTAATAAACATTGATCACACAATGAAATGATAATTTACTTCTCTCTATCAGTACAAGCAACTAGCTAGCTAATATTACAGCTGAGGTAATTAGCTATATGGCTGCCAGAATAATTTTTAGTATAATGCGAAGAATTAGTGTAATTATAGCATTGTGCTGGCACAAATCATATTGATATACTCTAATAGAACAGTCTAACAAGAAAGCATTCAGATATACATAAGCTACTCTAATAGAGCAGTCAGATACTGAATGGTTCCAACGAAGAGACTGCAGTGACAACTGAAACACAAACAAATTAAAACACCCAGCAATGCAGTGAATGCACACTGTTGTAACTGATTACCATGCCATCTTTATCATCATCTGGTTGTTCCATAGCTTCATTAAAAGCATGCTGAAAAATATTAGCATTCATAAGTGCTATACTATAATGGCTATAACTGATTCTTTTCCATACAAGTCTAGCTACCTAGCTGGAATGTCCATTATCCCAAAAAAGCCATGTGGTTGTTCTATTACAGTATTTTAGTAAAGTGTGCTTAGATGTGTGTTTTATTAGAGTGTTCTGTAACACAGGAATGTAACAATTTCAGTGTGAATGTATGTGTATTGTAGTGTATAGCTAGATGTTTAAATTAATGAGTTTTGACCTTACGTACTGTAAGTGTTCAGTTATATGAACACCCTTATCCCCTAATTGTTTTGGTAATTGAAATTCTACTGTAACAGATCTCTCGACCTGGAAGCACACCTGGTCATGATCAACCCAGTAATCAATCCCCATGCAGCAAGCACACAACTTTCAAAACAAAATTTGTTGAAAATGCATGATTAGGCCACTCCAAATAAATTTCCTATTTCCCATCCTCCACTCAAGTAAAATAGCATGCGTACATTTCCATTATTTTATTATTACTTTAATGGATTGGAAGCCATTAAAAGACATAATATAATTGTAATAACATATACGTAGATACATCAGCCTACATGTGTCAAGTAGCTATGCATATAAGTATACAAAATCTACATAACTGTTACAATAACCACATTTCCTTATAATATATTGTGAGCTTACAAGAAAAAATGGAGAATACAGAAATAATGGAATTTTTGGTGTTGACAGGAAACACATGCGGGCGGTGGACGGGAAACAGTAAATTTATTTGGAGTGGCCTTAGCTAACTAGCTGAGTGTTTATAGAGTGTCAACATCTACCATGTGAACATTGTTTTCTGCTCTTGCTTCTATTCCAGGAACAGTATTAGGAATGGATATTTCTAGCTATATAGTTAAAATAGAAGTGACTTCAAAAGCAAAGCTGCAGAAAAGCAGAAATATATAGTGAGCATAGGAAGGCGTGGTGTGACCAGTGTTGACATCATTTCATAGCAATAATTCAAGTTTAAGTCATCCGGCCATTGTTGAAAAGCCGACTGTAATGGAAGGAGTCTTCTGTTTAAATAACATAGTTGTGCACTTTCAGGTTATACATATTTTATTAATACAACTGCTATCTAATATCAATGACATCATAAAGGAGCAAATATATGGCTAATGTGTGAGTGAGTACATATGTACATACGTATGTAAGTGGGTTCAGATATGGGAAATGGAACTAAATAGTACCTGATTATATAGCAAAAAATCTCTATTGGTTCACAATATAATAGCTACATATTTTCATGCAACATCTGAATACGTATATCCATGCAACATACGTATGAATGCTGAACATGCATAATGATCGTGATTATAATAAGTACATATATAAAATATGTATGTTAATTACATATACAAAACACAAGCACTAATCCTTTGGTGAAAACTTGTTCATTTACGTAAGTTTGCAATAATTAATCTTACACAAACTCCCTTTGTTTGGGTAAATATGGAAGCCGGCTGTAGTATGTACGTATATTATGTACGTATCTCAGTTATACACAGCATGAATGCATTTATCTTACATCCAATGAGACAATGTATAATTCTCCAAATATTCACAGTACATGTGACTTTAATATAACTTGAGCTCCTGCATGCTTTGAGTTTAAAATATATATTGAATACATGTACGTCTTTCTTGTACAAACATAAAACAACACATCAGGAATGCTATTGCGGAAGAAAGAGGATATTGGTAGCTACTGAATCGGCAAACCAACTGGAATGGAAGAAGCTAGGCAAACTATACGTACATACATTATGTAACTAGCCTCCGCATGTTAGACAGTAATATTGTGATATTAAAGTGTCATGATAATCGATATCAAAGAGACATTGGTAATATCAGCAGCACAATACTGTATAGCCTAAAATTTTGAGGGTTAAAATTTTTGTTAAATGGTGAATTTAACAGTTTCATGGATAAAATTTTCGTGGATTACAGAAGTACTGCATAGAATTATACTGTAGGACAAAACTTTCAAGGCTAAAATTTTCGTGGGTACTCCAAAGTCAACGAAATCCATGAAAATATTCACCCTAGGCTATATACGGTATTATCATATTATAACAGTTATGTTCCACATTTTATAACATTTCATTCTATGTTCACAATTTTAGTACTTTTATATTATCATATACACTATCCCACTAGGGACCCATAAGAAGGCTATAAGCCTGTGGACAGGGAGTCAGAACTATTAACTTAACCCAAACTGTCACTGTTAGCTAAATGATGTCATGATAAATACTCTCATCACTGTGACATATTGTGACATGGAATTTTTGTTATTACCCATCCCTATCTATGGTAAGGTAATCACAACAGTTCAGTCACGAGACAATCTATGTACGTAAGTATTTGAATAGCTACGTACAATATTTCCTTTAGTCACTGCTTTAATTTATGAGAACTTGAATTTCACTCAACAACCCTCGACAACCTCACATTGAAATTTGCAATTATGTTGAAAGTAAATTGCAGTTTTTACTATAATACAACAAATAATTACCTTAAGTAAGTTTAACCGTTTATCGGTTGACACTATACCCTGAGATACTAAGGCATGGAGCTATATAGCTAGCTAGCTATATATTATAGGAATGGAGTAATGGGTTGTCTGGGTGCTGTAGCCAATCTTTTGATCACGTGAGCTCACGTGATTAGACACATGACCACGTGACTACCAAGGAATAGATGGTGCCCTGATGGTCATGTGCATCTTAGCAAAACTGCGATCTGGGGATGACCATGCCATCAATGCTACAGTACCAACCCATGTCACATTGAACAGCCTAAACCATTCAATGGAGAAATATATATTGCCCTGGGAAAGGGTGGGAACTGGGGTTAAAAAGCAAGCGAAAGACAGTACGCTTGATTTTGCTTTCACTTTTTCACTGAAACTTGTTTACTGTGTACTTAACAGGTTTATGGTATGTATTGAATGGGCGTTTCTCGTGTACTGCGTGGGTGCTTTCTATGTACTGGGCGGATGTTTCTCGTGAGACTAACCCTTGCTTGGTATGCTGGATACCTGACATTACTGACTGGCCAACCTTACAGTTAAAGCCATTTAACCTTCGATTAAATTTGCATTAACCGTTTATCGGTTGACACTATACCCTGAGATACTAAGGCATGGAGCTATATAGCTAGCTAGCTATATATTATAGGAATGGAGTAATGGGTTGCCTGGGTGCTGTAGCCAATCTTTTGATCACGTGAGCTCACGTGATTAGACACATGACCACGTGACTACCAAGGAATAGATGGTGCCCTGATGGTCATGTGCATCTTAGCAAAACTGCGATCTGGGGATGACCATGCCATACAAGCCGATCCACCCAAGCTTAATTGGGTGGTCGGTATTTCATCCCCATTCGGAGCCTTGTTGCATGTGATCGATCTGGATGCTACGGCCTCAGACCTTCTACCCATTCCCCATACAAGCGAAGCACTTAACTAATTTCCGTGTATGTCTTAGCCCCTCACTTGGTAAAATGAGAATTTCAGTGCTGCCATAGCAGTGCTTGTGATGGTAATATAATGTGTAGATGTACATGGCGTGTGTTGAGCCCATTATATCACTGATCCTGCAGCTAACAGTAATGGTGATATCTACGTATATAGCTAGGTAGGCACACATGATCATGACTACACCAAATTACAGCTCACAATATATCTGGTCATTTAGCAGGCTAGATGGCACTGCTAGTGTCGGTGACAAGGATGCTATCACTCTGCCTAATGATTGAATGGCTGAGTCTTCCCACTCCACGACTGCTGTTGCCCCTATAGAGAAGCTGTGACTTGCATAATCCAGTAGTGATGCATCAGTATGCATAATTTGAAAGTAATGTTAGCTGCATAAATCTAAAGGCTGTTGTATTAGAGTATATTCATTGTCCATGTTTTAATGACAATCATATAGATACTAATAGCCATGCAAATGCTTCCTATTGAGCTGGCGTTATGCTGGGTGCTTTTAGTCACCTATTATGCTTATGATAATAATTGATAGGTACCTTCATCAAGGATCGGCATCAGTATTGATATTTCATATCTAATCGATACTAAACAATAATTATTATGGCTACTATCAACCTCTGCTTCCCATTTTAGAATAGCTCCAATTGGGCTGAAGTTCCCAATTTGATTTGGATGGTAGCACATGCTTCTGCATCCTCAATTCCCGCTGCAGGTATTCTGAGTTGACTGTTGTGTACTTTGTCATGATGTTAGCAGCCAATAGCAAGTGATGCCGTGATGGTTATACATCCCATGTATATATCAATATTCTGAGTGGCAAGCTTAAGCTCTGAGACCATGTCTCAATTTAGAGGTTCCTGAACATAGAGAGCAACTAGCTGAGGGCCTGCCTCAATCCGAGGCCATCATTGATGAGTCTATAGACGTATCTAGGTAGATAATTTCCTTCCCTAACCTGCCCAGATAGATGAGCCTTCTTTCAGCACAAAACAAAAGAGGTTAGTTATGATCACACCCAAACTAAGTGGAGAACCAATCCCCTTATGCTTTCTGCTGTGTGCCTAAAAATGGAGGTATTTCCTGTATAGTATGCTATGTGGTATGAAGCTGTGTGTGTGTAAGCTCGTGCCAGCAGGTTAGGTCAGTATGGTCACGCGACTACATATATAATTCAGCCAGCTACCTGTACAATGCGAGTCCAGTGAGGCCTTGGTGCCCTGCCCTCAAAGTTCCCAAGTGACATCCCTGTGACCTTGAGTAAGGTATACCTCACCTCTATACCTCCCCTGGTCTTGACTGCTTTTCCACAACTGTTGAGGTCTGTGTTGTGATGCTAAGCAATGACCCAAGATAGAGAGATTACATATCTCTTTGGCTATTTTCCACTCTTTGTGTACACTTTTATCATATTGAATCTCTAGACTACCATCTGAGGTTGCTTGCCAGTTGGGCTGACAGGTCTTTAGATGTTGAGGCAGCTGCTAAGATAGCTGCAGCTTTGAATCATTGTGAATGCTTGTAGCCAGCTGAAAATCTTTTCCTCCTAGGCTGATGGTCACTAGCAGTAGTTGGCGGCATGGCCACTTGGTGCCATAGCCACACCACCAGGAGCTTGGTCACTAGTCAGAAGATTCACTATATTCCCATTTCTGTATCCTTTCTGTTGGGATAGGGGAACCCCCACAGCTATCACTGAAGAAATTTTTCAATGAGGAAATTTTAACTATAGAGTCCCAAAGTCGAAGATGAAGTAGTAGGCCTTATCTGACTTGGTATAGTTGTGACAGTCTTGACTGTCCTGTCCTGACATAGTCTGCTTCGTTTGGCGCCCTAGATGATGCCACCCATGGTGAGATTCCTGCGTGAATACCCAGCATGGCGGTTGTCTTGATTGTAAGGTAAGTCCCTGGCAATATGATTGGCACCCTTGTTATCATAGCTGAAGCCTAAGCACAACTGATTAAGAATTAGGCTGCCATTGATGCTCTTAGTGCTCCTCCAGTGTGTACGTAGTAGTTAGGCGGTTACTCTGGCCATGCTGAGTACTAAAAGTTGGTACCTGGAAATGCCAGGACTATCCGTTATGTGGTATCAGTATATAGAATAACTGTGAATGCATATAGGTGCCCATATTAGGCTTTGATTTATCAACCAAATTATGGGGAGTATGTCTCCCCTGTATGTATGCTAGGGTCTGATCATGGCCTCTGCTGAAGGAACTGTTGAGACTGACTATGTCAGCTCAGATCTGAACTTGCTCCCTACCAAGCTAATTATAAGGGCACCACATGACTGTCGCATGTGTGCAAGCCAGCTTGGGTTTGACCTTGGCCCCTACCAAAGACACTGCTGTTTCAACTGGTCCTGCCAGCTAGGAATTGATCCTGACCCCTATTGAGACTGGCTATGCCAGCTATGGATTGTTCTTGGCCCTTGCCAAAGAGCTGAGACTGGCCATGCCAACTGGGGTCAGCTAATGTGGTCTTTGTTGAAGATACTCCTGTTGAGACTGGCCATGCCAGCTATGAATTGTTCTTGGCATCTGCCAGACACTACTGTTGAGACTGGCCATGCCAGCTATGGATTGTTCTTGGCGCCTGCCAACGACACTGCTGTTGAGACTGGCAGTGCCAGCTATGGATTGTTCTTGGCCCTTGCCAAAGAGCTGAGACTGGCCATGCCAGCTGGGGTCGGCTAATGTGGTCTCTGTTGGAGATACTCCTGTTGAGACTGGCCATGCCAGCTATGAATTGTTCTTGGCATCTGCCAGACACTACTGTTGAGACTGGCCATGCCAGCTATGGATTGTTCTTGGCGCCTGCCAACGACACTGCTGTTGAGACTGGCAGTGCCAGCTTTGGATTGTTCTTGGCCCTTGCCACAGAGCTGAGACTGGCCATACCAGCTGGGGTCAGCTATTGTGGTCTCTGTTGAAGATACTCCTGTTGAGACTGGCCATGCCAGCTATGAATTGTTCTTGGCATCTGCCAGACACTACTGTTGAGACTGGCCATGCCAGCTATGGATTGTTCTTGGCCCTTGCCAAAGAGCTGAGACTGGCCATGCCAGCTGGGGTCGGCTAATGTGGTCTCTGTTGAAGATATTCCTGTTGAGACTGGCCATGCCAGCTATGAATTGTTCTTGGCATCTGCCAGACACTACTGTTGAGACTGGCCATGCCAGCTATGGATTGTTCTTGGCCCTTGCCAAAGAGCTGAGACTGGCCATGCCAGCTGGGGTCAGCTAATGTGGTCTCTGTTGAAGATACTCCTGTTGAGACTGGCCATGCCAGCTATGAATTGTTCTTGGCATCTGCCCGACACTACTGTTGAGACTGGCCATGCCAGCTATGGATTGTTCCTATAGCCTCTGCTAAGGACACTGCCTTTGAAACTGGCCATGCCAGCTATGCTCTAATCCTGGACCTTGTTGATGGAGCTCCTGCTGAGACTAGCCATGTCAGCTATCAATCCCTGGGCTCCTGGTCCCTGTCAAAGACACTCCTGTGGGAACTGGCCATGCCAGCTACAGTCTACATTTTCTTGGCCTCTTCCACTGGTGCTCTTGTTGAGGCTGGCCATTCCAAGTAGAGGGATCTTGTTCCCTACCAAAGCCATTCCTGTTGAAACTAGCCAGATTCTGGGTTGACTCGTCAATTACCAGAAATGCTGTCATATCTGTATGTACCATTACGGTGCTTAAGCACTATATTATATGTGTAGTCAAACTTTTAAGTCAACAGATCTTATTTACACTGATTTCATTAGCAAGGTAAACCACTAATCATTTATTGTTAACCAGACTTTGCAACTTGTACTGTAAAACTCTCTAATAATATAGTCACCGATTTCTGGTAATGTGTCAAAGACGCCGTGTTGCAATTATATGGCCATGCCAATCGCCCGTGAACCCTGCACGGAGCTGTATAAAATGATTCCCAAGTAATGAACCCATTTTCTTCCCAATTGGAGAGCACGTGAGCCCACGTGGACCTGCTTCCAGGACAGGCCCTTCACTACGGCTACCACTGACCTTCCTCGAAGCGGCGGATTCGATGCTGAGACTGCTCCTCCTTTTGTAATCGGGTCAGGTGCCTTTACGTACCCGAACTGGTCGGTGTCTTGGCGACGAGTCGAACTTGGCAAATAGCCCGCTCGCTCTATTATCTGTGGTCTTGGCGGCAAATTATCTTTCTGCACCTTCTGTATCTGACTGAATCCACTGGTACCAGCTGAGACGGTGTGGTGTCCGATGATAGAGCGCCATTGCCAGAGGACGCGCAATTCCCAGCGAGGATGCCTATTATGGTAGTTGCCCCTGTTTGCCATAGTCCAGTGACCCGGCGTTGCGGAAGACGACACGGACAAAGCTTCGTTAAAAAGCAAGCGAAAGACAGTACGCTTGATTTTGCTTTCACTTTTTCACTGAAACTTGTTTACTGTGTACTTAACAGGTTTATGGTATGTATTGAATGGGCGTTTCTCGTGTACTGCGTGGGTGCTTTCTATGTACTGGGCGGATGTTTCTCGTGAGACTAACCCTTGCTTGGTATGCTGGATACCTGACATTACTGACTGGCCAACCTTACAGTTAAAGCCATTTAACCTTCGATTAAATTTGCAATAAAAAGCTGTCAGTAACAAAAGATTTCCTAAGACGTCGCCATCAAATTTGATTGTGGATTCAAGTTTTTACAAGTGTGGGTGTTTGATGGCTTGGGAGACAAAACAACAGCTTTGATTTTAAATAGGAAAGACTATTTTAAAGTAAGTTTCTTGTACTTTTTTAAGCTAGAAATGTTAGTTTATAATACAATGTAAATTAAACACAGTGGCTATTTTTACGGGCCCGTAACCGGATTTTTCATTTCTATTTTACGGCAATAAGAATTACGCATGCATTGAAGCACGTGATCTCCTTACAATGATATCGATACCGATAGACTTCCTGCATTAAAAAACAATGGGTAGCCTGCTCGGGATAGCCATGGTTAACGCTCGGCCCACGGTGATGATGATGGCTTAGTGAGTGTAAGATTACAGTTCAGTTTATCAGCAAAGTTCACGAATGGCCTGAAAGCCTGCACCGGCTGCACGCCTGATTCAAGGCATTATTAGAAACCTACGAATTTCATGAGCAAGATATATTAGGTTTTACATCGTGTCGACACATTCACCTCCGAGTGTTCAAGTAGCCAGACGAAAGTACGTATGGAGGGATTTGCCACTATCAATTGCGAGATCAATTCTCATTTATAACGTGATGAAAGAATCTTGACTTGATTCCTGGTTTGATTACTTGATTCAATAAGGATTACATACGGATTTTCTATTTTATGTGATGTGAATTTAGACAAACACAAAATTTTGCAACAATGTTGTTCAGTTGCACCAGTGAATTCACTTGATTCCTAGGACTGTTGACATGATTAGGAATTGTGGTGGACCCCTCAGTACCTGTTATCATTCAATCTGTCTTACAATAGTGTTCATTTGGATTTATGCATACAATGAAAATTATGTATACACTGAAATTTCACATGTATATAATTTGAAGTATGTTAGTCTTATAGAAAGTAATACAATGTTGCTGAAACCCAGGTTAACATCTGCATGTGGAAACAAAGTTATGCATTATAGCATGTTCTACAAAACCAGTTCTTTCTCTTAGGAGCCTTTTTCAACCCCACACATTTCAGATCAAACCAATCCAAACAGCTTTCACAAGCAACACTTTCACTTGCACTCAGCAGCTTTTTGTAACAGCTTTTTGTTAGGCTTTAGTTGCATTATCTCAGCTACTTCTTGTTGAATTTCTGGATCAAGACGCCGCTGTTTTGGCATGTGCATATAAATTTCCTAACAGTGAAACATTTAGTTCAACAAAATTATAACTTGCGTATTACTATGGTATGTACAGTACAAGATCACATACTGCCACACACACGTATAATCCTATTACAACAAACTTATTGTATTTTGTGTCAAGGGTACAATACTTCTAAAACAGCCATAATGTGTCAAGTAGGTAGTTACAGAACTGTGCGAGTTCATACAAACTAGTGGCATTACTTACAAAAGTAAAGTTGACCAACCTGTGATAGCTCATGATTGTGTTCACCGTTCATTTCTTTTACATACAGAACGTACGTACGTAAGTAAGTATGGAACGTAAGTACGTACGTACGTACGCATGGAACGTACGTACGTATGGAATGTACGTACGTACGTACGTATGGAACGTACGTACGTACGTACGTATGGAATATACGTACGTACGTAAGTATGGAACATACGTACGTATGTACGCATGGTTCGTACGTACGTACGTACGTATGGAATGTACGTACATACGTACGTATGGAACGTACGTACGTACGTATGGAACGTACGTACGTACGTATGGAACGTACGTAATTACGTATGGAACGTACGTACGTACGTATGTATGGAACGTACGTATGGAACGTATGTACGTACGTAAGTATGGAACGTACGTACGTATGTACGTATGGAACGTACATACGTACGTACGTATGGAATGTACGTACGTACGTACGTATGGAACGTACGTACGTATGGAAGGTACGTACGTACGTACGTATGGAAAGTACGTACGTACATTCTTATGTGTGGAACGTACGTACGTACGTATGGAAAGTACGTACGTACATTCTTATGTGTGGAACGTACGTACGTACGTACGTACTTATGTATGGAAAGTACGTACGTACGTAAGTATGGAACGTACGTACGTACATATGGAATGTACGTATGTACGTACGTATGGAACGTACGTACGTACGTACGTATGGAACGTACGTACGTACGTACGTATGGAACGTACGTACGTACGTACGTATGGAACGTACGTACGTACGTACGTATGGAACGTACGTACGCACGTACGTATAGAACGTACGTACGTATGGAACGTACGTACGTACTTATGGAACGTACGTACGTACGTACGTATGGAACGTACGTACGTATAGAGCGTACGTACATATGGAACATACGTACGTACGTACGTACTTATGGAACGTATGTACGTACGTACGTATGTAACGTACGTACGTACGTACGTATGGAACGTACGTACGTATGGAACGTACGTACGTACGTACGTATGGAACGTACGTACGTATGGAATGTACGTACGTATGGAACGTACGTACGTACGTACGTATGGAACGTACGTACGTATGGAATGTACGTACGTATGGAACGTACGTACGTATGGAATGTACGTACGTACGTAAGTATGGAACGTACATACGTACGTAAGTATGGAACCTACGTACGTACGTACGTATGGATCGTACGTACGTACGTACTTATGGAATGTACATACGTACGTACGTATGGAACGTACGTACGTACGTATGGAACGTACATGCATACGTATGGAACGTACGTATGTACATACGTACTTATGGAACGTACGTACGTACGTAAGTATGGAATGTACGCACGTACGTATGGAACGAACGTATGGAACGTATGTACGTACGTAAGTATGGAACGTACGTACGTACGTACGTATGGAACGTACGTACGTATGGAAAGTAAGTGAGTACGTACGTATGGAAAGTACGTACGTACGTATTTATGTGTGGAACGTACGTACGTACATACTTATGTATGGAACGTACGTACGTACGTAAGTATGGAACGTACGTACGTACGTATGGAACGTACGTACGTACGTACGTATGGAACGTACGTATGGAACGTACGTACGTACGTAAGTATGGAACGTACGTACGTACGTACGTATGGAACGTACGTACGTATGGAATGTACGTACGTATGGAACGTACGTACGTACGTACGTATGGAACGTACGTACGTATGGAATGTACGTACGTATGGAACGTACGTACGTATGGAATGTACGTACGTACGTAAGTATGGAACGTACATACGTACGTAAGTATGGAACCTACGTACGTACGTACGTATGGATCGTACGTACGTACGTACTTATGGAATGTACATACGTACGTACGTATGGAACGTACGTACGTACGTATGGAACGTACATGCATACGTATGGAACGTACGTATGTACATACGTACTTATGGAACGTACGTACGTACGTAAGTATGGAATGTACGCACGTACGTATGGAACGAACGTATGGAACGTATGTACGTACGTAAGTATGGAACGTACGTACGTACGTACGTATGGAACGTACGTACGTATGGAAAGTAAGTGAGTACGTACGTATGGAAAGTACGTACGTACGTATTTATGTGTGGAACGTACGTACGTACATACTTATGTATGGAACGTACGTACGTACGTAAGTATGGAACGTACGTACGTACGTATGGAACGTACGTACGTACGTACGTATGGAACGTACGTATGGAACGTACGTACGTACGTAAGTATGGAACGTACGTACGTACGTACGTACGTATGGAACGTACGTACGTACGTACGTATGAAACGTACGTACGTACGTACATAAAGAACGTACGTATGGAACGTATGTACGTAAGTATGGAACGTACGTACGTACGTATGGAACGTACGTACGTACGTAGGGAACGTACGTACGTAAGTATGGAACGTACGTACGTACGTACGTATGGAAGGAACATACGTACGTACGTATGGAACGTACTTACGTATGGGACGTACGTACGTATGGAACGTACGTACGTGTGGAACGTACGTACGTACGTACGTATGGATCGTACGTACGTACGTACGTATTGAAAGTACGTACATAGGTACGTATGGAACGTACGTACGTACGTAAGTATGGAACGTACGTATGTACGTACGTATGGAACGTACGTACGTACATACGTACATATGTAACGTACCTACATGTAATAGTTGTAACATGGGCACGAGGGATTTGCCTGATATGTATGCCCGAAGCCCGAGGGCTGAGGGCATACATATCAGGTAAATCACGAGTGCACATGTTACAAGTAATATGTAACACTTCCGGCACTCTAAAAATTTGCCCAAACTTGATGTCGATATTTCCGCCTCTTTATATATTAACGGGTACTCGTTGTGATTGTGGGACTCTATTTCATCGTTGTCACGACGTTCTTGCATGGTAGTGCTGGTAATTGTGGGTTTACCACAACTTTTTATAAAGCTGCAGGACTTATAAATGGGCAAAAATCGCGTTTAATCGCTGATAAACTAATGGTGAGTATGTTACAAATAGAGTAGATTAATGTAGATACATTAAGTCACACAGTAAATAGATTATTTTTATCACGTGAGAAACTCACCTCAAATGGCGTTTTTGGGCTTATATCGGCTTCTAAAACTTCCATGAATACGAAAAACAAACACTTTAAGACTAGTAACAAAGTATATATTTCAACTACAAATAAAGATTAATTTAGAAAACTAAAAGCCACAATCGATATTACATTTATGCACCTATATAAAGAGCTCTAGTGATGCACCAACTTATCGATCAAAGGGTAGATCAAAGAGTTCAAAGGAAAGATTTTCCCAGGATACAACTAGATGTACACCGGTGTACATCTAGTTGTATCCCGGGAAAATCTTTCCTTTGAACTCTTTGATCTGCCTTTTGATCATGTACACTGGTGTACACTAGATGTGAAGGAGAATAGGGATACATGGCTTATGTATCCCTGTAGATTCCTTTGATCTGAGGTGTGAAAGTGTTACATACGTACATACGTACGTACGTTCCACACGTACGTACGTACGTACCATATGTATGGAACGTACGTACGTACGTACGTATGGAAAAAGTCCGTACGCACGTACGTATGGAACGTACGTACGTACGTACATATGGAACGTTCATACGAACGTATAGAACGTACGTACGTACGTACGTATGGAACGTACGTACGTACGTACGTACGTGCGTATGGAATGTACGTATGTACGTAAGTATGTAACGTACGTACGTATGGAACGTACGTACGTATGGAACGTACGTACATACGTACGTATGGAACGTACATACGTACGTACGTATGGAACGTACGTACTTATGGGACGTACGTAAGTATGGAACGTGCGTACGTGTGGAACGTACGTACGTACGTACGTATGGAACGTACGTGCGTATGGAACGTACGTACGTATGTAACGTATGTACGTATGGAACATACGTACGTACGTACGTATGGAACGTACGTACGTACGTACGGAAAGTACGTACGTACGTACGGAACGTACGTACGTACGTATGGAACGTACGTACTTACGTAATTATGGAAGGAACATACGTACGTACGTATGGAAGGAACATACGTACGTACGTATGGAAGGAACATACGTACGTACGTATGGAACGTACGTACGTATGGGACGTACGTACGTATGGAACGTACGTACGTGTGGAACGTACGTACGTACTTACGTATGGATCGTACGTACGTATGGATCGTACGTACGTACGTACGTATGCAAAGTACGTACGTAGGTACGTAGGGAACGTACATACGTATGGAACGTACGTACGTTCGTACGTATGGAACATACGTACGTACGTACGTATGGAACATATGTACGTACGTACGCATGGAATGTACGTACGTACGTACGTAAGGAACGTATGTATGTATGGAACGTACGTACGTACGCATGGAACGTACGTACGTACTTATGGAACGTACGGACGTACGTATGGAATGTACGTACGTACGTATGGAACGTACGCACGTACGTATGGAACGTACGTACGTATGGAACGTACGTACGTGTGGAACGTACGTACATACGTACGTATGGATCGTACGTACGTACGTACGTATGGAAAGTACGTACTTAGGTATGTATGGTACGTACGTATGGAACGCATGTACGTACGTACATATGGAACGTACGTACGTACGTAAGTATGGAACGTACGTATGTACATACGTAAGGAACGTATGTATGTATGGAACTTACATACGTACGTATGGAAAGTACGTACGTACGTGTGGAACCTACGTACCTGCGTATGTAACGTACGTATGGAATGTACGTACGTACGTACGCATGGAAAGTACGTACGTACGTATGGAACGTACGTACGTGTGGAACGTACGTACGTACGTACGTATGGATCGTACGTACGTACGTACGTATGGAAAGTACGTACGTAGGTACGTATGTAATGTACGTACGTACGTACGTATGGAACGTACGTACGTTCGTACGTATGGAACGTACGTACGTACGTACGTATGGAACGTATGTACGTACGTACGTATGGAACGTACGTACATATGTACATATGGAACGTACATACGTACGTACGTATGGAATGTACGTACGTACGTACGTATGGAACGTATGTACATACGTACGTACGTATGGAACGTACGTACATACGTATGGAACGTACGTACATACGTATGGAACGTACGTACGTACGTATGGAACGTACGTATGGAAAGTACGTACGTACGTACGTATGGAATGTACGTACGTACGTACGTATGGAACGTACGTACGTACGTATAGAACGTACGTACGTAAGTATGGAACGTACGTACGTACGTATGGAAGTACGTACGTACATATGGAACGTACGTACGTACGTATGGAACGTACATACGTACATTCGGAACGTACGTACGTACGTATGGAACGTACGTACGTACGTATGGAACGTACGTACGTACGTATGGAACATACGTATGGAAGGTAAGTACGTACGTATGGATCGTACGTACATACGTATGGAACGATCGTACGTACGTATGGAATGTACGTACGTAGGTACGTATGGAACGTACGTACGTACGTAAGTATGGAACGTACGTACGTACGTATGGAAAGTACGTACGTACGTATGGAACGTACGTACGTACGTATGGAACGTATGTACGTACGTACGTATGGAACGATCGCACGTACGTTCGTATGGAATGTACGTACGTACGTACGTATGGAACGTACGTACGTACGTATGGAAAGTACGTACGTACGTATGGAACCTACATACGTACGTATTAAACGTACGTACGTACGTTTGGAAAGTACGTACGTACGTATGGAACCTACGTACGTACGTATGGAACGTACGTACGTACGTATGGAACGTACGTATGGAACGTACGTACGTATGGAACGATCGCACGTACGTTCGTATGGAATGTACGTACGTACGTACGTATGGAACGTACGTACGTACGTACGTATGGAACGTACGTACGTACGTATGGAAAGTACGTACGTACGTATGGAACGTACGTACGTATGGAACCTACGTACGTACGTATGGAATGTACGTACGTACGTACGTAAGAATGGAACGTACGTACGTACGTAAGTATGGAACGTGCGTACGTATGGTACGATCGTACGTACGTACGTATGGAATGTACGTACGTACGTACGTATGGAACGTACGTATGGAACGTACGTACGTAAGTATGGAACGTACGTACGTAAGTATGGAACGTACGTACGTACGTATGGAAGGTACGTACGTATGTATGGAACGTACGTACGTAAGTATGGAACGTACGTACATACGTATGGAACGTACGTACGTACGTATGGAACGTACGTACATACGTATGGAACGTACGTACGTATGGAACGATCGTATGGAACGCGGATGAGGACAAAAATACGTTGAATCGATTTAACAATTGAAATCGATTTCGTGATCGAGTTTTCAATCGATTTTGTGATCGATATCTGGCAATCAATTTCATTATCGATATCTTGAAATCGAAATTCATTTCTGTCTATCGATATCATGATCGATATTTTGCAATCGAATTCTTGCAAACGATTTTGCAATTTATATTCAAGTTTGCAATCGTTTTCGAAAGCAATCTGGCGATCAAAAGAAATGGATTGTCAAAAAGTCTGCGCGTGCGCTTGGGCGTGACGTAATATTAATACGCGACACATACACCTGTAGAAATATAATAATGAACATGGAAAGCAAGAAAGAAAGCAGTTGTAAAATTAAAGAAGCGATCCATCTACTATCAGCGGCTTTGGTGGATAAAGAAGAAGACGCTGCATGCATCTCTAATCAGCCATCCCTTTCTGAAACTAGTACACCAAGTAGTGCCATTTCGTCGAGACAACCGTCACAAGCTTTATCAGCTTGCAGCAGAGTTATAGATACATTAGCTCACCTTAGACAGATGAGGCTGGCTGAGCAGAAAAGAAATTTTCAATCATATCAAGATGACAAACGTAACAACTGAGAGATCAACCCAAGAAGCACCTTTTGGAGGAACCCCAAGTAAAGTATTAAAGCCTGCAAAATGTAGCCCATAGAGCCATAAATTTGTTTGCTTGGCTACTAAAGCTGCATGCAGGGTACCAACTTCAGCTGAGAAAGCTTTATTATCTTCATTCGGTTTAGGAGAAAAGGTTATCAAATTTCCATCATTTCAAACCGTCATGTTAGCTAGACGAGTTTCAGGATATTCTCAAAAGGGAGTATCCGCAGCTTGAATTTAGTGGAGGCTTCGATCTGTTAAGATGCAAGCCTAATAGCAGAGAACTTGAAGAAATTCCTTTCATGGTAACATATCCTCTCCCACGTATTCACCAACATGTTTCAAGTGGCCGCATATATGTCAGACCATTGCAGAATGATATAAAATTGGATGATGATGATGATGAGATAGAATGGGTGATAATTTAAATAGACTATAGCTGTAATCAAATGTATTGAAAACTGAGGTTATAGTTCACTCATAAATTAAATATGCTCCTTTATATATACAGGTCACAGAATATTGTCATAAATGTAAAAAGGAAGTTCCAATTACTGAGCTAAGAAGCCATTTGAGGGGTTGTTCTAGGTATGCATATATATATATATTATAGTAACCACAAGCATCAGTATTATGCACAGGAGAGATGACACATGTGAAGATGATCAGTCACAGGATACTGCAGCTGAATCAGACAATATTGATATTTTTGCCAATCGTGATCTTGAAGATGCTATAGCATTGGTAAATTTCATGCAGTTATACGTAGTTCTATGATATATAGCTATAGTTACGTTGTTGATAGTATGCTCAGTATAGGTGTCAAAATCTTTTTGAGATGATAAACGGCATATATCTGTGTTGCCAACTTGATAGTTGCATGTGGTTAAAGCCAAACAATAAAATCTGTGATTATGCATCCTCTAACTATGTGCATGCATGGAATATTGTGATATTGTGCACTGGTTGACTGCTGGTAAATCACTAGAAACACATAAAAAGACTGTTCATAGAAATACAAAAGTTATTTATAGCTAGCAGCTATATATAGCTATGTGGCTAATTATGCATAATTCAATTAGTTTACCATGCATGCATGAATGCTTACATGGAGGTAGGTTATAATAGTTACATGTGAATATGAATTTAGAATTGTTATGATGCAGAAGAAACCATTACTACTTATAATAACCATCAGGTAGCTAATATCTTTATTGCACTGTTGAATCATGTTAAAATTTGCATAATTATAGACTAACTCTGTGATAATAATACCTGAAGATGTGCCAGATGAGGAGGAACCTGTAGTATCAGAAACTGCAATAAAAGCACCTGAAGTAAAACTAAATGTTTCATACCACTATAGTAATCTTAATTGGCTATATATATTATTTAAATAGACCCTAGCTGAAATACTGAGCAGGATCAGAGAAGAGAGACTTGTTGAAGATACGGCGTATATTATAGAAGTTAGGCGAGATTCAGTGTTGCATGATGCACTTAAGTCAATTAAACGAACAAACTTCTCTCCTGCCAAAGCCATTAAGATAAGATAAGTAAAGTGTGAAAGAAGGACTTATTGATGAAATGGCCTTTAGGCATCATTTGTAGGTGAACCAGGACAGGATGGGGGAGGCCCTGGGTGAGAATTATGGTCACTGCTAGGTGTCGCATTTAGAGACAAGGTGTGCTATGGTGTTCCTGGAAGTTTGACTTTTCTACATGATTCAAAAGGAATTTTGGTTAGTTGTTTAGCTTGTATAAATATAATATACTAGGTTCTTCTTTAACTTATGCAGGAACAAAAATTTATGTATTTAGGCCAGCTTGTGGCTATATCAGTGGTCCAGGGAGGAGCTGTATATCCTTTTTTGTCAAATGCTACATTTCAATACATCTGTGGGAAACGCACAAGTGAAATTGAATTTAATGTTTCAGATATTCCAGATGCTTCTATACGAGAACTTGTTAAACAGGTAACTGCTATGAATTTACTAAAGATCTGCAATAGGATTATTAAATTATGTCAATCCCAGTGCATGAATTAGCTACCTCTGCTTTATAACTAAGTTAGTTATGAGTGAGCAGATATTGCACCAATCACAATCTTTCAGTCAAATTAAATTTACATACATTGCAATACCTATGGTGGGATAGAAGCCATCATATAGTGCACTTTCCATCTTTGTATAAGTATTGGTTGGCTATTATTATTGTATATTATTACAGCAGATATTGCACCAATCACAATCTGTCAGTCAAATCAAATTAACATTTACAATGATTGCAAGTACCTATGGTGGGATAGAAGCCATCATATAGTGCACTTTCCATCTTTGTATGGGTGTTGGTTTATACAATTATTGTATACTACAGTAGCTACTTCATGTCTCTATATATGTATTTTCTTGCTATTATATATAATCACACATGTACAGCTTGAACAAGCACATACCATGTACACATATACGGCTAAACATTCAAGGGGAACACTTTCGCAATTAGAATAAAAATGAACGTTCACTTTTTGTGGTAGCTAGCAGCTTCTTTTAATGATGAATGCCTAACCTAGTAACGTAAAACACCTGTAGTGAAAACCGTGAATGTCCCACCTTGAATGTTTTGCCATATACGGTAGCTAGCACAACAATGTGTAATTTACTTTCATCAGTAGCTTTTTAATAACATTACAGTATCATATAGTCATCATGCATACATATTATGAGTTTAATATACTGACCACAGATACAAGAGAGTACTTCTGAAGACGAATTGAAGGAATTCCTCTTTGATAATTCAGAAATATTAGCTGCTGCAGGATACACCAGGCCACTGACTCAAGTGTCCCTGAAAAATAGAGCCCCTTTGATTCGTGCTGTTTCAGCTCATTTTGGGCTGTTGATCATAAAAGCTGAAATAGACCAGTTTAAAGAAGGCCTTTTAAAGGGGATGCAATTACTGGTTGAACTGCAGAGGCATCCAGAACTGTTTGCACCAGTGTTTACTTGCGCTGGTGAAAACCCTTTAACAGTTGGTAATATAAGCTACATACATATATCATGTCTGTGCTATCTGTTAGCTATATATGCATTTTAGAAATTGTTTTGGGACTATTTACTACCAAATGCTTCAGTAACAAAGGAAGCAATGAATATAAAAAGGAAGAAAACACCTACATGCTTTTTAGAGACTTGATTGATGATTATGAAAGTAGGTACTGTAGTTAAAACTAATTATTAATGATTAAAAAATTAATGTATTTAGGAAATCCTGATGTGGTCAGCTTAGAAGAAGCATTATCTTTCTTTACTGGTGCAACAAGGATTCCAATAGGTGGATTTGACTGTGAAGCAAGCTTGAATTTTTCACCAGATGCTTATTATCCAAGTGCTTCTACCTGTGCACTACAATTGGCTTTACCGACCCAGTACCACAACAATGAAGATTTGTTCAAAGAAAGGTGTTCTTTTGCCTTCAAGAATCCATGTGGTTTTGGAATGTGCTAAACATTACTTGAACTTGATGCTTGATTTAGGTTTAAATTTTAAACTGTTAGCTAATTGTTATATAACTAATTGTTATATAATAATTATAGGTTAGACACTTATATACATGCATATGTACATATTTTATTGTTCATTGCAATTGAAACGCTAAAAACAATCTTTTAGAAACTGTCTCACAGCCATATATACACATCTTCGCATTCCTCCACAGAGTAATGACATGGATCAAGTGTCCTATTAAGTAATAGTAATTGCTCACTATTTATGGGTACATCAGTGTGGATCTTCTAAATCAACTATTGTATGTGCAATACTTGTACTGTCTGAAGAGCTGGCTATACCCATTTCATCAAGAACTTCATGGTATGAATTAGTGTAATTCATTCCCTGAGCAGCTACTTGGTCAGTTGTTGTTAGCATGCCTTGAATCCACAACTGAAATGGGCTTTTGTGTTCAACTGTTCTCATCTTGTGCTGACTCCAAACTTTGAGAAATGTATCGAGTTGATACTGAATCCAAGGTACGTACGTGTAGTGTAATGCAAATATGTCAATGGAATTGTTTGGATCAAGGCAATCTGCCTGTTCAAGCAATCCAAAAAGCTCATGAAAGTAACATATGCATCCATTATACAAGTCTCTCCATAGCCTTTCAATCCTTACATTATGTACACTTCTCCCAGTAATGCAGCTTCTCCTTCCAGGACCTCTGGCTGGATGGTTTAAGATAAAATGAGATACCATTGTATTTCCCCTCCTTTATCACATCGTACACGTGAAGGAAGGCCATACTCCCTAACTGCTTCCAGAAACCATGTAAGGACCGTTGAAGCCTTATTGTTAGAAGATGCTTTAAGGTAAAGTGGTAACCTAGAATATCCATCCACTGCACCATGTATAACGATTCCCCATCTAATCAGTTTGTGGTACCCATCAAGGTGCCACACACTATTAGGACCTGGAACATGGTATCTTCTACGCTTTAGAGCTTTTTGAAATCTTTGCATTACTCCACATGGGTCCACTCGAAGTAAACTATCACGTACTTTCTGTCTTGAAATATAAATTCCTTGATCTAAAAGAAAAGCACTATAACTTTTTTGGCCAGCATTACGGTATCTTTGTACATAAAGAAGAGTAACTTGATCAAGTTCATCTTCAGTTATTTGCGTTCTTTGTATTGTCAAATTAAATTCTTTTATACGTCTTGATATGGTTTTGCTTGAACAATTCAATAAACATGCTATGTCCTTTTGTGTAAAGTTGGCATCTAAAAGGAATTTTAGTTGTTCTCTACAAACTTTCAGTTTTGGACGATCTTGGCTTGGGCCTGGTTGAGGAAGGGCAGTCCGCACATGTGCATTTACCGCATCATCCAAAATAACAATAATTTCTTCTATGCTGTCATAAACTGCATCAATACTGCTGAGCATTGCATCACTTAGATTATCTACTTCAGACAGCAGCACTACAGCAACCAACAATCTCTCACATTTAATGACGATGCTATCTTGATTTACTGCAGATATATTATCTAAGGAAGCATAAATCTCATGTAGACAAGACTCTAATTCAGCCAAACAGGAAAGCACAGAGTCATCAAGATCCTCCATTATATACAGGCCGCCATCCTGACAACTTAAGTTCGATATATATATAGCTTTTAAGTTCGGTATATATAACTAATTAATTACGTATATGCGTAGTCACGTGAACCTGGCCACTTTCTTCAGGGTGGTGCTTATTGATTGGAGATTATAAGCGCCCCCTCCGAAAAGCGCTTTTTGAAACGTTCGTGATATAGCTACTGATCTTGTGAACTACTTTCCTCGGGGTGGTGCCTTACGATAGCTATCATGCAATTGCGAGAAATCGAATACGAAAACCCTCAACGAAAATCGATTGCCATACGTATATATATCGATCACGAACTCGATTGCCAGATATCGATAACGAAATCGATTTAAAACTCGATCACGAAATCGATTTCGATTGCCAAATCGATTTAACGTATTTTTGTCCTCATCCGCGTTCCATATGATCGTACGTACGTACGTATGGAATGTACGTACGTACGTACGTATGGAACGTACGTACGTACGTACGTATGGAACGTACGTACGTACGTACGTATGGAACGTAGGTACGTATGTACGTACGTACGTACGTACGTAAGGAACGTATGTATGTATGGAACGTACGTACGTACGTACGTACGTATGGAACGTACGTACGTACGTACATATAGAACGTAAGGTAGGTACGTACGTATGGAACGTACGTACGTACGTACGTATGGAACGTACATACGTACGTACGTATGGAACGTACGTACGTACGTATGGAAAGTACGTACGTACGTATGGAACATACGTACGTACGTATGGAACGTACGTACGTACGTACGTACGTATGGAACGTACGTACGTACGTATGGAAAGTACGTACGTACGTATGGAACGTACGTACGTGAGTATGGAACGTACGTACGTATGGAACTATTGTACGTACGTACGTATGGAATGTACGTACGTACGTACGTATGGAACGTGCGTACGTACGTATGGAACGTACGTACGCAAGTATGGAACGTAAGTACGTACGTATGGAAGGTACGTACGTACGTATGGAACGTACGTACGTACGTATGGAACATACGTACGTACGTATGGAAAGTACGTACGTACGTATGGAACGTACGTACATACGTATGGAACATACGTACGTACGTATGGAACGTACGTACGTACGTATGGAACGTACGTACGTACGTATGGAACGTACGTACGTACGTATGGAACATACGTACGTACGTATTGAACGTACGTACGTATGGAACGATCGTACGTACGTACGTATGGAATGTACGCACGTACGTACGTATGGAACGTACGTACGTACGTACGTATAAAGCGTAAGTACGTACGTACGTATGGAACATACGTACGTACGTATGGAAAGTACGTGCGTACGTATGGAACCTACGTACGTACGTATGGAACGTACGTATGTACGTACGTATGGAAAGTACGTACGTACGTATGGAAAGTACGTACGTACATATGGAACCTACGTACGTATGGAACGTACGTACGTGTGGAACGTACGTACGTACGTACGTATGGATCGTAAGTACGTACGTACGTATGGAAATTACGTACGTAGGTACGTATGGAATGTACGTACGTACGTACGTATGGAACGTACGTACGTTCGTACGTATGGAATATACGTACGTACGTACGTATTGAACGTAAGTATGTACGTACGTATGGAACGTACGTACGTACGTACGTATGGAACGTACGTACGTACATACGTATGGAACGTACGTAGGTACGTACGTATGGAACTTACGTATATAAGTATGGAACATACGTACGTATGTACGTATGGAACGTACGTACGTACGTACGTATGGAACGTACATACGTACGAACGTACGGAACGTACGTACGTACTTACGTATGGAACGTACGTACGTACTTACGTATGGAACGTACGTACGTACGTATGGAAAGTACGTATATACGTTTGGAACGTACGTACGTAAGTATGGAACGTACGTACGTACGTACGTCCGTATGGAACAATCGTACGTAGATACACATGGTATGAACGTACGTACTTACGTATGGAACGTACGTACGTACGTATGGAACGTACGTACGTAAGTATGGAACTTACGTACGTACGTATGGAACGTACGTACGTACGTATGGAACGTACGTACGTACGTATGGAACGTAGGTACATACGTATGGAACGTACGTACGTACGTACTTATGGAACGATCGTACATAAGTACGTATGGAATGTACGTATGTACGTACGTATGGAACGTACGTACGTACGTATGGAAAGTACGTACGTACGTATGGAACCTACGTACGTACGTATGGAACGTACGTACGTACGTAAGTATGAAACGTACGTACGTACGTACATAAGGAACGTACGTACGTACATATGGAATGTACGTACGTACGTATGGAACGTACGTACGTACCTATGGAACGTACGTACGTACGTATGGAACGTACGTACGAACGTACGTATGGAACGTACGTACGAACGTACGTATGGAACGTACGTACTTACGTACGTATGGAAGGAACATACGTACGTACGTATGGAACGTTAGTATGTATGGAACGTACGTACATACATACGTACGTACGTACGTACGTATGGAACGTACGTATTTACGTACATAAGGAACGCACGTACGTACGTATAGAAAGTACGTGCATACGTATGGAACGTACGTATGTGCATATGGAACGTACGTACGTACGTACGTATGGAACGTACGTACGTACGTATTGAAAGTACGTACGTACGTATGGAACTTACGTACGTAAGTATGGAACGTACGTACGTACGTACGTATGGAACGATCATTCGTACGGACGTATGGAACGTACGTACGTATGGAACGTACGTATGTACGTTTGGAACGTACATACGTACGTTTGGAAAGTACGTACGTACGTATGGAACGTACGTACGTAAGTATGGAACGTACGTACGTACATATGGAAAGTACGTACTTACGTATGGAACGTACGTACGTACGTATGGAACGTACGTACGTACGTACGTATGGAACGTACTTACGTACGTATGGAACGTACGTACATACGTATGGAACGTACGTACGTACGTACGTATGGAACGTACGTATGGAACGTACGTACGTACATACCGTACGTACCTACGTATGGAACGTACGTACGTACGTATGGAACGTACGTACGTACATATGGAACGTACGTACGTATGGAACGTGCGTACGTACGTATGGAAAGTACGTACGTACGTATGGAACGTACGTACGTACGTATGGAACGTACGTACGTATGGAACGTACGTACATACGTATGGAAAGTACGTACGTACGTATGGAACGTACGTACGTCTGTATGGAACGTACGTACGTACGTACGTACGTACGTATGTACGTACGTACGTACGTACGTACGTACGTATGGAAGGTACGTACGTACGCATGGAACGTACGTACGTACGTATGGAACGTACGTACGTATGTACGGAACGTACGTACGTACGTACGGAACGTACGCACGTACGTATGGAACGTACGTACGTACGTATGAAACGTACGTACGTATGGAATGTACGTACGTACGTACGTCTGGAACGTACGTACATACGTATAGAAAGTGCGTGCGTACGTACGGAACCTACGTACGTACGTATGGAACGTACGTTCGTGCGTACGTATGGAAAGTACGTACGTACGTATGGAAAGTACGTACGTACGTATGGAACCAACGTACGTACGTATGGAACGTACGTACGCACGAATGTATGGAACGTACGTACGTACGTATGGAACGTACGTACGTACGTATGGAACGTACGTTCGTACGTATGGAACGTACGTACGTATGGAACGTACGTACGTTCGTACGTATGGAACGTACGTACGTATGTACGTATGGAACGTATGTATGTACGTACGTATGGAACATACGTACGTACGTACGTATGGAACGCACGTACGTACGTACGTATGGAACGTACGTACGTACGTATGTATGGAACGTGCGTACGTACGAATGGAAAGTACGTACGTACGTATGGAATGTACGTACAAACGTATGGAACGTACGTACGTACGTGCGTATGGAACGATCGTACGTACGTACGTATGGAATGTACGTACGTACGTACGTATGGAACGTACGTACGTACGTATGGAACGTACGTACATAAGTATGGAACGTACGTACGTACGTTTGGAAAGTACGTACGAACGTACGGAACGTTTGTACGTACGTATGGAACGTACGTACGTACTTGCGTACGGAACGTACGTACGTACGTATCGAAAGTACGTACATACGTATGGAACGTACGTACGTAAGTATGGAACGTACGTACGTACGTACGTACGTATGGAACAATCGTACGTAGGTACGCATGGAATGTACGTACGTACTTACGTATGGAACGTACGCACGTACGTATGGAACGTACGTACGTAAGTATGGAAGGTACGTACGTACGCATGGACGGTACGTACGTACGTATGGAACGTAGGTTCGTACGTATGGAACGTACGTACGTACGTACGTATGGAACGTACGTACGTACGGATGGAAAGTACGTACGTACGTACGTACGTACGTATGAAATGTACGTACGTACATACGTATGGAACGTACGTACGTACGTAAGTATGGAACGTACGTACGTACATAAGGAACGTACGTACATACGTGCGCAACGTACGTACGTACGTGTGCAACGTACGTACGTACGTGTGGAACGTACGTACGTACGTATGGAACGTACGTACGTACCTATGGAACGTACGTACGTACGTATGGAACGTACGTATACGTACGTATGGAAAGTACGTACGTACGTATGGAAAGTACGTACGTACGTATGGAACGTACGTATGTAAGTATGGAACGTACGTACGTACGTACATACGTACGTGCGTTTGGAATGTATATATGTACGTAAGTATGGAACGTACGTACGTACGTACGTATGGAACGTACGTACATATGTACGTATGGAACGTACATACGTACGTACGTATGGAACGTACGTACGTACGTATGGAAAGTACGTACGTACGTATGGAACGTACGTACGTACGTATGGAAAGTACGTACGTACGTATGGAACGTACGTACGTACGTACGTATGGAACGATCGGTCATACGGACGTACGGAACGTACATACGTACGTACGTATGGAACGTACGTACGTATGTATGGAACGTACGTACGTAAGTATGGAACGTACGTACGTACATATGGAAGGTACGTACTTACGTATGTAACGTACGTACATACGTATGGAACGTACGTACGTACGTATGGAACGTACGTACGTACGTATGGAACGTACGGACGTACGTATGGAACGTACGTACGTATGTATGGAACGTACGTACGTACGTATGGAACGTACGTACGTACGTATGGAACGTACGTACGTACGTATGGAACGTACGTACGTACGTATGGTACGTACGTACGTACGTACGTACGTACTTATGGAACGTACGTACGTACGTACGTATGGACAGTACGTACGTACGTACTAATGTATGGAACATACGTACGTACGTACTTATGTATGGAACGTACGTGCGTACGTAGGTATGGAACGCATGTACGTATATATGTATGGAACGTACGTACGTCCGTACGTATGGAACGTGCATACGTACGTACGTACATACGTATGGAACGTACGTATGGAACGTACGTACGTACGTACGTATGGAACGTACGTACGTACGTATGTATGGAACGTACGTACGTACGTATGGAAAGTACGTACGTACGTATGGAATGTACGTACATAAGTATGGAACGTACGTACGTACGTACGTGCGTATGGAACGATCGTACGTACGTACGTATGGAATGTACGTACGTACGTACGTATGGAACGCACGTACGTACGTATGGAACGTACGTACATAAGTATGGAACGTACGTACGTACGTACGTACGTATGGAACGTATGTATGTACGTACGTATGGAACGTACGTACGTACGTACGTATGGAACGTACGTACGTACGTACGTATGGAACGTACGTACGTACATATGTATGGAACGTACGTACGTACGTATGGAAAGTACGTACGTACGTATGGAATGTACGTACATATGTATGGAACGTACGTACGTACGTGCGTATGGAACGATCGTACATACGTACGTATGGAATGTACGTACGTACGTACGTATGGAACGTACGTACGTATGTATGGAACGAACGTACATAAGTATGGAACGTACGTACGTACGTACGTACGTATGGAACGTACGTACGTACGTACGTACGTATGGAACATACGTACGTATGTTTGGAAAGTACGTACGAACGTACGGAACGTATGTACGTACGTATGGAACGTACGTACGTACTTGCGTACGGAACGTATGTACGTACGTATCGAAAGTACGTACATACGTATGGAACGTACGTACGTAAGTATGGAACGTACGTACGTACGTACGTACGTATGGAACAATCGTACGTAGGTACGCATGGAATGTACGTACGTACTTACGTATGGAACGTACGTACGAACGTATGGAACGTACGTACTTAAGTATGGAAGGTACGTACGTACGTATGGACGGTACGTACGTACGTATGGACGGTACGTACGTACGTATGGAACGTACGTACGTACAGAACGTACGTACGTACGTATGGAACGTACGTACGTACGTACGTATGGAACGATCGTACATAAGTACGCATGGAATGTACGTACGTACGTACGTACCTATGGAACGTACGTACGTACGTGTGGAACGTACTTACGCACGTACGTATCCAACGTACGTACTTACGTACGTATGGAAGGAACATACGTACGTACGTACGGAACGTATGTATGTATGGAACGTAAGTACTTACGTGCGTACGTACGTACGTACGTATGGAACCTACGTATTTACGTACATAATGAACGCATGTACGTACGTATGGAAAGTACGTGCATACGTATGAAACGCACGTACGTGCATATGGAACGTACATACGTACGTATGTATGGAACGTACGTACGTACGTATGGAAAGTACGTACGTACGTATGTAACTTACGTACGTAAGTATGGAACGTACGTACGTACGTACGTATGGAACGATCGTTCGTACGGACGTATGGAACGTACGTACGTACGTAAGTATGGAACGTACATACGTACGTTTGGAACGTACGTACGTACGTATGGAAAGTACGTACGTACGTATGGAACGTACGTACGTACGTATGGAACGTACGTACGTAAGTATGAAACGTACGTACATACATATGGAAGGTACGTACTTACGCATGGGACGTACGTACGTACGTATGGAACGTACGTACGTACGTATGGAACGTACGTACGTACGTATGGAACGTACGTACGTACGTATGGAACGTACGTACGTACGTACGTATGGAACGTACGTACGTTCATACCGTACGTACCTACGTATGGAACGTTATGGAACGTACGAACGTACATATGGAACGTACGTACGTACGTATGTAACGTACGTACGTACGTACGTATAACGCACGTACGTACGTACGTACGTATGGAACGTTCGTACATACGTATGGAAAGTACGTACGTACGTATGTACGTACTTATATAACGTACGTACGTACGTACGTATGGAAAGTACGTACAAACGTACTTACGTATGGAACGTACGTACGTGTGGAACGTACGTACGTACGTACGTATGTATCGTACGTACGTACGTACGTATGGAAAGTAAATACGTAGGTACGTATGGAACGTACGTACGTATGGAATGTACGTACGTTCGTACGTATGGAATGAACGAACGTACGTACGTATGGTACGTATGTACGTACGTACGTATGGAACGTACGTACGTACGTACGTATTGAACGTACGCACATACGTATGGAAAGTACGTACCTACGTACGGAACGTACGTACGTACGTACGTATGGAACGTACGTACGTACGTACGTATGGAACGTACGTACGTACGTCTGGAAAGTACGTACGTACGAATGGAACGTACGTACGTAAGTATGGAACGTACGTACGTACGTACTTACGTATGGAACGATCGTACGTACGTACGCATGGAATGTACGTACGTACTTACGTATGGAACGTACACACGTATGTATGGAACGTACGTACGTAGGTATGGAACGTACGTACGTACGTATGGAACGTACGTACGTACGTATGGAACGTACGTACGTACGTATGGAACGTACGTACGTACATATGGAACGTACGTACGTACGTATGGAACGTACTTACGTACGTATGGAACGTACGTACGTACGTACGTATGGAACGATCGTACATACGTACGTATGGAATGTACGTACGTACGTACGTATGGAACGTACGTACGTACGTATGGAAAGTACGTACGTACGTACGTACGCATGGAATGTACGTACGTACATACGTATGGAACGTACGTATGTACGTAAGTATGGAACGTACGTACGTACGTAAGGAACGTACGTACGTACGTGTGCAACGTACGTACGTACGTGTGGAACGTACGTACGTACGTATGGAACGTACGTACGTACCTATGGAACGTACGTAAGTACGTATGGAACGTACGTACGTACGTATGGAAAGTACGTATGTAAGTATGGAACGTACGTACGTACGTACGTACGTGCGTTTGGAATGTACGTATGTACGTAAGTATGGAACGTACGTACGTACGTACGTATGGAACGTACGTACATATGTACGTATGGAACGTACATATGTACGTAATTATGGAACGTACGTACGTATGGGACGTACGTACGTATAGAACGTACGTACGTGTGGAACGTACGTACGTACGTATGTATGGAACGTACGTACGTACGTACGTATGTAACGTACGTACGTACGTACGTATGGAAAGTATGTATGTATGGAACGTACGTTCGTACGTAAGTACGTATGGAACGTATGTATGTATGGAACATACGTATGTACGTACGTACGTATTTAAACGTACGTACGTATGGAACGTACGTACGTACGTACGTATGGAACGTACGTACGTACGTATGGAACGTACGTACGTACGTATGTACGTACATAAGGAACGCACGTACGTACATATGGAAAGTACGTGCGTATGTATGGAACGTACGTACGTGCATATGGAACGTACGTACGTACGTACGTATGGAACGTACGTACGTACGTATGGAAAGTACGTACGTACGTATGGAACGTACGTACGTACGTACGTATGGAACGTACGTACGTATGTATGGAACGTACGTACGTAAGTATGGAACGTACGTACGTACATATGGAAGGTACGTACTTACGTATGTAACGTACGGACGTACGTATGGAAGTACGTACGTATGTATGGAACGTACGTACGTACGTATGGTACGTATGGAAAGTACGAACGTACGTTCGTACGTATGGAACGTACGTATGTATGGAACGTACGTACGTACGTATGTATGGAACATACGTATGTACGTATGGAACGTACGTACGTATGTATGGAACGTACGTACGTACGTATGGAACGTACGTACGTACGTATGAAACGTACGTACATATGTACGTATGGGACGTACGTACGTACGTACGTACTTACGGAACGTACGTACGTACGTACGTATGGACAGTACGTACGTACGTACTTATGTATGGAACGTACGTACGTACGTACTTATGTATGGAACGTACGTGCGTACGAAGGTATGGAACGCATGTACGTATATATGTATGGAACGTACGTACGTACGTACGTATGGAACGTACGTATGGAACGTACGTACGTACGTACATATGGAACGTACGTACGGACGTATAGAACGTACGTACGTACGTACGTACGTATGGAACGTGCATACGTACGTACGTACATACGTATGGAACGTACGTATGGAACGTACGTACGTACGTTCGTTTGGAACGTACGTACATACGTATGGAACGTACATACATGCGTAAGTATGGAACGCACGTACATACGTATGGAACGTACGTACGTACGTAAGTTTGGAACGTACGTATGTACGTACGTATGGAACGTACGTAAGAACGTACGTACGTATGTAACGTACCTACGTACGTACGTATGGAATGTGCATACGTACTTACGTATGTAACGTCCGTTCGCACGTACGTATGTAACGTACGTACGTACGCACATTTGGAACGTAAATATGGACGCATAGAACGTACGTACGTATGTACGTACGTATGGAACGTTCGTATGGAACGTTCGTATGGATCGTACGAACGTACGTACGTACGTGCGTATGGAATGTACGTATGTACATAAGTATGGAACGTACGTACGTACGTACGTATGGAACGTACGTACATACGTACGTATGGAATGTATATACGTACGTACGTATGGAACGTACGTACGTATGGCACGTACGTACGTGTGGAACGTACGTACGTACGTACGTATGGAACGTACGTACGTATAGAACGTACGTACGTACGTATGGAACCTACGTACGTACGTATGGAAAGCACGTACGTACGTATGGATCCTACGTACGTACGAATGGAACGTACGTATGGAAAGTACGTACGTACGTATGGAACCTACGTACGTACGTATGGAACGTACGTACTTACGTAAGTATGGAACGTACGTACATACGTAAGTATGGAACGTACGTACGTACGTACGTATGGAACGATCGTACGTACGTACATATGGAATGTACGTACGTATGTACGTATGGAATGTACGTACGTACGTACGTATGGAATGTACGTACGTACGTACGTATGGAACGTACGTACGTAACTATGGAACGTACGTACGTACATATAGAAGGTACGGACGTATGTATGGAACGTACGTATGGAACATACGGACGTACGTATGGAACGTACGTACGTATGTATGGAACGTACGTACGTATGTATGGAACGTACGTACGTATGTATGGAACGTACGTACGTACGTATGGTACGTATGGAAAGTACGTACGTACGTATGGAACGTACGTTCGTACGTATGGAACGTACGTATGTATAGAACGTACGTACGTACGTACGTATGGAACGTACGTACGTACGTATGGAACGTACGTACGTACGTATGGAACGTACGTACGTACGTATGGAACGTACGTACGTACGTATGGAACGTACGTACGTACGTATGGAACGTACGTACGTACGTATGGAACGTATGTACGTACGTATGGAACGTACGTACGTACGTATGGAACGTACGTACGTACGTACGTATGGGACGTACGTACGTACATATGGAACGTACGTACGTACGTACGTATGGACAGTACGTACGTACGTACTTATGTATGGAACGTACGTACGTACGTACTTATGTATGGAACGTACGTGCGTACGTATGTATGAAACGCATGTACGTATATATGTATGGAACGTACGTACGTACGTACGTATGGAACGTACGTATGGAACGTACGTACATACGTACATATGGAACGTACGTACGGACGTATAGAACGTACGTACGTACGTACGTATGGAACGTGCATACGTACGTACGTACATACGTATGGAACGTACGTATGGAACGTACGTACGTACGTACGTTTGGAACGTACGTACATACGTATGGAACGTACATACGTACGTAAGTATGGAACGTACGTACATACGTATGGAACGTACGTACGTACGTAAGTTTGGAACGTACGTATGTACGTACGTATAGAACGTACGTAAGTACGTACGTACGTATGTAACGTACCTACGTACGTACGTATGGAATGTGCATACGTACTTACGTATGTAACGTCCGTTTGCACGTACGTATGGAACGTACGTACGTACGCACATTAGGAACGTACATATTGACGCATAGAACGTACGTACGTACGTACGTACGTATGGAACGTTCGTATGGAACGTACGAACGTACGTACGTACGTGCGTATGAAATGTACGTATGTACATAAGTATGGAACGTACGTACGTACGTACGTATGGATCGTACGTACGTATGGAACGTACGTACGTACGTATGGAACCTACGTACGTACGTATGGAAAGTACGTACGTACGTATGGAACCTACGTACGTACGTATGGAACGTACGTATAGAAAGTACGTACGTCCGTATGGAACCTACGTACGTACGTATGGAACGTACGTACGTACGTATGGAACGTACGTACGTACGTAAGTATGGAACGTACGTACGTACGTAAATATGGAACGTACGTACGTACGTACGTATGGAACGATCATACGTACGTACGTATGGAATGTATGTACGTACGTACGTATGGAATGTACGTACGTACGTACGTATGGAACGTACGTACGTACGTATGGAACGTACGTACGTACGTATGGAACGTACGTACGTAACTATCGAAAGTACGTACGTACGTATGGAAGGTACGTACGAATGTATGGAACGTACGTACGCACGTATGGAACGTACGTACGTACTTATGACACGTACGTACGTACGTATGGAAAGTACGTACGTACGTATGGAACGTACGTACGTACGTATGGAACGTACGTACGTACGTATGGAACGTACGTACGTACGTATGGAACGTACGTACGCACATATGGAACGTACGTACGTACGTATGGAAAGTACGTACGTACTTATGGAACGTACGTCGTACGTATGGAACGTACGTATGTACGTATGGAACGTACGCACGTACGTTTGGAACGTACGTACGTACGTACGTATGGTACGTACGTACTTACGTACGTATGGAAGGAACATACGTACGTACATATGGAACGTACGTACGTGCTTGACGTACGTACGTATGGAACGTACGTGCGTGTGGAACGTACGTATGTACGTACGTATGGAACGTACGTACGAACGTAAGAAACGTACGTACGTACGTACCTATGGAATGTATGGAACGTACTTACGCACGTACGTATCAAACGTACGTAATTACGTACGTATGGAAGGAACATACGTACGTACGTATGGAACGTACGTATGTATGGAACGTACGTACGTACGTGCGTACGTACGTACGTACGTATGGAACCTACGTATTTACGTACATAAGGAACGCACGTACGTACGTATGGAAAGTACGTGCATACGTATGGAACGTACGTACGTGCATATGGAACGTACGTACATACGTACGTATGGAACGTACGTACGTACGTATGGAAAGTACGTACGTACGTATGGAAAGTACGTACGTACGTATGGAACTTACGTACGTAAGTATGGAACGTACGTACGTACGTACGTATGGAACGATCGTTCGTACGGACGTATGGAACGTACGTACGTACATACGTATGGAACGTACGTACGTACGTTTGGAACGTACGTACGTACGTATGGAAAGTACGTACGTACGTATGGAACGTACGTACTTACGTAAAGAACGTACATACGTAAGTATGGAACGTACGTACATACATATGGAAGGTACGTACTTACGTATGGAACGTACGTACGTACGTATGGAACGTACGTACGTACGTATGGAACGTACGTACGTACGTATGGAACGTACGTACATACGTATGGAACGTACGTACATACGTATGGAACATACGTACGTACGTATGGAATGTACGTACATACGTATGGAACGTACGTACGTACGTACGTATGGAACGTACGTATGGAACGTACGTACGTACATACCGTACGTACCTACGTATGGAACGTTATGGAACGTACGTACGTACATATGGAACGTACGTACGTACGTATGTAACGTACGTACGTACGTATGTAACATACGTACGTACGTACGTATGGAACGTTCGTACGTACGTATGGAAAGTACGTACGTACGTATGTACGTACTTATAGAACGTACGTACGTACGTATGTATGGAAAGTACGTACGGAGGTACTTACGTATGGAACGTACGTACGTGTGGAACATACGTACGTACGTACGTATGGATCGTACGTACGTACGTACGTATGGAAAGTACGTACGTAGGTACGTATGGAACGTACGTACATACGTACGTATGGAATGTACGTACGTTCGTACGTATGGAAAGAACGTACGTACGTACGTATGGTACGTATGCACGTACGTACGTATGGAACGTACGTACGTACGTACGTAAGGAACGTATGTATGTATGGAACGTACGTACGTACGTACGTACGTATGGAACGTACATACGTACGTATGGAAAGTACGTACGTACGTATGGAACTTACGTACATAAGTATGGAACGTACGTACGTACGTACGTATGGAACGATCGTTCGTACGGACGTATGGAACGTACGTACGTATGTACGTATGGAACGTACGTACGTATATACGTACGTTTGGAACGTACGTACGTACGGATGGAAATTACGTACGTACGTATGGAACGTACGTACGAACGTATGGAACGTATGTACGTAAGTATGAAACGTACGTACATACATATGGAAGGTACGTACTTACGTATGGAACGTACGTACGTACGTACGTATGGAACGTACGTACGTATATACGTACGTTTGGAACGTACGTACGTACGGATGGAAATTACGTACGTACGTATGGAACGTACGTACGAACGTATGGAACGTACGTACGTAAGTATGAAACGTACGTACATACATATGGAAGGTACGTACATACGTAAGAAACGTACGTACGTACGTACGTATGGAACGTACGTGTGGAACATACGTACGTACATACCGTACGTACCTACGTATGGAACGTACGTACGTACGTATGGAACGTACGTACGTACGTATGGAACCTACGTACGTACGTATGGAAAGTACGTACGTACGTATGGAACGTACGTACGTAACTGACGTACGTACGTATGGAACTTACGTGCGTGTGGAACGTACGTACGTACGTACGTACGTATGGATCGTACGTACTTACGTAAGTACGTATGGAAAGTACGTACTTAGGTATGTATGGAACGTACGTACGTACGTACGTATGGAACGTACGTACGTATGGAACGCATGTACGTACATACGTATGGAACGTACGTACGTACGTACGTAAGTATGGAACGTACGTACGAACATACGTAAGGAACGTATGTATGTATGGAACGTACATACGTACGTATGGAAAGTACGTACGTACGTATGGAATCTACATACGTGCGTATGGAACGTACGTATGGAACGTACGTACGTACGCATGGAAAGTACGTACGTATGGAACGTACGTACGTGTGGAACGTACGTACGTACGTACGTATGGATCGTACGTATGTACGTACGTATGGAAAGTACGTACGTAGGTACGTATGGAATGTACGTACGTACGTACGTAAGAATGTACGTACGTTCGTACGTATGGAACGTACGTACGTACGTACGTACATATGGAACGTATGTATGTACTTACGTACGTATGGAACGTACGTACGTACGTATGGAAAGTACGTACGTACGTATGGAACGTACGTACGTACGTAGGTATTGATCGTACGTGCGTACATACGTATGGAATGTACGTACGTACGTACGTATGGAATGTACGTACGTACATATGTATGGAAAGTACGTACGTACGTACTTATGTATTTAACGTACGTACGTACGTAATTATGGAATGTACGTACGTACGTACGTATGGAACGTACGTACGTATATATGGAACGTACGTACGTACATATGGAACGTACGTACGTACGTACGTATGGAACGTACGTACGTACGTACGTATGGAACGTACGTACGTACGTACGTATGGAACGAACGTACGTACGTATGGAAAGTACGTACGTACGTATGGAACCTACGTACGTACGTATGGAACGTACGTATGGAAAGTACGTACGTACGTATGGAACCTACGTACGTACATATGGAACGTACGTACGTACGTAAGTATGGAACGTACGTACGTACGTAAGTATGGAACGTACGTACGTACGTACGTATGGAAAGTACGTACGTACGTATGGAAAGTACGTACGTACATATGGAACCTACGTACGTATGGAACGTACGTACGTGTGGAACGTACGTACGTACGTACGTATGGATCGTAAGTACGTACGTACGTATGGAAATTACGTACGTAGGTACGTATGGAATGTACGTACGTACGTACGTATGGAACGTACGTACGTTCGTACGTATGGAATGTACGTACGTACGTACGTATGGAACGTAATTATGTACGTACGTATGGAACGTACATACGTACGTACGTATGGAACGTACGTACGTACGTACGTATGGAACGTACGTACGTACATACGTATGGAACGTACGTAGGTACGTACGTATGGAACTTACGTATATAAGTATGGAACATACGTACGTATGTACGTATGGAACGTACGTACGTACGTACGTATGGAACGTACATACGTACGAACGTACGGAACGTACGTACGTACGTACGTAAGGAACGTACGTACGTACTTACGTATGGAATGTACGTACGTACGTATGGAAAGTACGTATATACGTTTGTAACGTACGTACGTAAGTATGGAACGTACGTACGTACGTACGTACGTATGGAACAATCGTACGTAGATACGCATGGTATGAACGTACGTACTTACGTATGGAACGTACGTACGTACGTATGGAACGTACGTACGTAAGTATGGAACTTACGTACGTACGTATGGAACGTACGTACGTACGTATGGAACGTACGTACGTACGTATGGAACGTACGTACGTACGTACGAATGGAACGATCGTACATAAGTACGTATGGAATGTACGTATGTACGTACGTATGGAACGTACGTACGTACGTATGGAAAGTACGTACGTACGTATGGAACCAACGTACGTACGTATGGAACGTACGTACGTACGTAAGTATGAAACGTACGTACGTACGTACATAAGGAACGTACGTACGTACGTATGGAATGTACGGACGTACGTATGGAACGTACGTACGTACCTATGGAACGTACGTACGTACATATGGAACGTACGTACGAACGTACGTATGGAACGTACGTACTTACGTACGTATGGAAGGAACATACGTACGTACGTATGGAACGTATGTATGTATGGAACGTACGTACATACGTACGTACGTACGTACGTACGTATGGAACATATGTATTTACGTACATAAGGAACGCACGTACGTACGTATGGAAAGTACGTGCATACGTATGAAACGTACGTATGTGCATATGGAACGTATGTACGTACGTACGTATGGAACGTACGTACGTACGTATTGAAAGTACGTACGTACGTATGGAACTTACGTACGTAAGTATGGAACGTACGTACCTACGTACGTACGTATGGAACGATCGTTCGTACGTACGTATGGAACGTACTTACGTACGTATGGAACGTACGTACATACGTATGGAACGTACGTACGTACGTACGTATGGAACGTACGTATGGAACGTACGTACGTACATACCGTACGTACCTACGTATGGAACGTACGTACGTACGTATGGAACGCACGTACGTACGTATGGAACGTACGTACGTACATATGGAATGTACGTACGTATGGAACGTGCGTACGTACGTATGGAAAGTACGTACGTACGTACGTATGGAACGTACGTACGTACGTACGTATGGAACGTACGTACGTACGTATGGAAAGTACGTACGTACGTATGTAAAGTACGTACGTACGTATGGAACCAACGTGCGTACGTATGGAACGTACGTACGCACGAAAGTATGGAACGTACGTACGTACGTATGGAACGTACGTACGTACGTATGGAACGTACGTACGTATGGAACGTTCGTACGTATGGAACGTACGTACGTACGTACGTATGGAACGTATGTATGTACGTACGTATGGAACATACGTACGTACGTACGTATGGAACGCACGTACGTACGTACGTATGGAACGTACGTACGTACGTATGTATCAAACGTACGTACGTACGAATGAAAAGTACGTACGTACGTATGGAATGTACGTACATACGTATGGAACGTACGTACGTACGTGCGTATGGAAAAATCGTACGTACGTACGTATGGAATGTACGTACGTACGTACGTATGGAACGTACGTACGTACGTATGGAACGTACGTACATAAGTATGGAACGTACGTACGTACGTACGCACGTATGGAACGTACGTACGTACGTACGTTTGGAACGTACGTACGTACGTTTGGAAAGTACGTACGAACGTACGGAACGTTTGTACGTACGTATGGAACGTACGTACGTACTTGCGTTCGGAACATACGTACATACGTATCGAAAGTACGTACATACGTATGGAACGTACGTACGTAAGTATGGATCGTACGTACGTACGTACGTACGTATGGAACAATCGTACGTAGGTACGCATGGAATGTACGTACGTACTTACGTATGGAACGTACGCACGTACGTATGGAACGTACGTACGTAAGTATGGAAGGTACGTACGTACGTATGGACGGTACGTACTTACGTATGTAACGTACGTACATACGTATGGAACGTACGTACGTACGTATGGAACGTACGTACGTACGTATGGAACGTACGGACGTACGTATGGAACGTACGTACGTATGTATGGAACGTACGTACGTACATATGGTACGTATGGAAAGTACGTACGTACGTATGGAACGTACGTTCGTACGTATGGAACGTACGTATGTATGGAACGTACGTACGTACGTACGTATAGAACGTACGTACGTACGTATGGAACGTACGTACGTATGTATGGAACGTACGTACGTACGTACGTATGGGACGTACGTACGTACGTACGTACGTACTTATGGAACGTACGTACGTACGTACGTATGGACAGTACGTACGTACGTACTTATGTATGGAACATACGTACGTACGTACTTATGTATGGAACGTACGTGCGTACGTAGGTATGGAACGCATGTACGTATATATGTATGGAACGTACGTACGTACGTACGTATGGAACGTACGTATGGAACGTACGTACGTACGTACATATGGAACGTACGTACGGACGTATAGAACGTACGTACGTCCGTACGTATAAAACGTGCATACGTACGTACGTAAATACGTATGGAACGTACATATGGAACGTACGTACGTACGTACGTATGGAACGTACGTACGTACGTATGTATGGAACGTACGTACGTACGTATGGAAAGTACGTACGTACATATGGAATGTACGTACATAAGTATGGAACGTACATACGTACGTGCGTATGGAACGATCGTACGTACGTACGTATGGAATGTACGTACGTACGTACGTATGGAACGCACGTACGTACGTATGGAACGTACGTACATAAGTATGGAACGTACGTACGTACGTACGTATGGAACGTATGTATGTACGTACGTATGGAACGTACGTACGTACGTACGTATGGAACGTACGTACGTACGTACGTATGGAACGTACGTACGTACATATGTATGGAACGTACGTACGTACGTATGGAAAGTACGTACGTACATATGGAATGTACGTACATACGTACGGAATGTACGTACATACGTATGGAACGTACGTACGTACGTGCGTATGGAACGATCGTACATACGTACGTATGGAATGTACGTATGGAACGTACGTACGTACGTATGGAACGTACGTACGTACGTATGGAACGTACGTACATAAGTATGGAACGTACGTACGTACGTACGTACGTATGGAACGTACGTAAGTACGTACGTACGTACGTACGTATGGAACGTACGTACGTATGTTTGGAAAGTACGTACGAACGTACGGAACGTATGTACGTACGTATGGAACGTACGTACGTACTTGCGTACGGAACGTACGTACGTACGTATCGAAAGTACGTACATACGTATGGAACGTACGTACGTAAGTATGGAACGTACGTACGTACGTACGTACGTATGGAACAATCGTACGTAGGTGCGCATGGAATGTACGTACGTACTTACGTATGGAACGTACGTACGAACGTATGGAACGTACGTACATAAGTATGAAAGGTACGTACGTACGTATGGACGGTACGTACGTACGTATGGACGGTACGTACGTACGTATGGAACGTACGTACGTACGTACGTATGGAACGATCGTACATAAGTACGTATGGAATGTACGTACGTACGTACGTATGGAACGTACGTACGTACGTATGGAAAGTACGTACGTACGTACGTATGGAAAGTACGTACGTACGTATAGAACCTACGTACGTACGTAAGTATGAAACGTCCGTACGTACGTACATAAGGAACGTACGTACGTACGTATGGAACGTACGTACATACGTATGGAACGTACGTACGTACGTACGTATGGAACGTACGTACGTTCATACCGTACGTACCTACGTATGGAACGTTATGGAACGTACGAACGTACATATGGAACGTACGTACGTACGTATGTAACGTACGTACGTACGTACGTATTTAACGCACGTACGTACGTACGTATGGAACGTTCGTACGTACGTATGGAAAGTACGTACGTACGTATGTACGTACTTATATAACGTACGTACGTACGTACGTATGGAAAGTACGTACGGACGTACTTACGTATGGAACGTACGTACGTGTGGAACGTACGTACGTACGTACGTACGTATGGATCGTACGTACGTACGAACGTATGGAAAGTAAATACGTAGGTACGTATGGAACGTACGTACGTATGGAATGTACGTACATTCGTACGTATGGAATGAACGTACGTATGTACGTATGGTACGTATGTACGTACGTACGTATGGAACGTACGTACGTACGTACGTAAGGAACGTATGTATGTATGGAACGTACGTACGTACGTACGTACATATGGAACGTACATACGTACGTACATATTGAACGTACGTACGTACGTACATATGGAACGTACGTACGTATGTACGTATGGAACGCACGTACGTACGTACGTATGGAACGTACGTACATACGTATGGAAAGTACGTACCTACGTACGGAACGTACGTACGTGCGTACGTATGGAACGAACGTACGTACGTACGTATGGAACGTACGTACGTACGTGTGGAAATTACGTACGTACGAATGGAACGTACGTACGTAGGTATGGAACGTACGTACGTACGTACTTACGTATGGAACGATCGTACGTACGTACGCATGGAATGTACGTACGTACTTACGTATGGAACGTACGTACGTATGTATGGAACGTACGTACGTAGGTATGGAACGTACGTACGTACGTATGGAACGTACGTACGTACGTATGGAACGTACGTACGTACGTATGGAACGTACGTACGTACATATGGAAAGTACGTACGTACGTACGTATGGAACGTACTTACATACGTATGGAACGTACGTACGTACGTACGTATGGAACGATCGTACATACGTACGTATGGAATGTACGTACGTACGTACGTATGGAACGTACGTACGTACGTATGGAAAGTACGTACTTACGTACGTACGTATGGAATGTACGTACGTACATACGTATGGAACGTACGTACGTACGTAAGTATGGAACGTACGTACGTATGTAAGGAACGTACGTACGTACGTGTGCAACGTACGTACGTACGTGTGGAACGTACGTACGTACGTATGGTCGTACGTACGTACCTATGGAACGTACGTAAGTACGTATGGAACGTACGTACGTACGTATGGAAAGTACGTATGTAAGTATGGAACGTACGTACGTACGTACGTACGTACGTTTGGAATGTACGTATGTACGTAAGTATGGAACGTACGTACGTACGTACGTATGGAACGTACGTACATATGTACGTATGGAACATACATACGTACGTAATTATGGAACGTACGTACGTATGGGATGTACGTACGTATAGAACGTACGTACGTGTGGAACGTACGTACGTACGTATGTATGGAACGTACGTACGTATGGAAAGTATGTATGTATGGAACGTACGTTCGTACGTAAGTACGTATGGAACGTATGTATGTATGGAACATACGTATGTACGTACGTACGTATGGAACGTACGTACGTATGAAACGTACGTACGTACGTACGTATGGAACGTACGTACGTACGTATGGAACGTACGTACGTACATATGTACGTACATAAGGATCGCACGTACGTACGTATGGAAAGTACGTGCGTACGTATGGAACGTACGTACGTGCATATGGAACGTACGTACGTACGTACGTATGGAACGTACGTACGTACGTATGGAAAGTACGTACGTACGTATGGAACGTACGTACGTACATATGGAACGTACGTACGTAAGTATGGAACGTACGTACGTACGTACGTATGGAACGATCGTTCGTACGGACGTACGGAACGTACATACATACGTACGTATGGAACGTACGTACGTAAGTATGGAACGTACGTACGTACATATGGAAGGTACGTACTTACGTATGTAACGTACGGACGTACGTATGGAAGTACGTACGTATGTATGGAACGTACGTACGTACGTATGGTACGTATGGAAAGTACGTACGTACGTATGGAACGTACGTTCGTACGTATGGAACGTACGTATGTATGGAACGTACGTACGTACATACGTATGGAACGTACGTACGTACGTACGTATGGAACATACGTACGTACGTATGGAACGTACGTACGTACGTATGGAACGTACGTACGTACGTATGGAACGTACGTACATATGTACGTATGGGATGTACGTACGTACGTACGTACTTACGGAACGTACGTACGTACGTACGTATGGACAGTACGTACGTACGTACGTACTTATGTATGGAACGTACGTACGTACGTACTTATGTATGGAACGTACGTGCGTACGTAGGTATGGAACGCATGTACGTATATATGTATGGAACGTACGTACGTACGTACGTATGGAACGTACGTATGGAACGTACGTACGTACGTACATATGGAACGTACGTACGGACGTATAGAACGTACGTACGTACGTACGTTTGGAACGTGCATACGTACGTACGTACATACGTATGGAACGTACGTATGGAACGTACGTACGTACGTACGTTTGGAACGTACGTACATACGTATGGAACGTACATACGTACGTAAGTATGGAACGCACGTACATACGTATGGAACGTACGTACGTACGTAAGTTTGGAACATACGTATGTACGTACGTATGGAACGTACGTAAGTACGTACGTACGTATGTAACGTACCAACGTACGTACGTATGGAATGTGCATACGTACTTACGTATGTAACGTCCGTTCGCACATTCGTATGGAACGTACGTACGTACGCACATTTGGAACGTAAATATGGACGCATAGAACGTACGTACGTACGTACGTACGTATGGAACGTTCGTATGGAACGTTCGTATGGATCGTACGAACGTACGTACGTACGTGCGTATGGAATGTACGTATGTACATAAGTATGGAACGTACGTACGTACGTACGTATGGAACGTACGTACATACGTACGTATGGAATGTATATACGTACGTACGTATGGAACGTACGTACGTATGGCACGTACGTACGTGTGGAACGTACGTACGTACGTACGTATGGAACATACGTACGTACGTACGTATGGAACATACGTACGTACGTATGGAACCTACGTACGTACTTATGGAACGTACGTACGTACGTAAGTATGGAACGTACGTACATACGTAAGTATGGAACGTACGTACGTACGTACGTATGGAACGATCGTACGTACGTACATATGGAATGTACGTACGTATGTACGTATGGAATGTACGTACGTACGTACGTATGGAACGTACGTACGTACGTATGGAACGTACGTACGTAACTATGGAACGTACGAACGTACGTATGGAAGGTACGGACGTATGTATGGAACGTACGTACGTACGTATGGAACATACGGACGTACGTATGGAACGTACGTACGTATGTATGGAACGTACGTACGTACGTATGGTACGTATGGAAAGTACGTACGTACGTATGGAACGTACGTTCGTACGTATGGAACGTACATATGTATGGAACGTACGTACGTACGTACGTATGGAACGTACGTACGTACGTATGGAACGTACGTACGTACGTATGGAACGTACGTACGTATGTATGGAACGTACGTACGTACGTATGGAACGTACGTACGTACGTATGGAACGTACGTACGTTCGTATGGAACGTACGTACGTACGTACGTATGGGACGTACGTACGTACGTACGTACATATGGAACGTACGTACGTACGTACGTATGGACAGTACGTACGTACGTACTTATGTATGGAACGTACGTACGTACGTACTTATGTATGGAACGTACGTGCGTACGTAGGTATGGAACGCATGTACGTATATATGTATGGAACGTACGTACGTACGTACGTATGGAACGTACGTATGGAACGTACGTACGTACGTACATATGGAACGTACGTACGGACGTATAGAACGTACGTACGTACGTACGTATGGAACGTGCATACGTACGTACGTACATACGTATTGAACGTACGTATGGAACGTACGTACGTACGTACGTTTGGAACGTACGTACATACGTATGGAACGTACATACGTACGTAAGTATGGAACGTACGTACATACGTATGGAACGTACGTACGTACGTAAGTTTGGAACGTACGTATGTACGTACGTATAGAACGTACGTAAGTACGTACGTACGTATGTAACGTACCTACGTACGTACGTATGGAATGTGCATACGTACTTACGTATGTAACGTCCGTTCGCACGTACGTATGGAACGTACGTACGTACGCACATTTGGAACGTACATATGGACGCATAGAACGTACGTACGTACATACGTACGTATGGAACGTTCGTATGGAACATTCGTATGGAACGTACGAACGTACGTACGTACGTGCGTATGAAATGTACGTATGTACATAAGTATAGAACGTACGTACGTACGTACGTATGGAAAGTACGTACGTTCGTACTTATGTATGGAACGTACGTACGTACGTAAGTATGGAATGTACGTACGTACGTACGTACGTACGTATGGATCGTACGTACGTACATACGTATGGAATGTACGTTCGTACGTACGTACATATGGAACGTACATACGTAAGTATAGAACGTACGTACGTACGTATGGAACGTACGTACGTACGTATGTAACCTACGTACGTACGTAGGTATTGAACGTACGTGCGTACTTACGTATGGAACGTACGTATGGAACGTACGTACATACGTACGTATGGAATGTACGTACGTACATACGTATGGAAAGTACGTACGTACGTACTTATGTATTTAACGTACGTACGTACGTAATTATGGAATGCACGTACGTACGTAAGTATGGAACGTACGTACGTATATATGGAACGTACGTACGTACATATGGAACGTACGTACGTGCGTACGTATGGATCGTACGTACGTACGTACGTATGGAATGTACGTACGTACGTACGTATGGAACGTACGTACGTACGTATGGAACCTACGTACGTACGTATGGAAAGTACGTACGTACGTATGGAACCTACGTACGTACGTATGGAACGTACGTATAGAAAGTACGTACGTACGTATGGAACCTACGTACGTACGTATGGAACGTACGTACGTACGTATGGAACGTACGTACGTACGTAAGTATGGAACGTACGTACGTACGTAAGTATGGAACGTACGTACGTACGTACGTATGGAACGATCATACGTACGTACGTATGGAATGTACGTACGTACGTACGTACGTACGTACGTATGGAATGTACGTACGGAACGTACGTACGTACATATGGAACGTACGTACGCACGTATGGAACGTACGTACGTACTTATGACACGTACGTACGTACGTATGGAAAGTACGTACGTACGTATGGAACGTACGTACGTACGTATGGAACGTACGTACGTACGCATGGAACGTACGTACGCACATATGGAACGTACGTACGTACGTATGGAAAGTACGTACGTACTTATGGAACGTACGTCGTACGTATGGAACGTACGTATGTACGTATGGAACGTACGCACGTACGTTTGGAACGTACGTACGTACGTACATATGGAACGTACGTACTTACGTACGTATGGAAGGAACATACGTACGTACATATGGAACGTACGTACGTACTTGACGTACGTACGTATGGAACGTACGTGCGTGTGGAACGTACGTACGTACGTACGTATGGAACGTACGTACGTACGTATGGAACGTACGTACGTACCTATGGAATGTATGGAACGTACTTACGCACATACGTATCAAACGTACGTAATTACGTACGTATGGAAGGAACATACGTACGTACGTATGGAACGTACGTATGTAGGGAACGTACGTACGTACGTGCGTACGTACGTACGTACGTATGGAACCTACGTATTTACGTACATAAGGAACGCACGTACGTACGTATGGAAAGTACGTGCATACGTATGGAACGTACGTACGTGCATATGGAACGTACGTACATACGTACGTATGGAACGTACGTACGTACGTATGGAAAGTACGTACGTACGTATGGAACTTACGTACGTAAGTTTGGAACGTACGTACGTACGTACGTATGGAACGATCGTTCGTACGGACGTATGGAACGTACGTATGTACATACGTAAGGAACGTACGTACGTACGTTTGGAACGTACGTACGTACGTATGGAAAGTACGTACGTACGTATGGAACGTACGTACGTACGTAAAGAACGTACATACGTAAGTATGGAACGTACGTACATACATATGGAAGGTACGTACTTACGTATGGAACGTACGTACGTACGTATGGAACGTACGTACGTACGTATGGAATGTACGTACATACGTATAGAACGTACGTACGTACGTACGTATGGAACGTACGTATGGAACGTACGTACGTACATACCGTACGTACCTACATATGGAACGTTATGGAACGTACGTACGTACATATGGAACGTACGTACGTACGTATGTAACGTACGTACGTACGTATGTAACATACGTACGTACGTACATATGGAACGTTCGTACGTACGTATGGAAAGTACGTACGTACGTATGTACGTACTTATAGAACGTACGTACGTACGTATGTATGGAAAGTACGTACGGACGTACGTACGTATGGATCGTACGTACGTACGTACGTATGGAAAGTACGTACGTAGGTACGTATGGAACGTACGTAAATACGTACGTATGGAATGTACGTACGTTCGTACGTATGGAACGAACGTACGTACGTACGTATGGTACGTATGCACGTACGTACGTATGGAAAGTACGTACGTACGTACGTAAGGAACGTATGTATGTATGGAACGTACGTACGTACGTACGTACGTATGGAACGTACATACGTACGTATGGAAAGTACGTACGTACGTATGGAACTTACGTACGTAAGTATGGAACGTACGTACGTACGTACGTATGGAACGATCGTTCGTAAGGACGTATGGAACGTACGTACGTATGTACGTATGGAACGTACGTACGTACATACGTACGTTTGGAACGTACGTACGTACGGATGGAAATTAAGTACGTACGTATGGAACGTACGTACGAACGTATGGAACGTACGTACGTAAGTATGAAACGTATGTACATACATATGAAAGGTACGTACTTACGTATGGAACGTAAGTACGTATGTATGGAACGTACGTACGTACGTATGGAACGTACGTACATACGTAAGGAACGTACGTACGTACGTACGTATGGAACGTACGTGTGGAACGTACGTACGTACATACCGTACGTACCTACGTATGGAACGTACGTACGTACGTATGGAACGTACGTACGTACGTATGGAACCTACGTACGTACGTATGGAAAGTACGTACGTACGTATGGAACGTACGTACGTAATTGACGTACGTACGTATGGAACGTACGTGCGTGTGGAACGTACGTACGTACGTACGTACGTATGGATCGTACGTACGTACGTAAGTAAGTATGGAAAGTACGTACTTAGGTATGTATGGAACGTACGTACGTACGTACGTATGGAACGTACGTACGTACGTACGTATGGAACGCATGTACGTACGTACGTATGGAACGTACGTACGTACGTACGTAAGTATGGAACGTACGTACCAACATACGTAAGGAACGTATGTATGTATGGAACGTACATACGTACGTATGGAAAGTACGTACGTACGTATGGAATCTACATACGTGCGTATGGAACGTACGTATGGAAAGTACGTACGTACACATGGAAAGTACGTACGAATGGAACGTACATACGTGTGGAACGTACGTACGTACGTACGTATGGATCGTACGTATGTACGTACGTATGGAAAGTACGTACGTAGGTACGTATGGAATGTACGTACGTACGTACGTAAGAATGTACGTACGTTCGTACGTATGGAACGTACGTACGTACGTACGTACGTATGGAACGTATGTATGTACGTACGTACGTATGGAACGTACGTACGTACGTATGGAAAGTACGTACGTCCGTATGGAACGTACGTACGTACGTAGGTATTGATCGTACGTGCGTACGTACGTATGGAACGTACGTACGTACGTACGTATGGAATGTACGTACGTACATACGTATGGAAAGTACGTACGTACGTACTTATGTATTTAACGTACGTACGTACGTAATTATGGAATGTACGTACGTACGTACGTATGGAACGTACGTACGTATATATGGAACGTACGTACGTAAATATGGACCGTACGTACGTACGTACGTATGGAACGTACGTACGTACGTACGTATGGAACGTACGTACGTACGTACGTATGGAACGTACGTACGTACGTATGGAACCTACGTACGTACGTATGGAAAGTACGTACGTACGTATGGAACCTACGTACGTACGCATGGAACGTACGTATGGAAAGTACGTACGTACGTATGGAACCTACGTACGTACGTATGGAACGTACGTACGTACGTAAGTATGGAACGTACGTACGTACGTAAGTATGGAACGTACGTACGTATGGAACGATCGTACGTACGTACGTATGGAATGTACGTACGTACGTACGTATGGAATGTACGTACGTATGTACGTATGGAACGTACGTACGTACGTATGGAACGTACGTACGTACGTATGTACGTACGCTCGTACGTATGGAACCTACGTATTTACGTACATAAGGAACTCACGTACGTACGTATGGAAAGTACGTGCATATGTATGGAACGTACGTACGTGCATATGGAACGTACGTACGTACGTACGTATGGAACGTACGTACGTACGTATGGAAAGTACGTACGTACGTATGGAACTTACGTACGTAAGTATGGAACGTACGTACGTATGGAACGATCGTTCGTACGGACGTATGGAACGTACGTACGTACGTACGTATGGAACGTACGTATGTACGTTTGGAACATACGTACGTACGTATGTAAAGTACGTACGTACGTATGGAACGTACGTACGTACGTATGAAACGTACATACGTAAGTATGGAACGTACGTACGTACGTATGTAACGTACGTACGTACGTATGGAACGTACGTACGTACGTATGGAACGCACGTACATACGTATGGAACGTACGTACGTACGTACGTATGGAACGTACGCATGGAACGCACGTACGTACGTATGGAAAGTACGTACGTACGTATGTACGTACTTATAGAACGTACGTACGTACGTACGTATGGAAAGTACGTACGGACGTACTTACGTATGGAACGTACGTACGTGTGGAACGTACGTACGTACGTACGTATGGATCGTACGTACGTACGTACGTATGGAAAGTACGTACGTAGGTACGTATGGAACGTACGTACATACGTACGTAAGGAATGTTCGTACGTTCGTACGTATGGAACGAACGTACGTACGTACGTATGGTACTTATGTACGTACGTTAGTATGGAACGTACGTACGTACGTACGTATGGAACGATCGTTCGTACGGACGTATGGAACGTACGTACGTACGTACGTACGTATGGAACGTACGTACATACGGATGGAAAGTACGTACGTACGTATGGAACGTACGTACGTACGTATGGAACGTACGTACGTAAGTATGGAGCGTACGTACGTACATATGGAAGGTACGTACTTACGTATGGAACGTACGTACGTACGTATGGAACGTACGTACGTACGTAAGTATGGAACGTACGTACGTACGTATGGAACTTACGTACATACGTATGGAACGCACGTACGTATGTACGTATGGAACGTACGTATGGAACTACGTACGTACATACCGTACGTACCTACGTATGGAACGTACGTACGTACGTATGGAACGTACGTACGTACATAAGGAACGTACGTACGTACGTATGGAATGTACGTACATACCTATGGAACGTACGTACGTACGTATGGAACGTACGTACGCACGTACGTATGGAACGTACGTACTTACGTACGAATGGAAGGAATATACGTACGTACGTATGGAACGTATGTATGTATGGAATGTACATACGAACATGCGTACGTACGTACGTATGGAACCTACGTATTTACGTACATAAGGAACGCACGTACGTACGTATGGAAAGTACGTGCATACGTATGGAACGTACGTACGTGCATATGGAACGTACGTGCGTACGTACGTATGGAACGTACGTACGTACGTATGGAAAGTACGTTCGTACGTATGGAACTTACGTACGTAAGTATGGAACGTACGTACGTACGTATGTATGGAACGATCATTCGTACGGACGTATTTAACGTACGTACGTACGTACGTACGTTTGGAACGTACGTACGTACGTATGGAAAGTACGTACATACGTATGGAACGTACGTACGTACGTATAGAACGTACGTACGTAAGTATGGAACGTACGTACATACAAATGTAAGGTACGTACTTACGTATGGAACGTACGTAAGTACGTATGGAACGTACGTACGTACGTATGGAACGTACGTACGTACGTACGTATGGAACGTACGTACGTACATATGGAACGTACGTACGTACGTATGGAACGTACGTACGTACGGATGGAACGTACGTACGTACGTATGGAACGTACGTATGGAACGTACGTTCGTAAGTATGGAACGTACGTACGTACGTATGGTACGTACGTACGTACTTATGGAACGTACGTAGTTACGTACGTAAGGAACGTACGTACGTACGTGTGGAACGTACGTACGTACGTATGCAACGAACTACGTACCTATGGAATGTACGTACGTACGTATGGAACGTACGTACGCACGTACGTATGGAACGTACGTACTTACGTACGTATGGAAGGAACATACGTACGTACGTATGGAACGTATGTATGTATGGAACGTACGTACGTACGTACGTACGTATGGAACGTACGTAAGTTCGTACGTACGTATGTAACGTACCTACGTACGTACGTATGGAATGTACGTACGTACTTACATATTGAACGTCCGTGCACACGTACATATGGAACATACGTACGCACGTACGTATGGAACGAACATACGGACGTATAGAACGTACGTACGTACGTACATATGGAACGTTCGTATGGAACGTACGAACGTACGAACGTACATGCGTATGGAATGTACGTATGTACGTAAGTATGGAACGTACGTACGTACGTACGTATGGAACGTACGTTCATATGTACGTATGGAACGTACATACGTACGTACGTATGGAAAGTACGTACGTATGGGACGTACGTACGTATAGAACGTACGTACGTGTGGAACGTACGTATGTACGTATGTATGGAACGTACGTACGTACGTACGTATGTAACGTACGTACGTTCGTACGTATGGAAAGTATGTATGTATAGAACGTACGTTCGTACATACGTACGTATGGAACGTATGTATGTATGGAACATACGTACGTACGTACGTACGTATGGAACGTACGTACGTACGTACGTATGGAACGTACGTTCATACGTATGGAACGTACGTACGTACGTATGTACGTACATAAAAAACGCACGTACGTACGTATGGAAAGTACGTGCGTACGTATGGAACGTACGTACGTACGTATGGAAAGTACGTACGTACGTATGGAACGTACGTACGTAAGTATGGAACGTACGTACGTACGTACGTATGGAACGATCGTTCGTACGGACGTACGGAACGTACATACGTACGTGCGTATGGAACGTACGTACGTATGGAACGTACGTACGTACGTATGGAACGTACGTACGTACGTACGTATGGGACGTACGTACGTACGTACGTACTTATGGAACGTACGTACGTACGTACGTATGGACAGAATGTACGTACGTACTTATGTATGGAACGTACGTACATACGTACTTATGTATGGAACGTACGTGCGTACGTAGGTATGGAACGCACGCACGTATATATGTATGGAACGTACGTACGTACGTACGTATGGAACGTACGTATGGAACATACGTACGTACATACGTACGTACGTACGTATGGAACGTACGTACGGACGTATAGAACGTACGTACGTACGTATGGAACGTACGTACGGACGTATAGAACGTACGTACGTACGTACGTATGGAACGTGCATACGTACGTACGTACATACGTATGGAACGTACGTATGTAACGTACGTACGTACGTACGTTTGGAACGTACGTACATACGTATGGAACTTACGTACGTACGTAAGTATGGAACGTACGTACAAACGTATGGAACGTACGTACGTACGTAAGTATGGAACGTACGTATGTACGTACGTCGTACGTACGTATGTAACGTACCTACGTACGTACGTATGGAATGTGCGTACGTACTTACGTATGAAACGTCCGTGCGCACGTACGTATGGAACGTACGTACGTACGCACGTTTGGAACGTACATATGGACGCATAGAACGTACGTACGTAAGTACGTATGGAACGTTCGTATGGAACGTACGAACGTACGTACGTACGTGCGTATGGAATGTACGTATGTACGTAAGTATGGAGCGTACGTACGTACGTACGTATGGAACATACGTACATACGTACGTATGGAATGTACATACGTACGTACTTATGGAACGTACGTACGTATGGCACGTACGTACGTGTGGAACGTACGTACGTACGTACGTAAGGAATGGACGTACGTATGGAACGTATGTATGTATGGAACATACGTTCGTACGTGCCTACGTATGGAACGTATGTATGTATGGAACGTACGTACGTACGTACGTACGTATGGAACGTATGTACGTACGTACGTACGTATGGAACGTATGTACGTACGTACGTATGGAATGTACGTATGTACGTACGTACTTATGGAACGTACGTACGTACGTACGTATGGAAAGTACGTACGTACGTATGGAACGTACATACGTACGTATGGAACGTACGTACGTACGTATGGAATGTACGTACGTACGTATGGAACGTACGTATAGAACATACGTACGTACGTATGGAAAGTACGTACGTACGTATGGAACGCACGTACGTACGTATGGAACGTACGTACGTACGTATGGAACGTACGTACGTACGTATGGAACGTACGTACGTACGTATGGAACGTACGTACGTATTTATGGAATGTACTGATGTACGTATGGAACGTACGCACGTACGTATGGAACGTACGTACGTACGTACGTACGTATGGAACGTACGTACTTACGTACGTATGGAAGGAACATACGTACGTACGTATGGAACGTATGTACGTAATTGTTGTACGTACGTATGGAACGTAAGTGCGCGTGGAACGTACGTACGAACGTACGTATGGATCGTACGTACGTACGTACGTATGGAAAGTACGTACTTGGGTATGTATGGAACGTACGTACGTACGTACGTATGGAACGTACGTACGTACGTACGTATGGAACACATGTACGTACTTACGTTTGGAACGTACGTACGTACGTAAGTATGGAACGTACGTACGTACATACGTAAGGAACGTATGTGTGTATGGAACGTACATACGTACGTATGGAAAGTACGTACGTACGTATGGAACCTACGTAAGTGCGTATGGAACGTACGTATGGAACGTACGTACGTACACATGGAAAGTACGTACGTGTGGAACGTACGTACGTACGTACGAATGGATCGTACGTACTTACGTACGTATGGAAAGTACGTTCGTAGGTGCTTATGGAATGTACGTACGTACGTACGTACGTATGGAACGTATGTACGTTCGTACGTATGGCACGTACGTACGTATGTACGTATGGAACGTATGTACGTACATACGTACGTATAGAACGTACGTACGTACGTACGTACGTATGGAACGTACGTACGTACGTACGTATGGAACGTACATACGTACGTACGCATAGAACGTACGTACATACGTACGTACGTATGGAACGTATGTACGTACGTACGTACGTATGGAACGTACGTACTTACGTATGGAGCGTACGTACGTACGTATGGAACGTACGTATGGAACGTATGTACGTACGTACTTATGGAATGTACGTACGTACGTATGTATGGAACGTACGTACGTACGTATAGAACGTACGTACGTAAGTATGGAACGTACGTACGTACGTATGGAAGGAACGTACATACGTATGGAACGTACGTACGTACTTATGGAACGTACGTACGTACGTATGTAACGATAGTTCGTACGTATGGAATGTACGTATGTAGGAACGTACGGAACGTACGTACGTACGTATGGAACGTACGTACGTACGTATGGAACGTACGTACGTACGTATGGAACGTACGTACGTACGTACGTATGAAACGATCACACGTACGTTCGTATGGAATGTACGTAGGTACGTAAGTATGGAACGTACATACGTACGTATGGAAGGTACGTACGTATGTGTGGAACGTACGTACGTAAGTATGGAACGTACGTACGTACATATGACACGTACGTACGTACGTTTGGAACGTACGTACGTACGTATGGAACGTACGTACGTATGTACGTATGGAACGTACGCATGGAACTACGTACGTACATACCGTACGTACCTACGTATGGAACGTACGTACGTACGTATGGAACGTACGTACGTACATAAGGAACGTACGTATGGAACGTTCGTACGTACGTATGGAAAGTACGTACGTACGTTTGAAACGTACGTACGTAAGTTTGGAACGTACGTACGTTCGTACGTATGGAACGATCGTACATACGTACGTATGGAATGTACGTACGTACGTACGTATGGAACGTACGTACGTACGTACGTATGGAACGTACGCACGTACGTACGTATGGAACGTACGTGCGTACGTATGGAATGTACGTACGGACGTACTTACTTATGGAACGTACGTACGTGTGGAACGTACGTAAGTACGTACGTATGGTTCGTACGTGCGTACGTACGTATGGAAAGTACGTACGTAGGTACGTCTAGAATGTACGTACGTGCGTACGTATCTAACGTAAGTACGTTCGTAGGTATGGACGAACGTACGTACGTACGTACGTACGTATGGAACGAACGTACGTACGTACGTACGTATGGAACGTATGTACGTACGTACGTATGGAACGTACGTACGTACGTACGTAAGGAACGTATGTATGTATGTATGGAACGTTAGTACGTACGTACGTATGGAACGTACGTACGTACGTACGTACATACGGAACGTACGTACGTACGTACGTATGGAACTTACGTACGTACGTACATATGGAACGTACGTATGTACGTACGTATGGAACGTACGTACGTACGTATGGAAAGTACGTACATACGTATGGAACGTACGTACGTACTTATGGAACGTACGTACGTACGTACGTATGGAACGTACGTACGTACGTACGTATGGAACGTACGTACGTATGGAAAGTACGTACGTACGTATGGAACGTACGTACGTGAGTAGGAAACGTACGTACATACGTACGTACGTATGGAACGATTGTACATACGTACGTATGGAATGTACGTATGTACGTACGTAAGGAACGTATGTACATATGTATGGAACGTACGTACGTAAGTATGTAACGTACGTACGTAAGTATGGAACGTACGTACGTACGTATGGAACGTACGTACGTACGTACGGAACGTACGTACGTACGTACGGAACGTACGTACGTACGTATGGAACGTACGTACGTATGGAACGTACGTACGTACGTACGGAACGTACGTACGTACGTATGGAACGTACATACTTATGGAACGATCGTACGTACGTACGTATGGAATGTACGCACGTACGTTCGTATGGAATGTACGCACGTACGTACGTATGGAACGTACGTACGTACGTACATATGGAACGTACGTACATACGTACGTATGGAATATACGTACGTACGTATGGAATGTACGTGCGTACCTATGGAACCTACGTACGTACGTATGGAACGCACGTACGTACGTATGGAACGTACTTACTTACGTACGTATGAAAAGTACGTACGTACGTATGGAAAGTACGTACGTACGTATGGAACCTACGTACGTACGTATGGAACGTACGTACGTGTGGAACGTAAGTAAATATGGAACGTACGTACGTACGTACGTACATACGTTCCACACGTACGTACGTACGTATGGATCGTACGTACGTACGTACGTATTGAAAGTACATACGTAGGTACGTATGGAATGTACGTACGTACGTACGTATGGAACGTACGTACGTTCGTACGTATGGAAAGTACGTACGTACGTACGTATGGAACGTATGTATGTACGTACGTATGGAACGTACGTACGTACGAACATATGGAACGTACGTACATACATAAGTATGGAACGTACGTACGTACGTACGTACGTATGTATGGAATAATCGTACGTAGGTACGCATGGAATGAACGTACGTACTTACGTATGGAACGTACGTACGTACGTATGGAACGTACGTACGTAAGAATGGAACGTACGTACGTACGTATGGAAGGTACGTACGTACGTATGGAACGTACGTACGTACGTATGGAACGTACGTACGTACGTATGGAACGTAGGTACATACGTATGGAACGTACGTACGTACGTACGTATGGAACGATCGTACATAAGTACGTAAGGAATGTACGTACGTACGTACATATGGAACGTACGTACGTACGTATGGAAAGTACGTACGTACGTATGGATCCTACGCACGTACGTATGGAACGTAAGTATGTACATAAGTATGAAACGTACGTACGTACGCACATAAGGAACGGACGTACGTACGTATAGGAACGTACGTACGCACGTACGTATGGAACGTAAGTACTTACTTACGTATGGAAGGAACATACGTACGTACGTATAAAATGTATGTATGTATGGAACGTACGTACGTATGGAACTTACGTACGTACGTACGTATGTAACGTACGTACGTATGTAACGTACATACGTACGTACGTATGGAACGTACGTACGTACGTATGGAAAGTACGTACGTACGTATGGAACGTACGTACGTACGTATGGAACGTACGTACGTACGTATGGAACGTACGTACGTACGTACGTATGGAACGTACGTACGTACGTATGGAACGTACGTACGTGAGAATGTAACGTACGTACATATGTACGTACGTATGGAACGATCGTACGTACGTACGTATGGAATGTTCATACGTACGTACGTAGGGAACGTATGTACGTACGTATGGAACGTACGTACATAAGTATGGAACGTACGTACGTAAGTATGGAACGTACGTACGTACGTACGTATGGAAGGTACGTACGTACGTATGGAACGTACGTACGTACGTACGTATGGAACGTACGTACGTACGTATGTAACGTACGTACGTACGTACGGAACGTACGTACGTACGTACGGAACGTACGTACGTGCGTATGGAACGTACGTACGTACGTACGGAACGTACGTACGTATGTATGGAAAAATCGTACGTAGGTATGCATGGAATGAACGTACGTACTTACGTATGGAACGTACGTACGTACGTATGGAACGTACGTACATAAGTATGGAACGTACGTACGTACGTATGGAAGGTACGTACGTACGTATGGAACGTACGTACGTACGTATGGAACGTACGTACGTACGTATGGAACGTACGTACGTACGTATGGAATGTAGGTAAGTACGTACGGAACGTACGTACATACGTACGTATGGAACGATCGTACATAAGTACGTATGGAATGTACGTACGTACGTACGTATGGAACATACGTACGTACGTATGGAAAGTACGTACGTACGCATGGAACCTACGTACGTATGTATGGAACGTACGTACGTACGTAAGTATGAAACGTACGTACGTACGTACATAAGGAACGTACGTACGTATGTATGGAACGTACGTACGTGCCTATGGAACATACGTACGTACGTATGGAACGTACGTACGCACGTACGTATGGAACGTACGTACTTACGTACGTATGGAAGGAACATACGTACGTACGTATGGAACGTACGTATGTATGGAACGTACGTACGTACGTACGTACGTACGTACGTATGTATAGAACGTACGTATTTACGTACATAAGGAACGCACTTACGTACGTATGGAAAGTACGTGCATACGTATGGAACGTACGTACGTGCATATGGAACGTACGTACGTACGTACGTAGTACATACGTACGTACGTATGGAAAGTACGTACGTAAGTTTGGAACTTACGTACGTAAGTATGGAACGTACGTACGTACGTACGTATGGAACGATCGTTCGTACGGACGTATGGAACGTACGTACGTACGTACGTATGGAACGTACGTACGTACGTAAATACGTTTGGAACGTACGTACGTACGTATGGATCAATCGTACGTAGGTACGCATGGAATGTACGTACGTACTTACGAATGGATCGTACTTACGTACGTATGGAACGTACGTACGTAAGTATGGAACGTACGTACGTACGTATGTAAGGTACGTACGTACGTATGGAACATACGTACGTACGTATGGTACGTAGTTATGTAAGTATGGAACGTACGTACGTACGTACGTACGTATGGAGCGAATGTACATAAGTACGTATGGAATATACGTACTTACGTACGTATGGAACGAACGTACGTACGTATGGAACGTACGTACGCATGTACGTATGGATTGTACGTACCTACGTACGTATGGAAGGAACATACGTACGTACGTATGGAACGTATGTATGTATGGAACGTACGTACGTACGTACGTACGTACGTACGTACGTACGTACGTACGTATGGAACGTACGTATTTACGTACATAAGGAACGCACGTACGTACGTATGGAAAGTACGTGCATACGTATGGAACGTACGTACGTGCATATGGAACGTACGTACGTACGTACGTATGGAACGTACGTACGTACGTATGGAAAGTACGTACGTACGTATGGAACATACGTACCTAAGTATGGAACGTACGTACGTACGTACGTATGGAACGATCGTTCGTACGGACGTATGGAACGTACGTACGTACGTACGTATGGAACGTACGTACGTAAGTATGGAACGTATGAACGTATATATGGAAGGTACGTACTTACGTATGGAACGTACGTACGTACGTATGGAACGTACGTACGTACGTATGGAACGTACGTACGTACGTACGTATGGAACGTACGTACGTACGTACGTATGGAACGTACGTACGTAAGTATAGAACGTACGTACGTATATATGGAAGGTACGTACTTACGTATGGAACGTACGTACGTACGTATGGAACGTACGTACGTACGTATGGAACGTACGTACGTACGTATGGAACGTACGTACGTACGTATGGAACGTACGTACATACGTATGGAACGTACGTACGAACGTACGTATGGACCGTACGTATGGAACGTACGTACGTACGTATGTAACGTACGTACGTACGTATGGAACGTACGTACGTACGTACGTATGGACCGTTCGTACGTACATATGGAAAGTACGTACGTACGTATGTACGTACTTATAGAACGTACTTACGTACGTACGTATGGAAAGTACGTACGGACGTACTTACGTATGGAACGTACGTACGTGTGGAACGTACGTACGTACGTACGTATGGATCGTACGTACGTACGTACGTATGGAAAGTACGTACGTAGGTACGTATGGAACGTACGTACGTACGTACGTATGGAATGTACGTACGTTCGTACGTATGGAACGAACGTACGTACGTACGTATGGTAGGTATGTACGTACGTACGTATGGAACGTACGTACGTACGTACGTACGTAAGGAACGTATGTATGTATGGAACGTACGTACGTACGTATGGAAGGTACGTACGTACGTATGGAACGTACGTACGTACGTATGGAACGTACGTACGTACGTATGGAACGTACGTACGCACGTATTGAACGTACGTACGTACGTATGGAACGTACGTACGTACGTATGGAACGTACGTTTGTACGTACGTATGGAACGATCGTACGTACGTACGTATGGAATGTACGTACGTACGTACGTATGGAACGTACGTACGTACGTATGGAAAGTATGTACGTACGTATGGAACCTACGTACGTACGTATGGAACGTACGTACGTACGTACGTATGGAATGTACGTACGTACATACGTATGGAACGTACGTACGTACGTAAGTATGGAACGTACGTACGTACGTACGTAAGGAACGTACGTACGTACGTGTGGAACGTACGTACGTACGTACGTATGGAACGTACGTACGTACGTACCTATGGAACGTACGTACGTACGTATGGAACGTACGTACGTACGTATGGAACGTACGTACGTACGTATGGAACGTACGTACGCACGTACGTATGGAACGTACGTACTTACGTACGTATGGAAGGAACATACGTACGTACGTATGGAACGTATGTATGTATGGAACATACGTACGTACGTACGTACGTACGTACGTACGTACGTATGGAACGTACATATTTACGTACATAAGGAACGCACGTACGTACGTATGGAAAGTACGTGCATACGTATGGAAAGTACGTACGTGCATATGGAACGTACGTACGTACATACGTATGGAACGATCGTTCGTACGGACGTATGGAACGTACGTACGTACGTACGTTTGAACGTACGTACGTACGTATGGAAAGTACGTACGAACGTATGGAACGTGCGTACATACGTATGGAACGTACGTACGTAAGTATGGAACATACGTACGTACATATGGAAGGTACGTACTTACGTATGGAACGTACGTACGTACGTATGGAACGTACGTACGTACGTATGGAACGTACGTACGTACGTATGGAACGTACGTACGTACGTATGGAACGTACGTACGTACGTATGGAACGTACGTACGTACGTACGTATGGAACGTACGTACGTACGTATGGAACGTACGTACGTACGTATGGAACGTACGTACGTACGTATGGAACGTACGTATATACGTATGGAACGTACGTACTTTCGTGCGTATGGAAGGAACATACGTACGTACGCATGGAACGTGCATACGTACGTACGTAAGGAACGTATGTATGTATGGAACGTACATACGTATGTATGGAAAGTACGTAGGTACGTATGGAACCTACGTACGTACTGTATGGAACGTACGTACGTACGTACGTATGGAACGTACGTACTTACGTATGGAAAGTACGTACGTACGTATGGAACGTACGTACGTAAGTTTGGAACGTACGTACGTACGTACGTACATATGGAACGATCGTACGTACGTACGTATGGAATGTACATACGTACGTACGTATGGAACGTACGTATGTACGTACGTATGGAACGTACGTACGTACGTACGTATGGAACATACGTACGTACGTATGGAAAGTACGTAAGTACGTATGGAACGTACGTACGTACGTACGTACTTATGTATGGAACGTACGTACGTACGTACGTAAGTATGGAACGTACGTAAGTATGGAACGTATGTACGTACGTACTTATGTATGGAACGTACGTACGTACGTACGTAGGTATGGAACGTTCGTACGTACATACGTATGGAAAGTACGTACGTACATACGTATGGAAAGTACGTACGTACATAAGAATGGAACGTACGTATGTACGTACGTATGGAACGTACGTACGTATGGAATGTACGTACGTACTTACGTATTGAACGTCCGTGTGCACGTACATATGGAACATACGTACGTACGTACGTATGGAACGAACATACGGACGTATAGAACGTACGTACGTACGTACGTATGGAACGTTCGTATGGAACGTACGAACGTACGTACGTACGTGCGTATGGAATGTATGTATGTACGTAAGTATGGAACATACATACGTACGTAAGTATAGAACGTACGTACATACGTACGTATGGAACGTACATACATACGTACGTATGGAACGTACGTACGTATGGGACGTACGTACGTATAGAACGTACGTACGTGTGGAACGTACGTACGTACGTATGTATGGAACGTACGTACGTACGTACGTACGTATGTAACGTACGTACGTACGTACGTATGGAAAGTATGTATGAATGGAACGTACGTTCGTACATACGTACGTATGGAACGCATGTATGTATGGAACATACGTACGTACGTATGGAACGTACGTACGTACGTATGGAACGTACAGACGTATGTACGGAAAGTACGTACGTACGTATGGAACGTACGTACGTACGTATGTATGGAACGTACGTACGTACATACGTATGGAAAGTACGTACGTACGTACTTATGTATTTAACGTACGTACGTATGTAAGTATGGAACGTACGTACATACGTACGTATGGAACGTACGTACGTACGTACGTATGGAACGTACGTACGTACGTACGTATGGAACGTACGTACGTACGTATGGAACATACGTACGTACGTAAGTATGGAACGTACGTACGTACGTACGTACATATGAAACGTACGTACGTACGTACATATGGAACGTACGTATGGAACGCACGTACATACGTACTTATGTATGGAACGTACGTACGTACGTGAGTATGGAACGTACGTACGTACGTACGTACGTATGGAACGTACATACGTGCGTACGTATGGAATGTACGTACGTACGTACATATGAAACGTACGTACGTATGGAAGGTACGTACGTATGGAAATTACGTACGTACGTATGTATGGAACGTACGTACGTATGGAACGTACGTACGTATGGAAAGTACGTACGTACGTACGTATGGTTCGTACGTACGTATGGTACGTACGTACGTACGTATGGTACTTACGTACGTACGTATGGTACGTACGTACGTACGGTACGTACGTACAGTACGTACGTACGTACGTACGTACGTCTGGTACGTACGTACGTACGTATGGTACATACGTACGTACGTATGGTACATATGTACGTACGTACGTACGTATGGTACGTACGTACGTACGTACGTACGTATGGTACATATGTAAGTACGTACGTATGGTACGTACGTACGTACATATGGTACATATGTACGAACGTACGTATGGTACGTACGTACGTACGTATGGTACGTACGTACGTATGGTACGTCGTACGTACGTACGTGTGGGACGTACCTACGTACGTATGGTACGTACGTACGTACGTATGGTACGTAGATACTTATGTATACGTACGTACGTACACATAAGTACGTACGTACACATACGTACATACTTACACATACGTATATACGTACACATATGTACGTACGTACACATACGCACGTACGTACACATACGTACGTACACATACGTACGTACGTACACATACGTAAGTGTACGTACACATACGTACGTACGTACGTACGTACATATACGTACGTACGTACGTACACATACGTAAGTGTACGTACACATACATACGTACGTACATATACGTACGTACGTACGTACACATACGTACGTACTTACGTACACATACGTACGTAGGTACACATACGTACGAACGTACATACACATACGTACGTACGTACACATACGTACGTACGTACACATACGTACGTACGTACACATACGTACGTACGTACACATACGTACGTACGTATTCATACGTACGTACGTACACATACGTACATACATACACACAAAACCACAAAACAAATGTAACAAAATAAAACAACATGACATGTATAAATTCCACCCTTTTTAATATCATGAACCACGATAGTGGGTTCATAATAGGGATCGCGCGAAAATTTTGCGAAAATCCTAATAGAACGTTCACTAAAACAATTTTAAAAATCACCTTAACAGTTCTCATTTTTGACAGAAAACCTTTGAGGGTGTCCTTTAGTATTGCTTAGATGAGGGAACAATTAGTAAGGCTTAACTCAATCGTTTTCATGATTTTCACTGACTACCGAAAACACCTCAAATCTCCATATTCTTATTATTATTATTATTATTATTATTTCTTGTTTGGAGAGGCTACAGCAAAATCAAGAGAGAATATGTCCGAATTAACTTTTAAACCATGTTTAGAATATGCGTGGCCAGCTCTGTGGCTATTTAAAAATTTCGTTATCTAATGCGAATACAAGATATGGTACAAAACAGTTTCTTCCCGGACGCGATCGATCGTGAAGCCATTAAAGCGAGGGCCAACGCCCAGCCTCAGAACAACCTCCCTGACTAGGATATTGCGCTAAAAGCTATTCAGACCTACTTAACAACGTCCTATAAATCATAGTGAACTATTTTAAGCCCGTTTCTTAGAGTTGAAATTTCCAGTGTCAGAAATTTTCTAAGTTTTTTGTCCGCTTCTTCCACTTACCTGGTATCGCCCGCCCCGTTAATCTAATTGGTTTGCAACCGCGTGGCGTTTTGAATCGTTCAGTAGCAGCATTTTTTTAGGTAAAATAGAATACTAGACTACAGCTATATGGTAAATAGCAAGATTATAAGACTATAACATTATTGATACTATCATATAACTCTGCTTTCCGTCGCTTCTAATGTTTTAGCGCATATACATTGTATTTTAATATATATAAATTTATATAGCTCATATATGTACCCTACTTACTTACCTGCCTTATGTATTGCCCTGTTTTGAACTATTATACTGCTCACAATATTCTCCAGACTACGTAGCTATTTGTATCAAAAGCCATGCATGCTTGGCATGCACCTCCCATATTTCACTGCAGGAGTTGTTGACAACAATCTAGCTGAATAGCAGTGGTATTTCCTGTTAATTTATGATTGGTCTAAGGGTTGGAGCTAAATGCATGGCTCAATGAGAGGTTAAAGCTTATAAGATTACCTTTGAGTAATAATATACTATGCCACACAAACCTGTACATGCATGTGAGAGCAAAATCCCACTGCTGAGACTAGAGGAACATACATAGCTACAACCATATGACAGTAAAATCACCAGTTCAACTGTGAATAGATCCACTTCAACAAGTGAGCACACTAGAAATGTGTTGCAGTGATTAAACCGTCATAGTCAAGGGTTAAGAATTGTACAGCTGACAAGTTAAAAGTATACATAGACAGGGAGCCTGGAGCAAAACAATACCTATGTACACCACACCATTTAGTCAATTGACACTATTAATCCCTGTTTGATTTATATTGTTTCTATAAGCCTCTCATGATGTTACCAATATATGTGACTGGATTTGTGAAAAGGGGTCTTATGTACGCATCCGATTTTGCAACTTTGAAGAGGCATAGCTTCATTTGTGAGTGAGCTATTAAGCTGAAATTTTCTCTCGTATAACCACATTGAGATCTTATCGGTGAATCTTTCAGATCAGAAACTGCTGATGGACCTCCACAGTTTTCTCCTGAGGGTCTGGTTAATGTTGAGAGTGATGTACAAACCATTTTGATGTTGTAACAAGTATTCAGAGATGACAACTTACATTGTAATATAGCAATGTTATTATCTTTAAGCAGGAACATACATCAATACAATATGTAGCTGTCCAGCTATGTAATGTGTGGATGTGATCAAACAAGGTGTTGAAAAGAACACACCTTCAGTATAGACCAGTAAAGCTGGGGGTGGAGGTCTGGGAACAAATATAAATCCTACATGTCACCACAATACAGGTAGGCCAAACAATGCACTGTATGCTCAAAGGCAGCTGATATAGCCTGGGAAACATTCTGTAGTATAATTGTAATGATGGACAGGAAAAGTATGACTAACAGTCCAAGAGAAGGATGAGGAGGAAACAGGAGGAGAAACTTATAGTTGTAATACACTTAAAACTAGAAACATTCATAGTTTCATAGTTTGGGTTATCGGCATTACTGCTATATACCTGTAGAAATGAAAATGATTATACAGTTTATGTAACAGTTAAACGCACTAGCTCTATAATGTGTATAAAGCCCACAATGTGGGCACAAAAAACTGTACAAACTAGATGATAGTAAAAATTTTCAATTTAAAGAGGGGGAATAGGGATCGAAAAAGTAACTAAACATCAGGTAGCTCATTGCTGAAAAAAGAACACGAACAAGTAAAGATCAAAGGTATGGACAAGACATTGATTATTAGTCAATACAGGGATTTGTTATCCCATGCACACTACAGAGATCCCTATTTTGACTTCATGGTGCACCAACTCTAGATCTACAATAAAAATTATACACTTACAGGGGCGGCTCAGGCAGCTTTCCATTGGGGGGCCAGGGGCAAACTTTAGCATTCACTTACATAAAAATAACTCGGGTATTTAAAATATACTGAACTGTATACATGTTGGACAACTTTGGGGGGATTGCTCCCCATGTTCAGCCTCCCCTGACTTAGTAACAAACAAACAGTTGGTCAACAAAATGCATGAAGTCAAAATAGGGATCTCTGTAGTGTGCATGGGATAACAAATCCCTGTATTGACTAATAATCAATGTCTTGTCCATACCTTTGATCTTTACTTGTTCGTGTTCTTTTTTCAGCAATGAGCTACCTGATGTTTAGTTACTTTTTCGATCCCTATTCCCCCTTTTTAAATTGAAAATTTTTACTATCATCTAGTAAAAACAAAAATCGGAACCCCATTAGTGTACCACATAACCCAATGTTACAATCACAATACAACACTCACTAATAATCCTCCAAAACAAACACCAGTTGGACGACAAAATTGTAACAACGGCATAATCAACAATCACTCATCGAAACACAATAGGCTGTAACCTAAAATTAACAGGACGAAAATATGTACAACACAAGTACAACAACACACCCAACAATCACTGGTCAAACTTAAAAGATGATACAATAAGCCCAGAGCTTAACAAGTATAAAAAATACACAACTAATAATTATAACACTATATACTACATACAAGTCCTGACAAAGAATACCAATACACGAACTTACTATATACCAGTCTAGCTTCAACATTGAACTCCCACTAGAAGCACATCAACCATGCCATCTGGAATTCGACAAGGTAACCTCCGAGCTCCTCGCCCTTCTCATGTTCAGCGGTTTGGAGTCCTCCTCATCCCCTGCAGCTGACTATAAGTGACAAGGCCTGACCTTCATCAGACAGGCGTAGCTTGGAACTAACAAAGTGAAAATCTGGATGGCGACGTTGTAACAGCACAATCCGCAATCACTCATCCGACCCAAAAGAAAAACACAACAGGTACATACTATAAATATACATAATATATACACTTGTCTGACATAAACCCACAAGAACACACGTATATGTATTATAGCTACTGATCACATCACTATGGTACACAACATATACATGGACCACTCAAAGGTCGGCCATCGCGCCTAAGATAGAACCCACACAAAATGGATCTGACACGTACCGGTAACACACAATATATACAGTATGGAGTATAGGTTTGTGACACCCTGCACCGAGGGACATATTCCCTCCTTGGAGTCTGTAGTTGGACTAAGGCTCTTCGACAGACTGCATGTTATTCAATAACCTTAAGGTGACCAAAAGTAACTATTATGAAAGTACTGTTAAGAGACTATTGCTTGCACTAGTACACTAATTATATATCGATCGATACTCTCTAATAAAACAGTAGTCATGCATTAGTGTTATTTGTAACTGCTATATTAGAGAGTATTATAAACCAGGGTCAATCCATATTTTTTAAGCTTGACCTGGCAACCTGAATGACCAGGAAAAAGGTGACCCATTTGACCCAGGTTATACAGTGGCGTAGCTACAGTGGGGCCCAGTGGGGCCCAGTGGGGCACTGGCCCCACCATCAGTTTCTGTGGCCCCACCATCAGTTTCTGTGGCCCCACCATCAGAATCTCAACTTATCACGTGAACTACTATCAATTTGCACACAACTAGCTAATTCATAAGTAATAACATTATAGTATGTACCTTAATCCATAATCCATTTGTTTTTAAAAGCCGAATGTCTATAATTTAGCTAGCCATAGGCCCATGAGATTGCTGATACAAGCCCCATTAAAATATTTTAAAAGAACATTTTTACACGCGCGCATCTTAATTTTAATGTGGCGGGTAGTATGTAATATCGGCAAAGTGATTGTGAGGTGAAATGATTGAAGTACTGGAGTTGGTTATTACGGGGAGACAGAGGAGTGTACACCATTTCTCCCAGAATTATGCCATTCTGATGATTCTGTCTGGTCGCAGGCTCACTGGCGCGGATGCATGAGGCTCAAGCCTTAGATGGATGAAGACGAGGATGAAAGAATAGGCTGCTACAACTGTATATAATCCTGAGTGAGTATCACCGAGCTTTTAAATAGATTCAAATACTGTAGCACACACAGTGATTTGAACTGATGCACACGTGATGAATCGTCAGCAGACTCAAAGATTTATTGATTACAAGAAAGAAGCAGCATCTTGTCGGCGAAAGTATCTTTAATGCACAGTGTATAAATAACTATAACCGTGCACACGTAAATATCCTTAGCATATAGCTATATGATCACTGACTGAGCTGCAGGAACAGCAGCTAGTAGCTAGCTGGCTTTATGCATTTCTATAGTGTACAGTAGGTTACAATGCACCTTTTGTTTAAATAATGTGAATAATTATATTTAATCATACTGACGGAATGCACGAGATCTTTGACAAATATACCCAAACAACTGGCTGGAATTGTGAACTTCCTATTATAATGTGGCCCCACCATCACACTTAGTCTGGCTACGCCACTGCCCAGATATGCAGATTGACCCGACCCGGCTGCAAAGCTGAACTACATTTACAAGAACTTGGGTTTTATTTATCAATGAAAGGGTAAGCATTGTGTAGGTCTATTAAATCACTTTGCAATTGATCGTGACCCTCATTGTAGCTATATCTTGGACAGACACCTTATAAACTGACTAGACTAATGTATCAACATAATTATTCACATGAGTCCATACATATTAGCGTAGCAGTAAATAATTATGTAACACAAACTAGTGAGGAAGTTCAAACTCCAATAGTAAATCCTCATCCATTACACTGTCATTTCCTTTAACTTTTACAGCCTTGATCTAATACATAAAAATAAAAATAGTTAACAACGCTGGTTAGTTAAATTTCGTTAATACTTTCCCAGACATCGGTGCAAGTAGTGGCATCTGCATTTTCATTGCTTCCAATATCATTAAAATGCTCCCTTCCTCAACCTGTTAATCAAAGAGAAAATATAATGGTAAATACTAGGCTTTACTTACAACAATAATGAAAATTGGATCACCATACACAAGTAGCTAGCTATATAAATGCATAACATAGCTAGCTAGCTATATTCAACATATTCGTGCTTCTGCTATAATATTTCCATATCATGCACATGTGGTAACTCTCCATCACAACACATGCATAGCTATAGTTGTGACAATTGCTATTGTAGCTATAGCTAACTAGAACAGAAAAACTGGCAATAAACTTAATGTGTAGCTATGTGTTCTTTAAGTATCATCCAACCCTACCTCTAAGTGGTTGTTTCCAGGCAGTTTACTATTAGGGTTAGCAATTTTGTAAATGGTTGCGTGTGTATTAGCAAATGTAGCTACTGGATTCGAATAAATCTTCGAAGGTTCCAACATTCCAATGTTAAATGTAACATTCAAAAGATTTATACTTCACTAGCTAGCTACATAGCAGTAGCTTTGTTGGTAATTAACAGCTTTAGTATTAGAAGAAAGCATTTTGATGGTAAAATGAATGTCAATTTACTAGGTGAAATGCACGGTGGTCAAAAGATGACTAACCTTTTGAATATACTGAACATAAACATTGAACAATAAACAATGTATGTAGTTATTATACTTAATTAAGATAAATCTAGAATATTCTAATATTCTAGAACTTGTGCTGCAGCTGGTATAAATAGTTTGAAGAAAATGTAACTTTTGCTGGTGCTATGCTATACTGCTGTTTTGCTGTATTTTGTATGCTGCCATTTTTGCTACTACAAGCTAGTGATTATTAATGATAAACAGTGGTGTGGCACTCTATAGTATGCTTTAGTGGTCTTCTGACCACACGGCATCGAGGGGCAAGCCTGGTGCTTTGATATAGATGCATGTACATATACACTTAGCTACCATTGATGACCTTCACATGCAATTTGACATTGTAATAATTATAAGCACAGAGAATAAAACATGTACAATTCAGTCTCAGTGTACAAGCAACAGTGCAACTATCTACATGATGGTCTTAAAAATTTGTACCGGTACGTATTTCATGAAAACTGGGATATTAACAGTAAAGTAATTACAGTGGATTGAATAACATGTGTATAATAATAATTATTAAGTCATCACAAAAGGCATCACAAGCATGCAAATAAAAAGTGGTGGTATCGGCTATTATAAAGTAGGCCTCACAGCTTTTGACAAAGTGTAAAGGAAGACTTGTTTCTTTTATCTTTATAAACAACATCTATTGGTCACCTATCTTTATATTATGTAGCTAGCTGGCTATAGGACGGCAAGGCAGCTAATACTTCAATGCATCTATCAAGCCATTCAGTGCTATATGCAATCCTAACATCAAATGATCAGCTTTACTATTACAAACTCTAAGCTTTGATTAGAAAGTTTTATTCACACATTGTGGTTAATAAATTATGGTTAGCACTTGAATGGTATATACATGCCTATGGTTAGCATTAATGGTTTGCGTGCTATGTAACACTCCACCTGTTTGATGTATTGGTTGATGTAATGTTGGTTTGCACTTAAACGGCTTTCAGCCATATAAAGAGATTTTGACGTATCAAGCAGGCAAGAAGACAGATTTCACTGTTGATCCCATATGGTGGGGCTCGCCCCAATAACCTTTGAAGGTTTGTCTACAACCTTTGAAGCTTTGACGAATGTTTCTTTTACTTATAGATATATTCACTGTTAGTGATAATACATGCGCTTTGCACTAGTGCGTATGTATGTAGCTATGTAGCTATATGTATCTCCTAGGCAAACTAGCTATACTTTAGCTTATAAATTAATAAAGGAAGCTAACTTTATGGGTAACTAACAAGAATATATAGCGTATCTGTATGCCCACCTCATCTCCTATGATACAGTTAATACTCTTCACTACTCCTGGCATGGGAGCTGTCACCAAATGTGCTACATTCACCTATCAACATAACCATACATATAGCTACACTGTACCCACAACATCGCAATACAAGGTTATTTCCCATAAAGCTACAAAACAATTAACATACATCCGACTTTTCTGGTATGTGGCTGCAAAGTTCAGCTTGCAATGAGTCTAATACCAAAACTGAATACTATTTAATAATAAAAGATAGTTTATAGCTAATCATATTGCAAGCTTACCTTATTTCCATAATGACGCAAATGTAACAACTGACCATTTCTCTTCTCAAACTGAATAGCCACTTCTTTCCCATTAATGCTAGCTATCATTAATGGAGAGCCAAGTGTCCAATCAGTACTAATTGTTATCAGCTCATTTTCAATCCACAACTACAGTAATTAAGCAGCTAAGCTCCAGATGAATATATAGCTAGCAGGCATGTATAATGACCAGACAGATGCTAAAGACATCATGGGGCGAGCCTGAGCATGATTACTTTGCAATGCCGCTTCTGATTGGCCTCGCACTTTTTTACATCCAAGGTGTTTTTGTTTAGCACATATGTATAGCTATAGCGTAAGCAACCTATATTATCAACCAAGTTTCATGTTTACTGAACACACTAAAACTGTTCCGAAACCTGTTTCATGACTTTATTAACAAAACAAATTCGGAATTTATATTGGTCAATAATAAGTACCAGTCAATAATGAAAGGCACTAAAGTGCTAACCCTTTACTATAACCCTTCTGCGCATGCGCTAAGGGTTAATAAGTACCGGTCGATAATAAGTCACTTACGCTACATGCATACCTTTAAGCCAACATCATCAGATTGAACTTTGACTCTGTTAGCTGTGCCTTCAAATTTGATGACAAGTTCTTTAATTGTAGATGCATCATCACCATCATCATCATCATCCCCAAACTCATCGCTGCTATCACATAGTATTAAACATCATCCACTGTTACTGTAATTACCATTCAGTGTCTATGAAACTCCTCGCTATCTGCTCTCTCTCCACATGCATGTAACAAGCTGCAGCTAACAACTGTTTTCTTTCCATTTCCATCAATGCACGACCTATTAAATAAGCATCAACTACAATTATAAATAATTGTTTCAAACTTCCAATTACCTTTAAAGCCATTAGAATAAACTTCTTCTATAAATTTTGTTGTGATGTCACCTTGCACAAATCGTGGTTGTGTTATAATATCTCTGAGCAGTGGAATATTATGATTGACTCCTATCACATAACATTCTTCACATATAGCTATAGCTAGCAGTGACATAGCAGCTATAACCACCTCTGATAGTATAGTAGTCAAGAGCCTTGGCCAATGAATTTAGTGTATCCTGTCTAGTAGGTCCATGAGTAATGAGCTATACAGACAAAATTTTGCCACTTAATTTAAAAGTATGACCGCATTTGAGAATACTCTATAGCTACAGTTAAGGAGCATGAAGCCATTGCAACTAGCACATTGTCTTTAAGTATACAGCTAACTGTACAGGCCTAATGTATTTCACAGACTGCACTCACAGACTGAACTCATAGGTGCGGATATTAGGATTGTTGTAACCATAGGCCAGGGTAGAGTAGATCTATGGAGCAATGATTAGGTGGCTTCCAAGTTATTGTTCTCTCCAAGGTTCTCTCAATCTTGGTTCATGAAGATTTTAATTTCGCTTAACCCAGGTAAGCTCTTAGCTCTATATTATAAACTACTTGTTTTGATGTTTATATAGGCAGGCAAGATAATGAGTGAACAATAAAAAGGATTTGTGATTAGAAAGGTGAGAAAATGAGCACACAACTTTTACACACAAGTTAAAATCAAAACCAAATTATAACTCTAAAGCTAGCTATACTAACCTTGGATATCATTGGATCATAGTACATACTTATAGTACTCCCCTCAAATATACCTGTATCAATTCTAACCTATAACCAAATATTAGCCGCTAGTTACTTATACAAACTATTGGCTTACAAACTAACATTCTCAAATCCATATCCTTTATTCAATGGCTCTATGTAAGTAGAAAGGTAGCCAGTTGAAGGCAAAAATTTCTCTGGGTCCTGCAACAAAACATAGTGCACTGGTAATATATATACAAATAATACGGGTAGTCATCATTTATACCTTTAGTGCTATAGCGATTTTTAACAATATTAATTTCATTCATGTATGATATACTCTGCATGATCAGTAACGATGGTCACCTATTATAATGTGTGGCCACTGTTATTGTATATTGGTGCTATATGCTTAGGCTTTTCAAAGCTACTTTGGCAATAGTCTTAGGAGCATTAAAAGATAATCTGGACATTTTTCAAACCAACAAAGCGTTAAAGGTTTTTGGCGTATGTTCTATTAGGATGTTCTCACAATTTTTGGTCGATACCTATTATAGTTCATAAAAATAAATTAAAAACACAGGAGGTTGTACAGGTATCCCATGTAGTTTGACTGGCCATGAAAACAGTAGCTGGTCCAGTTTTTATACTTACCCCTTCATGGAGGGTGTACCTATATAATTTACTCTGCAATATTTATTAATTCTTTAATTTGAACACTTTTCTTTCAGGTACCTAATCCTGTGCATATTTCACTTGTGTCAGTAGCTATGTCAGTAGCTATGTCAGTAGCTATGTCAGTAGCTATGTCAGTAGCTATGTCAGTAGCTATGTCAGTAGCTATGTCAGTAGCCATGTCAGTAGCTATGTCAGTAGCTATGTCAGTAGCTATGTCAGTAGCTATGTCAGTAGCTATGTCAGTAGCTATGTCAGTACTCAGTAGCTATGTCAGTAGCTATGTCAGTACTCAGTAGCTATGTCAGCAGCTATGTCAGTAGCTAAGTCAGTAGCTATGTCAGCAGCTATGTCAGTACTCAGTAGCTATGTCAGTAGCTATGTCAGTACTCAGTAGCTATGTCAGCAGCTATGTCAGTAGCTAAGTCAGTAGCTATGTCAGCAGCTATGTCAGTACTCAGTAGCTATGTCAGTAGCTATGTCAGTACTCAGTAGCTATGTCAGTAGCCATGTCAGTAGCCATGTCAGTAGCCATGTCAGTAGCTATGTCAGTAGCTATGTCAGTAGTTATGTCAGTAATTATGTCAGTAGCTATGTCAGGAGCTATGTCAGTAGCTATGTCAGTAGCTATGTCAGGAGCTATGTCAGTAGCTATGTCAGTAGCCATGTCAGTAGCCATGTCAGTAGCTATGTCAGTAGCTATGTCAGTAGCTATGTCAGTAGCTATGTCAGTAGCTATGTGCATTATTATTTCATTTTGGCAAATGCCTAAGTAACTAGCTACGTAGGTATAGGTAGTTATACTATAGCTATATTATAGCTAGCAAGCTACATCATACCAATTGTATTTATAGCCAAACGGTTATGGTCTAGTTGTAAATGTGGGTTTTATATTTCATATAGCTAGCTAGCTAGCTACATAAGTTGATATGTCCTATAACTAAGTGGCATATCTAAGTGGTATATAATGTGGGTATACTCATTATAGCTACGCCATCTGCTCTATTAGGCAAACCACTTGTGCATGCCTGTGTTATAAACCCTGAGACCACAAAACTGTATATAAAGTGACTGGAAATTTACTCTATAGCTAGCTAATTGGCATTGGATTTATTTATCATGCAACAGCTCACCTCAGCATATACTCTAGCTTCAACAGCCCATCCATTAATGCCAATATCTGCTTGACCATATGACAATGGATGGCCTAAAGTGCATTACTACATTATTAGATGTAGTTACAACTTATATCGAATTGCATGCACATGTAATTACATTCAGTATCTGACTTGAATGTTTGTTAAGTTGACTAGCTACTTATAACTATTAACAATATATTTGTTACAGTGTTATTATTGAGTAATTATAACTACTATAGAGGACAAATCACAACTTCTAATATAGCTAATGAAATAGTTGAAGTTTTATGGTACACATACCTCCATTTTGTATAACTAAGTGCCAACTGTATTCATCATGCATAGCTAGAGACAATGTACGTAGCTACTAATTTAGCTACTATCAAAGCTGATATTTTGGTAACCCTTCTTTGAATTCATTCAGCATCTGTTTTTCTCCAGCTAGAATATCACATTAACTAGGCATACGCATGAACGTATATTTGCCTCGTGCACATCAACAAAATATGCGCCCCATAATTATATATCGATAACGCCCACACTAAACAAGGCACGTGACACCCCTTGGGTATAAACAACCCAAGAGTAAAAAATCATTAGTTATGTGATACAACGCCACTGTAGTCTAATACTTTGGCACTCATGTTATTTCGGAAGTTACGCTTATGGAGGTGACTGCATGAGGTTAGGAAAAAGATTTCCTAGGTTGGAATCTATATTAGAATGAAGACCCTATCGCTACAAAGACCTTTATCATGCAGCAGGACTTTTTTACTGTAGTAGAGCTCCATCAGTATTGTTATCCTTCGGTTTTCCTTGCATGCAATAACTCACCGGCTATTTGAGGTATAAGAAACCCTCCTGTGCATGTGAATGTTAGAGGTAAAGTTTACAACGTAGCACAAGCAACATACTTTTCATAATCGACAATCCAAGAATTTTTGAGTCGGGAGGCCAAGAAGAGGCGCAGCAACGTGACCACTGGATGAGTTATTTACACATAGCACCACCCTCAAACTCGCAAACGCTCTAGCTAAGCCGCCATTAAAGCTATCGCTTAGTTATTACCGACCCAGAACGTTCTTACTATATAGAATCAATAAACCGAGAATGGAGGAAATTGGTGCCACCATTCCTAAGTACCAGCCATTGTGAGTTTTATGGCACTGTTCGTGTGCCCACATCCAACGAACCATCCCTTCCTGCCCGATTCGCCCATTACTCGAGAATTAGTACCTTCATTGTTTGAAGAATCAATAACCTGAAGTTCGTCGAAATCGGTTCAGCCAGTCTTCTGATATGGCCTTGTAAAGTCCTTTCTTCCACAAAAACTTTTTTGACGGGCAGTCGTTTTTTTCTTTGTTTCATTTTCATCGCACACTTTTTCGTAGGCTTGAGGGAGCTTTCATGAATCCCGGAAGGCTTTTTCAAACTCTCTTTATGTACATTCACTTGTTTGTCTAATAACTCAGTCATTTCCTCATGGATTTCAGCCAAATTTGTATCAGCACTTCTCCTATGTATGCTCTACCTGTCATACTACTTTCAGCCTGAAGTATAAACACTTGAATGTATTTGAGAAAGGCTATTACACTGCAGGTTGATAGTTGCCATAATTTGAACTCCCTTGAAATGATTTGCATAAACTTTCAGATACACAATCTATATTGATGCATCACATTATTGTAGGCCTGAGTTTTTCAAAATTAAACTTCAAAAGTTTAATTTGCAATATTGTGTGCTAGGCAAGTACAAGTTATGCCCATGCAGTACTTCTCTGCTGCTAGTAATAACATCTGTTTATACTTCCAAAAAAGTAGTGATATGCTAAACAAAAACACCCTGGGTGTAAAAAAGTGCAAGGCCAATCAGAAGCAGCATTGCAAATAGGTATGTGCGACCAAAAACTTTGATATCAGTTGAGGCCAAGAAGTTACTTATCAAAAATCTTTTTAACTACTTGAATGACATACAATAGTTTGTAGCATATTTTCACAGCTATGATTGGCTTTGTCACTTGGCCACCGTTTTCACACCATCATTACTAATAAAGGTGGCCAAGTGACAAAGCCAATCTAGTTGTGAAAATATGCTATAAACTATTGTACGTCATTCAAGTAGTTAAAAAGATTTTTGATAAGTAACTTCTTGGCCTCAACTGATATCAATGTTTTTGGTCGCACATACCTATTTGCAATGCTGCTTCTGATTGGCCTCGCACTTTTTTATACCCAAGGTGTTTTTGTTTAGCATATCAAGACTCACGATAATGAGTCGTGAGGCCAAGAAGAAGCAGCATACGCGACCACTGAGTGAGTTATTCACACGTAGCACCGCACTGAAATTCGCAAACACTCTAGCTAAGCCGCCATAAAAGCTATCGCTTAGTTATCACAAACCCACAACGTTCTTACTATATAGAATCAATAAACCGAGAATGGAGGAAGTCGGCGCCACCATTCCTAAGTACCAGCCATTGCGAGTTTTATGGCGCCGTTGGTGCGCCCACGTCCGACGAACCACCCCTTCCCGCCGGATTCGCCCATTACTCGAGAATTAGTACCTTCATTGTTTGAAGAATCAATAACCTGAAGTTCGTCGAAATCGGTTCAGCCAGTCTTCTGGTACGGCCTTATAAATCCTTCCTTCCACAAAAAATTTTTTGACGCGGCAGTCGTTTTTTCTTCTACTTTCTTTCATTTTCATCACACACTTTTTTCGTGGGCTTGCGAGAGCTCCCGTGAACCCCGGAAGTTTTTTTCAAACTCTCTTTTTGTACATTCACTTGTTTGTCTAATAACTCACTAATTTCTTCATGGATTTCAGCCAAATTTGTATCAGCACTTCTCCCATGTATGCTCTACCTGTCTTACTACTTTCAGCCTGAAGTAAACACTTGAATGTATTTGAGAAAGGCTATATAAATTATTACACTGCAGGTTGATATTTGCCATAACTTGGACCCCCTTGAAATGATTTGCATAAACTTTCAGATACACAATCTATATCATGAACCACGACAGTGAGTTCATAATAGGGATCGTGAGAAAATTTTGCAAAAATTCTAATAGAACATTCACTAAATCAATTTTAAAAATCACCTTAACAGTTCTCATTTTTGACGAAAAACCTTTGAGGGTGTCCTTTAGCATTGCTTAGATGAGGGAACAATTAGTAAGGCTTAACTCAATCGTTTTCATGATTTTCACTGACTACCGAAAACACCTCAAATCTCCATATTCTTATTCTTATTATTATTATTATTTCTTGTTTGGAGAGGCTACAGCAAAATCAAGAGAGAATATATCCGAATTAACTTTTAAACCATGTTTAGAATATGCGTGGCCAGCTCTGTGGCTATTTAAAAATTTCGTTATCTAATGCGAATACAAGATATGGCACAAATCAGTTTCTTCCCGGACGCGATCGATCATGAAGCCATGAAAGCGCAGGCCAACGCCCAGCCTCAGAACAACCTCCCTGGCTAGGATATTGCGCTAAAAGCTATTCAGACCTACTTAACAACGTCCTATAAATCATAGTGAACTATTTTAAGCCCGTTTCTTATAGTTAAAATTTCCAGTGTCAGAAATTTTCTAAGTTTTTTGTCCGCTTCTTCCGCTTACCTGGTATCGCCCGCCCCGTTAATCTAATTGGTTTGCAACCGCATGCGTTTTGAATCGTTCAGTAGCAGCATTTTTTGAGGTAAAATAGAATACTAGATACAGCTATATGGTAAATAGCAAGATTATAAGACTATAACATTATTGATACTATCATACTAGACAGATGCACACAGCATCGAGGGGCGAGCCTGAGAATGCATGCATGCAATTTGTATGGTCACGTGGGAAGCATACAAGAAACATACGCAAAAACTATGTGTCGAGACGTGATAAGTTATGGCGGATGAAGATGTGGCAGTGTCAGTGACGAAGCATCGTTTTCACCCATTTATTAATAGTGCATGGCGTAGTCTTTCTTCTCTGTTTATTTTCTATGGCATGGTCGCTACACGAGGTCCTGTAATCTACACCCGTGGCATGGTCGACGACACGAACAAATCAGAAAGTCCTGTAATGTACGACGATTTTTTCACTGTGGCATCCGGTATCTCTCTCCTGTGCCTAAGGCGCTCTTCCCTATCCATACTTATTCGCCACGTGAAGTTTAGTAATTTTACCCCGTTGTTTTATCCGTGACACGAACCATTACACGCACTAATATGGAAGTGCAGTAATCTACGCCGTTGATTAATCGTGGCATGAACCATTACACACGACCATATATGGAAGCACTGTAATCTACGCCGTTCACTTATCGTGGCATGGACGATTACACAAGCCATATAAGAACGCGCTGTAATCTACACCGTTCACTTATCGTGGCATGGACGATTACACAAGCCATATAAGAACGCGCTGTAATCTACACCGTTCACTTATCGTGGCATGGACGATTACACAAGCCATATAAGAACGCGCTGTAATCTACGCCGTTCACTTATCGTGGCATGGACAATTACACAAGCCATATAAGAACGCGCTGTAATCTACACCGTTGAATTCTCGTCGCACACGTAAGTTATCCGATTTTTGTCGTAATTTTTTGTGCATGGTCGATAACACCAATATTTGAGGGGGCGACTCGCTAGTGTGGGGCTCGCTCAGGCTCACCCCAATAACTCTGCTTTCCGTCGCTTCTAACATTTTAGCGCATATACATTGTATTTATATGATTTATATAGCTCATATATGTACCCTACTTACTTACCTGCCTTGCACATTGCCCTGTTTTAGAACTATTATACTGCTCACAATATTCTCCACAGACTAGCTATTTGTATCAAAAGCCATGCATGCTTGGCATGCACCTCCCATATTTCACTACAGGAGTTGTTGACAACAATCTAGCTGAATAGCAGTAGTATTTCCTGTTAATTTATGATTAGTCTAAGGTTTGGAGCTACTAAACACATGAATGCATGGCTCAATGAGAGGTTAAAGCTTATAAGATTACCTTTGAGGTGTAATATACTATGCCACACAAACCTGTACATGCATGTGAGAACAAAATCCCACTGCTGAGACTAGAGGAACATGCATAGCTACACCCATGTGACAGTGAAATCACCAGTTCAACTGTGAATAGATCCACTTCAACAAGTGAGCACACTAGAAATGTGTTGCAGTGATTACACCATCATAGTCAAGGGTTAAGAATTGTACAGCTGACAAGTTAAAAGTATACATATAGACAGGGAGCCTGGAGCAAAACAATACCTATGTACACCACACCATTTAGTCAATTGACACTATTAATCCTGTTTGATTTCTATTGTTTGTATAAGGCTCTCATGATGTTACCAATATATATTCTATATAATAGCCCACCAAGTGGACATGAAAAAACTTAAGAAACTAGATTAAACTAGAATGATAAAAAATTAAAAATTTAAAAGGTAAGTAGGGATTGAATTCAATAGTGCTACAAAAAGTAAGGAAACAAGGAATAAGATTTTGGGACGAGAGAATATTCTGGCATGAGATAATTTATAAAAGTTTAATCCCTACTTTTGGCAAACCTATACTGAAGTGTTAGTTTTGTTCAGTTGTTGTAGTTTATCAGTTGTATATTGTTTGTCATTGAGGACCTGTATACCTACCTTCTGGTAGATACAGCCATCCTGACTAAATCAATAATAATAATAATAATAAGTGAGCCAAAAGTAGGGATTAAACTTTTATAAATTATCTCATGCCAGAATGTTCTCTCGTCCCAAAATCTTATTCCTTGTTTCCTTACTTTTTGTAGCACTATTGAATTCAATCCCTACTTACCTTTTAAATTTTTAATTTTTTATCATTCTAGTTTGTTTGCTTTTTATACATGCTAAGCATTCATAATAATCTTTCAGCAGGCGCACAAATGTTACAGGCGCCTACGTAATAATTATGCTTGTTTTCAGGCGCTTGTTAACAACGCGCTTACATGGCAAAGCAGCTGTGTGATAGCAAATAACGCTCGAAAAACAGCAAAAGCTATTTGTCCAAGGCTATAATCTCGAAGTTCACGATGTAATAAAGTACACGCGTACACGCGAAAACATCGTGCCATGGTGCCACTGTAACTAATTATATCACGTGCAAGCCAGGTTTTAGCGTGACGTAATAAGCAGAAGCCGTAACAGGCTGTCGTCACCTTCGAAGGTGAGATTCACACCTTGCTAGGAATATAGAAGAACAAGGAAGGGAATGAAGGATAAAAGGAATCGCCATGGCGCAGTGGGTAAATCGTCTTCGGAACAACATTTTCGTAAATCCGCCGCCATTACCTTTATTGTGTGAAAGTTCTGGAGCCCTACACCTAGCGCAACCGGGTCTTACGGCAGGCAGGCTGGCTGGCTGGCTGGCTGGCTGGCTGGCAGGCAGACGAAATACAGGTGAATTTCTAAATTTTCAAAGTTGGCTGTAGGTCGAAATATTCGACTTGTTGCTTCGTTTAACCAAGGTACAGCATCATTACAGCCTTAGCAATGCATTCCAGTCGGTTTTTTCGGGTAAAGCCTATTGGAAGGTTGTTTTATGAAGTGCGAAAAATCGGGAAACCATACAATTTCTTACCAATCCCTACTATTAAGTACTACCGTACTTAATGATATAAAAATTTTCAATTTCAAAAAAGGAAATAGGGATCGAAAATGCTACTAGAAATCAGCAACCTAGTGCTATAGATCAAAAGGATAGATAAAGTTAAAGATCAAAAAAGTATGGAAACAAGAAGGAGATTGTAACCATGTAGATAGGACTGTTATTCTAAAGCATTTGCGATCCCTATTCTGACTGCATCAGGATTACTACTGTATAGCACAATTATGCAGCGGGGCAAAATATTGGCGAATCAACTGCCATTCGCCAATATTTTACCAACCAATACTTCTTTCTTACCAACTTAGTATCTTTACTCTTAAATCCAAAATCGCCAAATATTTCCCCACCAATCCTTGCAGATAAGCTTATTCGCCAATATTTTCCCTCGACGCATAATTGCGCTATACAGTATGTATAGATAGAACTATTATTCTAAAGCATTTGCTATCCTTATTCTGACTGCATCAGGATAATGGATTCCTCTGAAAGCAGTCAGAATAGGGATCGCAAATGCTTTAGAATAACAGTCCTATCTACGTGGTTACAATCTCCTTCTTGTTTCCATACTTTTTTGATCTTTAACTTTATCTATCCTTTTGATCTATAGCACTAGGTTGCTGATTTCTAGTAGCATTTTCGATCCCTATTTCCTTTTTTGAAATTGAAAATTTTTATATTTAATCTATTGATGTATCACTCTGTAGTGAAAGTTAAATTCAGCTTCAAAATTTAATTTACAATATCATATGCTAAGCAAGTACAAGTACAAGTTACTTCTCTGCTGCTTACTAGTAATAACATATGTTTCCAAAAAAGTGGTGATATGCTAAACAAAAACACCTTGGGTATAAAAAAGTGCAAGGCCAATCAGAAGCAGCATTGCAAACAGGTGCGACCAAAAACTTTGATATCAGTTGAGGCCAAGAAGTTACTTATCAGAAATCTTTTTAACTACTTGAATGACATACAATAGTTTATAGCATATTTTTACAACTATGATTGGCTTTGTCACTTGGCCACCTTTTTCACACCATCATTATTAATATAAAGGTGGCCAAGTGACAAAGCCAATCATAGTTGTGAAAATATGCTATAAACTATTATATGTCATTCAAGTAGTTAAAAAGATTTTTGATAAGTAACTTCTTGGCCTCAACTGATATCAAAGTTTTTGGTCGCACCTGTTTGCAATGCTGCTTCTAATTGGCCTTGCACTTTTTTATACCCAAGGTGTTTTTGTTTAGCATATATAATATAGCCATGCAATTATTGTACACTATACAGTAATTGATACCTGCAGCTACTCTTATCATTTCCTTGACAATATCTACACCAGTGATACACTCAGTAATGGGATGCTCTACCTATAAGAGCAACAATTTGCAACATGCTATTATAACATTATCCTTACCTGTAACCGTGTATTCATCTCCAAAAAATAAAACTTCTTCTGGGAATCAACCAGAAATTCTACTGTACCTGTAGCAAAGTGCAACTATACTCTAGCCTATACATGCAACTAGTTACTATAGCTACCAGCAGAACAATAATCAACTGCTTTAGCTAACATAACAGCTTGATTTCCCATAGCTTTTCTAGTTTCTGAATCTAAAAATGTACTTGGAGCCTCTTCAATCACTTTCTGATTACGCCGCTGAATAGAACATTCTCGTTCATTAAGATATATCTACAATACATAATACAACTCTGTAACTATCTAGCTATCTAGCTACCATACCTATAACTATATTGATTTAGAGAACAATATTAAAGTTACATTACCGTGTTTCCATGTTCATCAGCCAAGACCTAAGATACCAGTCAGACAATATCATATTGCGTAACATATTATTAGCTATAACTATATAAGCTATAGCTATATACATTGGTAATTCAAAAACAGGGATAGAAATTTTGTAAGTATTAGGATCAATCTCTGCATGCTATAAAAGGTAAGGGAACAAGGAGCAAGATTCTGACAGGAAATATGGATGACCTAGTACTTATATGCCATGTTGCTATAGCTACAGCTAGCTACATACCCTCATGCAGCCGAGTAATGCAAGTAGCTAAAAATTAGTGTCATTACCTTCAAATAAGTTAGTGCACTAATTGATGACTGCATTATTAGGGTATATCAATGTGTTCGTGCTAATAAACCCAGACTTATAAGATTACCTAAATTTAGTGTACCATTAGTGTATCATTACACTGTTACTCCAGAAGGTTCATATACACTAAAGCTATGGAGCTAGTAAACCATAAAAGCTACCTGAATTTCAATATGTCGTGGCTTGTCAATAAACTTTTCTATTAGTAATCTGTCATCTTTGACTGCAGTTTTTGCCTCCTCCTGTGCTAGCAAAAATCCTTGCCTAAACAAATGGATCCAGATCATTAGCTAATATTATGACGTTGCCATGTCATCCACCCACCGTGTTTCTTCATCATTCCATGCTACCCTCATTCCTTTACCCCCACCACCAGCTGATGCTTTTAACATCACTGGATAGCCTAATATAATTAGCTATAGCTATTCTATCTGTACTTTAATTGATGCATACCGATATCTTTAGCTAACTTGATGGCTTCATCAGCATCCTGTAGTTATGGAAACAATAGGGAGTAGACGAGTATTAATCAGCATGCACCTTTACAATCCCATCAAATCCAGGAATAATATTCACATTAGCTTTCATAGCAGTTCTTTTGCTCGCTAGCTTATCACCCATCACATCAATAGCATGCTGTTTAGGTCCAATAAATGCTATACCACGTTTAGCCTGTACATATACATAGCCATAGCTAATATCATTACACTATTTGTTTCATTACAAGCTCATCTGCAAACTGTTGATTCTCTGATAAGAAGCCATATCCAGGATGTACCTATGAAGGCAGAGATAAATAATTGAAGTAGCTCTGTACTTACAGCTTGAGCTCCAGTCTTATCAATTGCTCTAAAGATAGCATCCATGTTAAGGTAACTATCAGATGCTAAGGCAGGTCCAACATTGACCTTTTCATCCGCCATTAGAGTATGCAGCTATTAAGTATAGACAATGAATAAATTACCTACATTAACCAAAAGCACTCACTGATTGGGAATCTGCATCGCTATAAACCGCTACTGTTTTTATTCCCATGTCACGACATGTTCTCATTACCTACAACATAACATACCATCAATATACAGCTAGCTAGCTACTGTGCCACTTATTACCCTGCAAGCAATCTCTCCTCTGTTGGCAATAAGAATTTTGTCAAAGGTCTACAAGAGATAACAAATAAACATCGAGAGTACACAGCTGATGGAACAGAGAAGACATGAGCAAAGATTCTGGAGAATGACCTATGGATATAGCTAGATTGGCAAACGTGATGGCCATTATGCACTTATCAATGTTAAGCCCTACCCCCAGTACATGGTGGGGTGGGGCATTACTAAGGGATTTGATACAAAATTTTGCTCCGAGGATGGCGCATTTGAACTGATTGAATAATTATAGTGTTAAATATTAAGGTATTCTTACTGCCTGTGATTTTATTACGTAATATTAGTATAGTACAATTTCAAACCTTCTTGCCCCCCTTCAGCATGTGCATGGGGATAAGTAGGAGATTTGATCACAAGCTTCAACCCCAATGTAGGGAATTTAATTACTGGTTAGGTCAAATCCCCACCCTCTACCGCGTCATGAATTTGTAGCTACAATCTCCTGTGCCTACACAATGAAGTTGGACAGTAATCATGTCTGTGTACATAGGGATTCTAAATCCCGGATACCACATATTACGTAGTTTGGCTAGCATCCGGAGTACTTCATTTCTAAACATTTTTGACATACCTTGTCAGCATAATGACTACTTCTTATCTGTGACCTATAAAACGTTTCTGTTCGGTGAGTAAGTAGCCTTTTTAGTCTTGAAGACAACATTCTTCACGCACAATGTGCCTAAATTTACTATTATACGCGCTAGTATAAACGCTAGCGCTGTCATGGATGCGGTCTACATAAATTGATTTCCTCGGATCCGTCAACCATATAACCACAGGATAGGGCAATACGAAACCTCCAGCCTGTCCATAGGGGAAGTCGGGTGTCTCCATTCACTGGACTGGACTACTGGACTGAGTTTTTTTCATTTTTATGCACTTTTACTTGATTATTTTGTTGATGCATCACATGGCTATGCTACAGTAATAGCTATAATAGAGCATACATATGTACGGTTATACATACAAGATTAGAAATTGGTTGCCCATTGAGGAAAATTATTACAGACTATCATTAGCTTTCCCGATACCAAATTAAAGCTTTGCCCAGCCAACAAAATTGTTCAGAAATGGCTACAAAAATGTTTAGGGACAGATCTAGGACTTCCCAAGAGGAAGCATGCACACTAAGCATATGCATAGTAGTGGATCTCTGGGTTTAGGAGGCATAGCCTGCCAGAAGCTATATGGGGTGTTTTATTATTGTAAAGTACAGAAGTGTTAAGATTTAGAATGTATTGTATTTCAGGTAATTCTACATGCACATCTAGAATTTTGAAGGGAGCTAGTCATAATAGTATCAGGGGGTGTGGTGGCCATGGGTGTATAACCCTTTAGAAGGGTAGCATTGAAATGTACAGAAATAACACTACCGATTTACATGGGCTTCAGGTTATATTTGGAATGTAATTAAAATAAACACAGAAACTTGTCCAAAAAAGGTAAAAAACTCAGTCCAGTATTCCAGTCCAGTAGTCCAGTCCAGTGAATGGAGACACCCGGAGAAGTCAGCCATCCTTACTTGTGAAGTGGCCATTACAATGTCACCAGTGACTTTGTGTAACTTTACATGTGTGTGATGATAATCATTAGTTTTATAATTCATCATTAATATTTTATTATAACATTGATGCAGCACAATAAGCGTCATGCAACGTAAGTGTAAATTTTTCTATAAAAAGAGAAAGATGATCAACTGTAACAAGATGAACACCAGATTACCTGTCTTCAGGTGCTCGGGCTAAATAATCTCGCTCTATCAAGCCTTCTATTCTTTTCTTAATTATCATCGGACTAGGAAGAAATCTGGCTTTTAGTTGTTCCATGCACTGTACACAAACAAGATGTTAAAAAGATCATTTACCACCTTGCTTGGTTACCTCAGCAACGAGAACATTATGTGCTGATCTCTTCCGAGCTTTCATTATTCTAACAATTGCAGCTTCTATTCTACAAGTAGCTAAGAAACAAATGTTAATTGAAATTTTGTGTAAGGATACTCATGTTTCCGATCATCTTCTACTTTTTGTTTAGTTTCCTTTCTCTCTGGATCAGTTTCACCCTTAACAGCCACTGTAGTGTGTTATATAATGCAAAACTTGGCATGCATCAGTAACAATAGAAACCTGCTTGTATTTTAACTCTATGTAACTTTGATGTAAACTGTTCATTCACCATAAAAACATCAGTCGATTCTAAATACAAAAAATATTACAACCATTATTGTACCTAGGTACTAACCAAAATCCCGTCCTTTGGGAGACTTCAACAAAACACGTTGAGCAGGTTTTCCAAGTGCTAGTGGTTGTAACGCTCTTATAAGTTCTTTTTGGGGTATGCCAATTTCTTCCATTTCCTATAGTGAAATTTTACATATAGCTCCAAACAACTAGTGCATGTGCAAGTAACTAAATATTGTTACATGGCTAGTCCTTCAGTCATAAAATAATGAATGTCCTGGAAAGGAAATAACTTAGAATAATCAGACTATGGTATGCACAGGAGGTCATTAAACTGTTTAACTACTCAGCCATGATAGCCATGATGCACATGGTTTTTCATTGGCTAAAATTCGTTTCTATGGTAATTTAATTGGCCAGCTATGGCTGAAGTTACGATATGAAATAGGAAATGGACACTAGTGAGCCATAGTCTAAATTAGTTATTGTTCAAATCGCTGGATTCTACATTGTTTTAAAAACTTTTGGAATCTCCAGCCAACCTGTGGCTGAAGATAGGTCATCGAGGTATGGATGCTACCTAGCCATAGTCTAATTGTTCAAACCACTCGGTTCTATATTACTTCAAAAACCTTCGGAAGGTTACATAATCACCTCAGGCTATGCCCTCAGCGATTATGTAAAATTCCTCAAGTTTTTAAAACAACGTAGAACCTCGGATTCAAACTACATATACTTAAACAGTTAAGTTTTTATGTTAAAACTATTCAAATTAATTACATGGAAACTTGATTAATGTGTAGATATGTGATTATTCTCCAGTAGAGAGTTGTGACAGAAAGGGACTATCAAGCCATTCTACTGACCACATTAGTCAGTACTTTATTCCTTGTAACCACCAGGCACACACACGCACACGCACACGCACATGCACACGCACATGCACACACACACACACACACACACACACACACACACACACACACACACACACACACACACACACACACACACACACATACACACACACACACACACACACATATATATGTGCTAAACTGTTGTCATACCAACCTGAAATGTAACAGAAATCTTTGTATTAAACAAGTCCAATATACACATTTGATGGGTAGACACTTGAATAATATGTTTCTTGACACATGGTGTTGTCGTACTAGCTTCTCCCTACATTGCATCAATAATAATGACATCTTACACAGTTATTATGGGAGTGACCTTTTCTACTGGATGAAATGTTGCATTAAGATCTGCTGACCCCTGATTATTAACGGTATGTTAGCAAGCATCATGGTTAGGGTACTCACCAGATGTGTTTGTAAGGTTAGTTGTCTACCGCTATGACAGTTAAGGTAAAATCTCTGAAACACTTCCCATGCCAAATTAGCAGCTCGTGGTAACTGACAAAGTGTTTGGTTAGTTTGTGTTGGCCAGTAACCCATAGTGAGTACTCTAACATTAAGATCCACTTCAACACGATGCCCCTAGAGTAATAACAATAATGTATATTCTAATGTATTCACACACAATACACACTTGATTGTGTAGATGATCTTTAAACTTGTCCATGGTGGTGTTGGATAATGTCATGTCTTTAAACATTCCTTCTAATTTACTAGTAAACTGACAACCACACTCATTCTGCATCACATGACATCACATGATCACACATTACTAATATTATAATATACCTTTAATCTAGATATCATGCCTTTCTCAAGGTCATCAGATACAGTTTTGTTTAATAATAATCGTTTGGCTAAATGTTGTTTGTAGTATCGCTCAAACACATCCTAAAATCACAAGTACAAATTCTTCCAGCCAACACACCTGCAAATTTTACCTTTTCTTGTAAAAATCTAAATAAAATCAAAGCTTTATCCAAAATTGCCTCCACTTCTTGTTCAGAGTGCTAAAAACAATGTAAAATGCTAATTATCATTATTTGTAGGCATATGGTCTTAGTTTATATATAGCAGAATACAACCTACATTACTGTCGTTGCTATTATTAACAACTTTCAGAACACAGCTAGATAAGTAAGTACTTTATTTATTGCACACTACAGAATTTTAGATTTCTTACAAGGATACATCATGATACGCACGCACGCACGCACGCACGCACGCACGCACGCACGCACGCACGCACGCACGCACGCACGCACGCACGCACGCACGCACGCACGCACGCACGCACGCACGCACGCACGCACGCACGCACGCACACACACACACACACACACACAACACACACACACACACAACACACACACACACACACACAACACACACACACACTACACACACACGCACACACTACACACACACGCACACACTACACGCACACACTACACACACATGCACGCACACACTACACACACATGCACGCACACACTACACACACAAGCACGCACACACTACACACACATGCACGCACACACTACACACACGTGCACGCACACACTACACACACATGCACGCACACACTACACACACACACACACACAGAGTATTACACACATTACTACCTCTTTTAAGCCTCGTTTTAATAAATCATCCACAAATAATGAAAGATATTCGGGAGACTTTTCATTTAAGTTGATAAAATATTCAAAGTCCTGCCAGCAGTCATTATGTCACTTTCCAATACAAGTTAACACTTACTGAACTGATTGCCTGTTTAAACAATGGATCTTTTTGAAATGATTCCTCTAAATAAGCATTGTACTGATCTTTTAAATCCAATAACCGCTGAAGCAACAACAATTCATCACAGTCGTCATGACTACTTTATTACCTGTACAAACAAAATGGCATTTTTCCCACCAGAGTCTTCTTCTTCTTCAGTAACTAAAGCTTTCCCAGTATCTCTAAGGAAAGTGCTTAAACAGTCAATGATAGTTTTTAGTCCACCATCTTGAACTCTTGTGAACAATTTGTACATACACTGAAGATCAGCTTTCTTGTTTGTCTTCAGCATGTGAACAACTCCAGAATTCTCCATCTTAACAACATTACAACAATACTATGAACTTACACCTCTTTACATCTTAATATTACAAAGGTAAGCTCTTTACTGTTTGTTCCCCTAATGGTAGTAGTGAACATAAACAGAACTAGGACTGAAACGATTACACTTTTTATGATATCGAGTATTCTTTAAAGTTAGTGATCGAGTACTCACAAAAAGTTTGTTTAGATTTAAAATGTCAGTTATTGCTTTGTATATATTGTACTAATGAAAATGTTTGATGAAATTTTCCTTATAAAATCAAATAATTAGTTCACTTACCAACAGTTTTACTAATTTTAAGATTTATTCTGTCACTTAACAACCTTAATTGACTTATTGTCTATGCAGAAATTCCCCACAGCAGTATATAACGAGTATTTGTTACAAAACTTTCTTAACAAATACCACCAAAACAATTGAGTACTCACGCTTCACGCTTCTTAGTATTTGTTTCAGCCCTACAAAACTTTAACTTGTTTACAATCTATTTACTAAGGGGTGCTTGACTGTTCATTCATTTCTAGAACTTTGGTCTATAGTAAGAACTACAAGTTCTTACTATAGACAATATCTAGTATGTAAACACCACAACAGCATAATCGCAAGTACTCACTCTAAACACAATGTGATATTGTTACTATTATAAAAGTGATTGTTTTATTAGAGCTAGTATCAAATATACGTATATATAGTCTTATGACAAACGAGTTGCTAATACCTCAACGACAGTATGCATGTGAGCCTTGATCAATTCATCTTCAACAACTTTAGTTATTCTTTCTTCCGTACTAGCATCAAGATAACGTGTAGCTCGTTCAGCCTCCTCAGTTATTCTAGCCTCAACCTATCAACATCGCACAAACAGTCAAAAATTTGCTGCTATAGTATTACATAGTCACCTTCCTAATGTATACGGAAGCACTGTTGTCCGCAAGAAATTTTTGACTTTCTGCCTATAATATCCACCATTCAATTCTATGTGCACAAAGATTACTGACTTTATAAAACTCGCTTGACTCTTGGAGAAAAAGTATCTCAAAGTCATCCTCGTATACTTCACGGCTGCCAATTCCCAGCACAATTAGCATGTGACAAATATTGCGAATGGCTACCCTGTTGACAACTTCTCCATGACGCTCCCTCGCAATCATCTCAAGCAGAGTAGTAACAAGATAGTCTCTGATCACTTCACAATGAATTACCTAAAGATATTTGATTGTTGTGGTCAAATATTCACTGAAGCAACATGGCTACTTAGAATCAGTGGTGGAATGGAATGGTGGAATTTTAGCTGTAACATATGATAATACTATCCCTTTAAGCAGGAAAAAAGATGAGAGTTACTAGTATACATGACAATGAAATCAAGAGCCTGACACACCACATACGTGGCTGCTTTGTATAAGCAAGAGTTAAGTCATAGTTATATCCCAGTACGAGTGGGTTATCTTGGTTATTACCTAAGTCTGAGGCGAAGCCAAGGACGAGGGTAATAACTAAGATAACCCACGAGTGTACTGGCTTCTATCCCGGTGAATACTCTGGTCTTTTAGCTAGTTTTCTTTGCCAATTCTTATACATTCATTCAGGAACAACATTGCACAAGTAGCCTATAATATCACTACAACTATCTTTATCAATTATAAACTAGGTTATACAATACCTGAAATAGTTTCACTGCTATTTTAAGCTGAAAATCTTACGTCTGCATCACGCAACCATTGATGATGGGTGTATATGGTAGTTAAACCCCAGCGCGCTGGGGTTTAACTACCATACACACCCTGGCGGCTTCTTTGATCTACCCACGCACCAGGATAGAAGTAATATATATATAGAGAGAGAGAGAGAGAGAGAGAGAGGCTTAACTATTGGTATCAGCAATGCGCTACTATCTAAAATCCACATCATTGATGAGTTAACACATTGCTATAAATTACGATGATGTCTACAAGAAATTAGGGACCTATTACTGAGCAACGCATACCGTTGCTTGCACGGATGATAAAATGGTAGGTAAATTTGTTTCTTTTTACTGGAGGTTAAGTAGAGGGCCACTGAACAAAGTTAAATTTTAAGGTCTTATGCTACAATCTTTTGGAAGGTTGAAATTACAACTGGACATATATAGCATATGCCACTGCCATCTTTCACAACTAAAAGCGCTTCATCTATTTTGTTACTAATATGCAACTGCTAAAATGCCTCTCCATGGCTTCATGGCTTAGTTTTCTGGGCATGATAACGTTCATTCCATTATTTCATTCCACTGATTCTAAAACACCTGATCAAAGAATCATGAAGGAGATGTACACAATGTTATTTATAACCAGTCATGTGATCCTCAATTACAACCTCACTATGTTACTCACTTCATCTTTAAACAACACCAAGCCCATGTCATATACAGTATGCTGTTCATGTTGAGGTACATACACTCTATCCTGACAACAACAGTAACAAGACATACAGTCAGTACTAATACTATTACAGGTAGGAACATGTCATACCATATACATTAGGATATCTCTAATCATCACCATGGCAGTCTGATGATCGGCCCATGCCTCACAAAGTGTCTCCAAGAAATTATTATGCATAGCTGCAATCACCTCAGTCTGAACCTACAGCCAATAAAATCAACTACATCTTTAGTCCACTGTGGGTAGGTCATTAACGGCCACCTCATTAATTACGGCTTAAGCAGTAAATATATACATTAAACTTTGCTCCCCTCTAAGACGGACACCATTGGAGAAATAACCAGTTTTCCTTTATAAAGAAGTGTTCTTAATTCAGGGATTGTAAAATACTATTCTATTAATACTTGTCAGGACTAAACTGATGTCCATTATATACCGAGTGTCTGTATAATTATACCGAGTGTCCGCAATCCAGGGGTGTCCATTCATACTTTAGCATTGTATTACTTGCTAGACCACAATGCTAGAACAAGTGATGATGTTGCATGTCCCCTAGCTTCTGTTTCACTACTTACAATAATTTACCTCTTCCTGCAAATGTTCCTTAACAACTTCGCTAACTCCAGTATACAACTTTTTCCCTTGCTTATGCAAAACTAGAGTATAAGCATTCCTATTAGGGAATCACTGAGATCATGATACTAAATTATGATCTACCCTGGGTACCTGTACAACTCTTCAAAGCTCAGCCCACTGTTATTTTTTTTCTGTATTTCTCGTATTGCATTCTTTAAAAGCATCCAACTAGCTTCTTCCGTCTTAGGGTCCATAGTTGGCTACATGTGAATAATAAAGTGAGACGATCTAATAAACTTTGTTTTACCCCGGGCATTATTTAGAAACTACTACTCACCGGAAAAGGCTTGATTTTCATCTTGCTCGCTTCTTTTTTAGTTCCGCCACCTCCTCTATTGCTCATCGTGAAGCGTTGGTTAATAAACCACTAGAATAGCTACTTCATACATTCACTTCCATTTATTCGTAGGAATTAACAACGGTTAAATAGGAATATTACAAAATATACGGTAGGATGGCGGACGGTACGGTTGTATCAGGACCAAGAGATGCAGAAGTGATGGAAGCCATATTGAAAGAGATGGGCGTTTCAGAGTATGACCCTATGGTCGTACATCAAATGCTGGAATTTACTTATAGTGCGCATAAATTAAAATAATGTTCTAATACAGTGTACACCTTGCAGGATACATCACCAATGTATTAGAAGATGCTAAGATTTACTCTGAACACGCGAAGAAGAAGGAAATCGATGTTTCTGATGTACAACTTGCAATAGAAGCTAAAATGGACCACTCCTTCACTCCACCTCCACCCCGGGAGGCAAGTGTAATTTTTTTTATGGAAACACTGTTATATATAACCTTGCTTAGTTACTGTTGGAAGTTGCTAGACAGAAAAATACCACACCCCTACCCTTAATCCCAGACAAGTTTGGAATCCGATTGCCACCAGAAAGATATTGTCTAACTAGTAACAATTATAATCTCAAGAAAGTCAAGAAACAGGCAAGTGTTAACTAGAAGCAAGGCATAACATTACTAGTATATATACATGATATAGGCAATAACTGGTCCTAACGTCACATCTGCAACATTTCGTCAGTCATCTAATTCATTATCAACCCTCAAGTCACCCACCGTACAAATGGGATCATTAGCTAACATACCAGCAAGCCTGTTACAAAATGTTCTGAAAGCACAAATAGTGCCGAGTAATAAAACATTACAAACTAAACCAACTGCTTCCATTATCACTACCAGACCTTCTGGGATACAGATTAAGACTGATATCGGTGCAGCTGCTACTACTACTGCTGGCAGTCCAATGTTGAGTATGCCTGATATTGCCGGAGTCAACCAAACAGCGGGAAAGAAAAGGAAACTGGATAGTGATAATACATGACAATATACGCTGATCTATAAATATTTTCAAAATGTGTAGTCATTTATTCAAAGTGCTGACAATGTTAAAGTGGAATTTCAAAGTTTCTGTCTTGTTGTGGAGTCTGTTTGTTAGCAAATTTGGCAGCCTGAAGAGATTAATACGTATTGTCAAAAGTGCTTTATAGATTTTTATGACTTACCAATTTTGCTGCTCTACCAAAATCATCTTCACTCACAATTCTCTTGTTGACATCGCTAGTGGCAAACAATTCTTTGGCATCATCAACATTGTTACCTGCCAATCACAATTATATAACACTCACTATTACTCACAATATTGTTACCTTGTAGTCTGACTACAATTGGAATGTCTTTTTTAATTTCAGCAATAGCTTCAATGATGCCCTGGGCTATTATATCACATCTTATAATTCCACCAAATATGTTGACAAATATCACTTTGACCTATACACTACCACTAAACTCTAAAATCCTTGTATACAATAACTCACGTTACTATCTGAACAGATTATTTGGAAGGCTTTTGTAACCTGTGTCTTGTTTGCACCCCCACCAATATCCAAGAAGTTAGCTGGTTCACCATTACATAGTTTAATAACATCCATTGTTGCCATAGCAAGCCCAGCTCCGTTCACTAAACACACCAGCTGTGAGTAACAATGACCAAGCTTATTAACCACCTACCAACACAGCCTATTGACCCATCCAGTTTGATATAATTTAAATTATATTGTGAGGCCTCCACTTCATTAGGATCCTCTTGTGAGTAGTCTCGTAACTTGAACAATTCTGTCTGACGATAACTGGCATTATCGTCAATGTTAATTTTAACATCCATGCAATATACTGTAATGATAATATAACACACATCAACATTGAGAGAACAAATAAATACCTTGACCATTGTTATCTTCAGTCATTGGATTAATCTCTAACATGGTAGCATCACTATCTATTAGTACATCATATAACTTGATCAATTGTTCACTGGCCTATAATAACAATGATCATAATAATATCACCACTACTTGTATTGTCAGTTACCATTTGCTGACATGATGGAGAAAAGTTTAATTTCTTTACTACATTTAAAGCTTCATCAATGTTCAAGCCTACACAGTAGGGAGTAAACAATCAGTAATACAACATAACCACAGTCTGGGACACAATATTTATTATAAAGTATGGACCTCAGTGCTACTCTTACCATCAGGATAATGACAGAGTAATAACAATGGTAAACTATAAACTGGGGTACAAGATAATGAACAAGCTACATCTCTTCAATTACTTGTTTACAAGCAACTGGGATACTGCCAGCGGGATGATATGCAGCTAAGTTCATCCTTCTGATATCACGAAGGATACAGAACTTCAAAACAATTAAGCAATCACTAGATCAGACAATAATGTAACCCATACCCCAATAGTCTCCATTATCAGAACAGATCCACAATTTTCATACCTATACACTTTAATACTATGGGTGACAAGAAGTACGAGTTTGAGAATCAACTCTCATAAGTAACTATTACATATATGGCACAGTAACTGATGGATAAATACGTTGATCAGTATTCACTTGATATTCAATACGAAAAAACTATACATGTACCAAACACCCATCATATAATTCTATACTGTGATTGCTTAGGTGCACTATATATTTAGAAAGTAATTCAAATGTATTAATATACATAAAAGCATAACTGTTGTGAAATGATAAAGTCAATGGAGCTTTTTGTCTGAGAAATCAATTATGTGTGCGTGTACATGTGTGTATCCACCTTCTAGTTATTAAAAACCATTCATAACCATTCATGTGTAATGAAACCTGGTAATCAATCAAACAAGTCCTACTGCTCTTTAGTTTCTTTATATCACACTTGCTAATGACATTGATGGGTATGGCCTTAGTAACAAAGCGTATCACGAATTCTTGCCAAAGAACAGTAGGACAATATTGTATATGTCATTCCTTTCACAGTAAAAACAGTTTAACCAAATTACATATTACTAACAAGATGCAGCACCTTCAGTTTTAAAAGTGGGTATCCCAAGTGGTAGCAAGGTGTTTACAATGACTTTGTGTTACAATTAATATTCATTTCAGCTTAAAACAATTTTCAATTTCTACTTCTAAAAGTATTATACTACTAAGGTACTGGGGTTATACATAAGTGTGTACATGTTGCTATGTGATCCTTAGTGATGAGTCTTTGTTCATGTGACTTCATCATAATGTCATTGTATATTCTTAACAGTAGAAGAACACAGGGGGCACCTGCCGTTCATACCAAAAGATCAATATACTCTAATAGAACAGTCACTATGATATATTGTCGACAGGTGAAATACACTTAAAAAACAGTCTATAACTTTCATAATATTCCTTAGCACAAATCTTACACATGAGGATAATATTGAGCATAATAAGCAACACATTGTAGCATATAGCTAGCATATTAATGCCAGTCCCTAAATGCAATTATTATGCATGGCCCCTCTACAACTTTTCATCTTTGTGTAACTTGCATAGCGCCTAGTTCTTTAGATGGTGAAATATCCATTGATTTCCACCAACTATATATACAGGATCAAATGTACATGTATTAGTAGACTAGTGCTATAGTTTGAAATTTTGTAATTTATAAAACAGCTACGGGAAACCAAAGTCGAAGAACTCTAGGCCTAATGGTCACGATTGATCCAAACATCAGCAATAGTGGCTCTCTGCAGTACCAGGTAACTATATATTCATGCATTCCCCATATTACATATTGCACTCATATTGGGATATAACTATATAACACATTAGGGACATAGTAATATTACCTTGTAATATATCAATGGGTTGCCATATTATAGCATCAGGATTATGTTTAGCAACTTCTTCAATGTTCATGCCACCTTGTTCACTAGCCATTATCACTGGCCCCTAATATAATATATTATCAAGAGTTAATAATATATATATAGAGGTGAGTATCCTACTCCCATATACCCCTGTAGAAACACGTAGCGTAAAGTTATTACATAACATTTCCGAATTTATCTGTTTCTTCCTGTATAACGAGTGACATCAACAACTGAACATGGTATCATTAAAAATCGATTATGCTCGATGGTTTAGCGCACAGCTTAAGTTCAAACTATCATGCAAATTATTTATATGGTTTGCACCACAAAACTAACCCAGTACTTTCTTGAAAGAGAAACGCTGTAAGTCCTCGCATAGTAGGAGTTTTTGCATTGTTACTATGGCGTCACGTGGGCTAGCTCATTGTTGCTACAGACATTTTTGAGCTTCATAAATGTCACAACACAACAACCAATGTTGTTACGTCATAACTTTACGCTACGTGTTTCTACAGGGGTATATGGGAGTAGGATACTCTCCTCTATATATATATTATTAACTCTTGATATTATATATATAATCATTTTATATTTGACATACCTTGAATGCTCGATCCATTGTAATAGCAAAGTAATACTCTTTCAATGGAGTTAATTTCTCACATACTAACACCTGGTGACAATATATCATTGCACCTTCTAAGTTAACTTACAGCAGCACAACTTATTATCAGCAACAGCAAGAGAGTTACCTTATTACATAATGTCCCATGACTACCGGTTTGTTTGGTTATCAACTTGCTACCAATCATTTGACTGGCTACTTGTTCAGCTTCCTGTGGACTATATCACTCAGTAATAATGTAGTTGATCAATTGTATACTCACGAGGCAGTTATTTTTACTCCTCCACCAAGCCCACTATCGAATTCTCCTTTACCTCTTCCACCAGCTAATACTTGAGCTTTCACAACAGTTCCTGCGCCCCCAATGGACTCTGCAATTTGCCTAGCTTCTTCTGCCGTATTAGCCACCTCTCCTTTAGGTATGTTAACTCCAGCGCGCTGTAGAAGCTTTAAGCTGTGATACTCGTGTAGTGATAAATGCCTCCGCTGCTCTCTCAGGAAAGTGGATGGCTAAAATATGTACCCGCTACACAAACATACAGTGAGCAAATATATACACACCCCTGCTCTAGCGTAGAGTTGGCAAAGACGTAGCCACCCACTGGCAAATCTTCCACTGACGCTCATCATTGACCGCTCTAAAAGTAGTAATTCATCCGTTTATTTTCGTATATGGTGCGAATAGCAAATCGAAATAGTCTGGAGCCTCGCGAATTGTGTTGAGTCTTCGTATCTGTTTACGGAGATAGCTGTGTTGGGATCTTGGTTATCATCTTCAATAAAAACTACGATCACACGAGATCGAGCACGTGAAGGGGTAAAGGGCGTGTCTGCAATGAGCGGCAACAAGGTGAAATTAACTTACAACTGCTCATGTTACAGTTTTACACTGCAGGTTAAATTGGGAATAAATCAAATAAAGAGATGGAACACTTCCATGAAATTTGATTATTTCTTTGCTACACAATACAGACAAAGTTTTGTGTATTTCGGTTCAGACATTGGCACAACGGCTGCTAACAAGGATGGGGACATATGTACAATGAATGGATGTATTGCTACTGTAGTGGAGGGTGTGAACAAAGAAGATAGTTATATATGGTCTCCTATGCCTCATCACAGTCTCAGATTAGGCATCACTGATAACGTCGTTGGTAACGTTAAGCTATGCGGAGGTTACACTAGTGACAAGGACATAAAAATGTTTGGTGAAATCAGTAAACCAGAGTACAGTCATCAAATGTTTTCATCAAAAGGTTATTACATGTCAAAGGTGATTCCACAATGCTGGACTACATCTCTCACGGTACCGTCACAGTGTAACCAATGGGTTGAGGATACACAGTGTCCCCCCAAACTGAGCTTGCTTTCCATCCAGAAGTCTGATCAATATGTCATCCATTTTTACTTGTACAACAACTTTACTATCACTGATTGTAAAGGAGTTTCTTGTTCCTTCTCAACTGGCTCCGTTCACATGAACAGACATGTTAAATGTGCTTTACTTAATGAAGACATGTTTGTTATTAGCGGCAATAAAATGGCTAAAATAGAAAAGTTTAGGAAATTTCTTATATCAACCAACAGCACATGCAAAGAAATAGATTTCACTTTTGATGTTCCTCATATCAACAGTACACCATTTATTGTCCAGGGAGTTCTATTTGTAGTGGGTGGCTGCGACCAAGATCATGAGCCTTTCTCTGATATTTATCAGTTTGATTACATCAGTAGTACATGGAGCTTGTGTGGCCTCTCGACTGTGTCACGTTACGGAGTATCGGTAGTGGTCTTCACTGACAAGTATCATTGTGAAGCAGTTTTCATAGCTGGAGGTTTTAAAGGTGACAGTATACCCTGTAGTGTCATTGAAAAAGTGCCAGTAGTACCTGACGGACCTGTATAATCTGCTTTACTATAGAATACACACATTGCTGTGTCGTAGTTTTATATGTTATGTTGTGTTACTTCTAGTCATAAACTATTCCACTTTAGAATTGCATATGTAGCCAGTTGCTACATAGATTATGGTTATAGCCATACATCATTGATAGATAGTGTGCATGGAGCTACAAACAATTAACACATCACTGACATAACAATTTATGCATATTTATGTATTTACAACTTTTTAAAATAAATAAATAAATAGCTAAATGAAAAGTTAACTTGTCAGTTTATTCTTTTTGTTAATGTCCATGGACTAGGCTTCAAGTCACACATCTCGTGCATTGCTATGGAAACAGTAGCCGGTACAACACCTACAGTACACATTAAACACTATTAGCAAACTACTATAGCAAACCGCAGTATTTACACATATAGCTACTGTACACACAACAAAGTGCCATGTATATGTAGAACAGTGTATTTCGGTTTATATTAGTTAGGGAGTTTATTTTAAATCTATCTATAACTTGTGGTGGGAGAATGGGTAGTTCGGTGCCACATTTAACCTCAACATCATGTGATCTGATGACCTAGAGATTCCAACCTTTAATAGAACCAAAGAAACATCACATGATCTTGAGGTACTGATTATTACATAATTTCTGCACATTTGCTATGGGAATACTTGTGCTATGTATGGCTATACTTGTGTCACATTAGCTAAACCATGTATGTGGACACTAGCAAATAATGGTATAAAACCATTCCGCTTAGCTAATGGAGAAACTAGGGAGGAGAGAGATGGGGAAAAAGAAATCAAGATTCTTGGGCAGCACGCCAAAATATTATATACCGTGGACAAGCCTGTTCTGACATGCTAATTGGCTCAAGTAGATAATGCTCACCTTATAGTTAACCCTGTTTAACCTTTGTTTAAAACTTGGAATAATTTCCCATCACATACTACAGCTGGCCATATCCTATTGGTTTATCCCTTAGAGCATTGTCTTTTAATATACAAGTAGCTAGTTATTGTTGGCATCAAATGACAAGCTCCCTGTCTCTACAGCTTACCACCCATTATAGGATGCTATTTATTTCATGCAGTATATACAATGTCACAACACAACCAGTACCACTGTTTTCATGTATGGGCCTCATTCCTGCTCTAGTTGCTGGTTTTCTCATTAACAGTGGCCGACCAGTAATCCCACCATCCGTAGTGTAAGGCCTGTTTGGCAACTGTTTATTCCAGTTATCCACTTTATGAGTCAATGGTACTGCCATCATCATATGCTGCTGCTGCTGCTGCTGGGATGGTGGGGTATTGTCAAACACTAATCTAATCTCTGCAACTTTACTATTAACAGTATCTTCACTATGAGTATTGTTAGTAGTTGCTAACTCAACAGCCTGTGCTATCCTGTCCTTGTGTTGGGCTATACTATTAGAAACACTCGTTGCTGCCACTGCTGATACAGCTGCTATTGCTGTAGTGGGTTTACTGAATAATTGTTTAGTAGTGAGGATATCTTGATTATTAGGATGCAGGATAGGATTAGTAGTGGGAGGAGATGGCGGCAACTTGTACTGCTGCTGCAATGCCATCCGAGCATTAGTGGTCTTCCTCCTACTGATAATGGATCGGTGTACAGTTGGTAGTGTTGTGTTATCGACTGACACTTTGGTAGGTTGGGAAAGATGATATTCATATAGAACACTGTCAGCTCTATTATCATTGTTACTGACTTGTTCTGTCAGGGAAAGTTGTTGAGGCTGCCACTGAGCTTTTCTGATCTCATTAACACATTGACGATCATCTTCAGTTAATTGTTTATCATCGCCACTACTATCAGTAGAGCAAAATCCATGTTCTGGGTTTCCATGGTAATCATCTGTGCTAACTAGGTTAGTCACTGGTGGGAACAAATGGCTGGTGTTACCATGGTGATTGACCAACTTCATCTTAGCGACATCAGGCTTCTCATGATGTCTACTCTCCTTGTGGCGATGAAAAGTCGGTCGATGAGGTGGCAAATGTTGTTGACGAAATAAGTGTGATAAACTGACTAGTTTGTTAGTATCAGCTGCAGTTGCTGTGGCAGCAGCTGTAGCAGCTACTGCAGATGACAATAGTAACTGTGTTCCTAATAAGGAAACAAAACAGTATCTAGTGCATGTGTGTGTGTGTATGCATGTATGCAACCATGCATGCATGCATGCATGTATGTATGTATGTGTGTGTGTGTATGTGTGTCTGTGCATGTGTTGTATGCCAAATAGTTGCATTTCATAACTCCCAATGCTAGTAAAGCATAACATAAGCATTTGTACTAGTGTTGTTGTGTGACTGAGTAGCTGCCTGTTGGATCACATGATCATGGTTACACACGCACACACATGCACACCACACGCATGTACATACACACACATACACACACACACACAAACACCACACACATGTACATACACACACATACGCGCATACACATGCACTCATGCACACATGCGTGCGTACACGCACATACACACACACTACACGCACATACACACACACTACACGCACATACACACACACTACACGCACATACACACACACTACACATATATACACACACACACAGAGCTAATGAGCAGACCAAAAGGGTAAAACATACACATGTGGTAACATCAAGATTCACAACAGTGAGTCGCGAGGCCAAGAAGAAGCGCAGCAACACGACCACTGAGTGAGTTATTTACACGTAGCACCGCCCTCAAACTCGCAAACGCTCTAGCTAAGCCGCCATTAAAGCTATCGCTTAGTTATTACCGACCCACAACGTTCTTACTATACAGAATCAACAAACCGAGAATGGATGAAATAGGTGCCACCATTCCTAAGTACCAGCCATTGCGAGTTTTATGGCGCCCGTTGTGCGACTACGCACGACAAACCATCCTTTCCCGCCCAATTCGCCCGTTTACTAGACAATTAGTACCTTCATTGTTTAAAGAAACAATATCCCAAAGTTGATAGACATCGATTCAGCCATTCTTCTGATACAGCCTTATAAATGCCTTCCTGTCACCACAAAAATTTTTACGCGGCAGTTGTTTTTCTTCTTCTTTCTTTCTTTTATTTTCATCGCACACTTTTTTCGGGGGCTTGCGGGAGCTTTCGTAAACCCTAGAAGATTTTTTCAAACTCTCTTTTTATACATTCACTTGTTTGTCTAATAACTCACTCATTTCTTCATGGATTTCAGCCAAATTTGTATCAGCACTTCTCCTATGTATGCTCTACTTGTCATACCATTATCAGTCTGAAGTAAACACTTGAATGTATTTGAGAAGGGCTATTACACTGCAAGTTGATAGTTGTCATAACTTGGACCCCCTTCGAATGATTTGCATAAACTTTCAGATATACAATCTATATTGATGTATCACTCTGTAGTGAAAGTTTAAAAAAAATCTCGGGCCTGAGTTTTTCAAAATTAAGCTTCAAAGTTTAATTTGCAATATTGTGTGCTAGGCAAGTACAAGTTATGCCCATGCAGTACTTCTCTGCTGCTTGCTAGTAATAACATCTGTTTATACTTCCAAAAAAGTGGTGATATGCTAAACAAAAACACCCTGGGTGTAAAAAAAGTGCGAGGCAAATCAGAAGCAGCATTGCAAATAGGTATGTGCGACCAAAAACTTTGATATCAGTTGAGGCCAAGAAGTTACTTATCAAAAATCTTTTTAACTACTTGTATCAAAGTTTTTGGTCGCACATACCTATTTGCAATGCTGCTTCTGATTGGCCTCGCACTTTTTTTACACCCAGGGTGTTTTTGTTTATATATATATACATACCACTAGGACTGGCTATCAAATCTTGCAGATGATTTGCAACATATTGAGATGTAAATGAGCTCCTCCTTTGCTGTTCAGTCTCCATCAGCACATGTGGCCTGCTCACATGATCCACATGATCAGGTAGCACTGTCATAACATCACTATTGACAACCGCAGCTGCTGCTACTGCCTCATGTTGATTGTGAGAGGTCTTACAAAGTTCTACAACATGACTCTTTGATAATATGAAGCCATAGCAATCATGATTACCTTTGTGTAAGTCATGTACTGAGGCTTGAGGTAATCCATTAGTGATGTAATCTTGAGTCACTGTTTCCACATGCACTAACTACAATATATATTAGGATATTATCAGGATACTTTAGTAGGATATCATTACTTGCTGTAAAGAAGACTCCAGGGCAATAGAACTACTGGAACCATTCTTCTATTAACACATCACACAATAAATAATACAGTTGTACATTACATTACTAACTTTACGATGTCTCTCCTCAATACGTTCCTGTGTAAAGATGGGAATGCCACCATTTCTGTTCTTGAAGGTAACAGATGGAACTGCAGTAATTCCCACTTCACTATAGCTCCTTTCCACTGCACAAACTGGCGCTGCTGAGGATACAGGTTGTTCCTGTAGTAACATAATCACTATTTCACCACCCTGAATTTCTCTGTCTACCCAAACCTCTAGTTTTGTCTTGCTACCAGATTCTCCATTATGTGATGTCATGGCGATAGTTGCAGTTTGCTATTTTGTAAAGCATACCGTACATACAGATGAAGGTATAAGCCTTGGGAACCACTAGTTAGTTAATGCATGCTATGCATTTACGTATTGTGTTAAATAGCACCTACTAGTAGTGAGTAATAATGTACCTTAGTAAATGTTGGCCTGTGGGTCATATGCAGTTGATACTTTTCTTTTCCTTGCTCCCTAAAACGTTCCTTACGGGAAAGTAACTTCTTTTTAGTCTACAAGATAGTAAAATTGTAACTAAGTGACCGTGCCAGAAATAACAGCGTGACAACGGATATTTTCAGGATATTTCCTATTTGTCAGAATATTTTTGAAATCATACGGAAAACAGCAAACTATAACCAAAGGCTGCTGGAAACTGTTGAGATATGTATGGCCACACAATAATCATAATTATTTCCATCATCATCATATCCCACTAGAGCATCATGTTCTGACAGTGTTTCAACTTGTACTTCACAAAAGGTATTTCACACATTGCTATGGCGACCCCAGTATATCCACCGCTCATAATTGTTGTTAACAACCACACTGGTAATTATTATCCATATCATGAACCATGGTTAGTGGTTCATAATAGGGATCCAACAAAAACTTGTAAAAACACCCTAATAGAACGCACGCCAAAAACCATCTCTAAAGCTTCCCTTGGTTTGCAAAAAGCAGCCAGAAATGCTCCTAAGACTATTACCAAAGTATAAAAAGCCTAGGCATAGGGTATCCATATTTTTACTGCTGTTGAAAACCCCCCCATTTCTCCATCTTCTTCTTTCGCGCGTCTACAGTCTACACGAAGTTGAAACCACAAATGAAAATTACTGGCATGTCTTTAAAATGGCGCTACCCAGGTCTGCCATATCTTAAAAACTTCGTTTTCTAAAGCGATTGGAAGATATGAACCAAAATTTCCTCCATAAAGATCAAGAAGCCATACGAACATGCGAGATGCATGTGCGAAAAACAGCTTAAACACTATTTAACAAATGTTATTCATACCATACCATCTAGTGGTTTTATAACTGAGCTGCTTCTTTCAACTACTTATTGCAACTTCTGTTTTCATCGCTAGAAAAAAACGACCAAGTCCTTTATTTTCCGCGTCACACATAACAGCTAAGTTTTCCGAGATAAGGCACTTTAATTAGAAAGCACTACGTTGTTGGAGTGTTGTTCATTAGAAGGTGTTCAACAGCTACTTTGATGACACAGCAGACGATAACATAGTGGATTTCTCCATTCAAAGGAAAGTGCTATTGTGTGTTAGGGATCACTGTCCAGCAATGGACATGAAAAAACTAAAGAAACGAGTAAAAATAAAATTGTGAATTTCAAAAGGAGAATAGGGGTCCTGAAAAAAGTTACTAAACAAGGTGAAGAGTCTGTAGCTAATAGTCAAAGCCTGTGATTCTATGACATCCCTATTTTGACTGTTAAAATCATAGCTAACCATGCTTCAGTCAAAATAGGGATGTCATAGAATCACGGGCTCTGACTGTTAGCTACAGACTCTTCACCTTGTTTAGTTACTTTTTTCAGGATCCCTATTCTCCTTTTGAAATTCACAATTTTTTAATTTACTCGTAGTTATATAATTAGTATATTAGTTCATTAGTCTCTATAGTAAGATTTAGAGTTAGATACCGATGTTTAGTCCAATAAATAAATACAACATTAGGAAACAACACAACTTGCACTTTTTAACTTGGAAAATAATGAGATAATAACAATAACCACCTACCTACATATCTTCAAGGGTATTTAGTGGACAGAAAACAAGGTTATTGAGAAATGTTGGCTCCACACTCCAACAATAGCAATAATGCATGAACAAAAATGACAATGCATGAAATTCTGACTGCATGTATGTATATGGTCTTGGCCTGTCATAGCAGCCAGCACCCTTTGTCACATGTGGAGCCACACTAGCCCAGGTGTAATGAATCAACCATCAAATTGCTACCATTGGATCAGTAGGTATTCAAAGACTCTTAGCTGAACATATGACACCTCCAGTGGTACTTGGCTGAATAGAAATTTGATGGTCAAATCACCAGACTCTTCCAACACCAGCTCTTTGATAAGGTGGTGTGCATTACAAAGGATATGACTAGCACACAACCATGATATGACATGCTCTCACTAGTACATACTTTCTTCTTGTGCTGTTTATTGTTACACATCATATGCACTGGTGGGCCATCGGATACTGAACTATCACTACCTCCATCACTATGGTAACACAAACATTAATACGTAGTTACAGATTTTTATAAAATTATTATCCCAAGAATGTATGTATGAAAGTGTGTGTGTAGTATGTGTGCGTGCATGCGTATGTATGAAAGTGTGTGTGTGTGTGTGTGTGTGTGTGTGTGTGTGTGTGTGTGTACATGTGCGTGTACGTGTGCGTGCGTGTGTGTGTGTGTGTGTGTGTACGTGTACGTGTGTGTATACGTGTACGTGTGTGTATACGTGCGTGTGTGTACATGTGTGTGTGTACGTGTGTGTGTGTGTACATGTGTGTGTACGTACGTGCGTGCGTGTGTGTGTACGTGTGTGTGTGTGTGTGTGTGCATACCTGCTCTCCAGGTCACTTTCTAGTTCAGAGTCCAGTGGAATATCTAATAGATCAATGTCTTCAGGTATCTCTCTACCTAGTGCTAACATTCTTGAACGAATAAGCTCTCGCCTCTCATCTTCTAGTTGCTTCAGGATTGCATTCACCTAAAATAATATCACCATGACAACATCATTAATTCTATATAAAGCATACCTTTGTTTGATCAGGGTCACAATAATCAAGCAACGTATCACAAAAATGATATCCTATTGCTTCAAGATCGTCAGTAGTAAAATGGATACCACTCTGTTTACCCAACGATGATCCACAAAATGTTGCCTATTAATACACATGCAACCAATGGTCAAGCCAATGGTAGAGCTACTTCCAATACAATTGTTTATAAAGCTGTCGGAACCGGGGGATGGGGGATAAGGGGACCATAGCGTCCCCACAGAAATTTTAAAGTGCATGTTGGCCTTTAACAAATGAAGTTGTCTATATACAATGGGTAGAAAATTCATGGCTACCATATAAGGTTATACATTCAAGACTTACCTCCATTGTATAACTGTTCCTAATGCCCATACTAGTCCACATGACAATCCTACCTGTCCCCTCCTGCAAATGCTAATATTCTACTCAGTGTACAACTCCATGGTGGCACTGACCTTGCTCTTCTGTACTTTAAATCGTGAGCTCTTGTAACAGAACTAGTGGAATTCATAGGGAAAAATGATAACCAATGAGAACAAACCTTAGTAGGAGCATTTCTTGACAAAATTACTGGGAAAATTCGTTCTCTCAATCTCAACGTTGGGATATTACTGTAGTTGATTAACTACCAGCTGTGCTCACTAATAAGAATTGCTTACTTGTTCTCACAACCATAAATAAAAACATTCAATTTACGACTGTGTCCATGAAGATCACAAAATACAACAACTTCACGTTCTGCTACTAACCTAACAAATACATAGAATATCACCATGGCAACAGTGCAAAAATACTCACTTCTTCACCATGTCTTTACAATGCCATACAGTAGGGTAGGCATCTTTTAGGGTATTTTTATAATTACGATTAAGATCACGACCAGCTAATGAACAACGGTAGTTGCCAACGACAACACCATCTGGGTTTAACATGGGCACTACCTTGAATACAAACATGTCCCGCAATAACTATGGTGATAATAGAATATCAGAAATCATCTTATCAACACGGTTACCTTAGCATCTGCCGAACTACCAGTAAGGTAATCTACCAATCCTTTCATCATCCAACTACTATTAGTTTCACCGGGATGAACCCGGGCTGTCACAACCACAGCTCTCTTTAACTATACATGTAAAAATATCACAACTTGTCAATGACAGTCAGTTACAAACCTTAGACTCCTCTAGAGAAGTGGAACTAGAGGTAATTGTTAGTAAAGGTACGGGATTACCGGCTATTGTATGACAGAGAGTACGGCATTTAAAATATTGTGAACGTTCTGGATCAGCCGATATTTCACTGAGATGATCGAGCATGTCAGAGTAAGTGAACGGGTAGCAATGAGCAAAATAACATGTATCATTGGAGTATGGGAAATCACATGACCAAGTTAATGCATAATAATAACAATCCTTTGTACCTTTCCTCCTATCATAATTGATCATTACATAACGACACAGTACATACACACTCCTCACTTGATGGTAGTTTTAAAATATTTAATGGAGTGTCCATATCTTCTCCATCCTCTTTTATTCAGTTCTGCATCTCTCACAGAGTAACACAATGGTTGTAGTGTTTGTCCATACAAACTACTAGACTGTTGATAGGAGCATAACAGCATAACAGCACACTCACACAATAACACAATCAAACCTTATAAAAATTGATAATGGTAAATCGATAAACTTGCCCAGCTCTCATGTTAGACATACTGAAGAAATACCACTGGGTATGCTTACAAGTATACAAGTCCGGTCGTAACAGCAGTTCATAGTCCCAGCGGCCAACTTGTATGGCTTTGGCCAAATTGCCACTCTCAAAACGAGATTCAAACAATAATGTGATATCATCAGGATCACGACTCGGCTGTGGTTTCAGCCCATGTGATGCACCAGAACGAGCATGTGTGAAATATGCCTGGGGCCCAGGCATATTAGTGTATACAATATTCCCTGATCCATCTGGACTACGTATCTTTGGTGTTACCACATGCTCATCACAATTATAAAATGGCTCTTGCTCAGCAGGTGGGGCATTAATAAACTTGTAATATGATGGAAGACAGAATACCTCAAATGGCCTATAGTGAATAAGTACTTGCTAAAACCAATGGTAGTGGGTACACTTTAATGTCAAAGTACAACAGATATTATCCAGCTGCATAACAATACCTGCTTTACAGCTCACCACAGATTATTGCTCATATGGAACATCTTGGATGATGTACTGTGAGGGACTGGTATTTTGCAGAAAGGAAACTGAAAAGATCAACATCGCTTTTTGAGGATTAAAATTTTGCACTCAGCAAACTTACAGTAAAGTCCGTAAATTTTAAATCTCTACATGCATATGCATACGGTACAAGGTCCACTCAGTAGCAACAAGAGTCTGTATGGACTTTTGATAATACTTTATCATAGTGGTGTTGTAGAATTGAACAAGCCTGACTCTTATTGTATTAACATATACTTACAACAATGGATCAATGGATCACAGGCTTCTTGTGCATTCAGTTCATTTAGAGATAACTGAGTTATTTTTTATGTAAAAATTCCCATACCAAAATGAATATCACTAGGGCTGAAACAAGTATTAATATTCTTGAGTACAATTCCAAGTTTACACTACCGGTACCCAGGCGTGATTATAATTACATGGAGCTACACACCATAATGGAAGATTAGATCTATCCTTATACCACTGGCGTTGCTGAAATAAGTCACGTGGTTTACACAGAGTATGAAATTCTTCTCCTTCGTGAAAATGGTAAACTAATTGAGTGGTCCGCCGTAAATCTTCTTCTCGAATTGTTCCTAAACATAATAATGCTGGGATTACTATACAACTAATCAGTGCAAACCTCGTTTAAATTTTCCTTCATGCAGTTCCTCATCATTATCTCGCTGCCTCGACATCTTACATTGCTCAGCCAAGCTCCACGCGGGAGCGCTCAAAAAGCTCTTTTTTTAAATACTAGCGCCTCGATATGTGATCAGTAAGAATATCTATTTTTGCAACGTGATCATTATCAAATGTGTGATGAATGCCCGGCCAGCAATTATAAACTGAAGTTGCAAGTTTGTTACCAAAGAGTATATTTGAATGTGTAAGCCTTATTCCCAATGACGTCATCACATTATGCTTGTTGGGGCACTCTAATATTTTGGAGTGTTGCGACCGCGACCAATGGAGGTTTGTAGTGAAGTCATTGTTCGCTATTTTGAAATGAGTAAAGCTCGCCAAAAACAGTCGCGGCTATATCATACATGGTAAAAGCAGACATTTTGTTTTTTCAGCCTGAAAAGTTGTCAAAACACTTCAATATATTTGGCAGTACTTTCTATCGCCATAACTGTGTGTTATATTCTTTCTCGACCGTGAAAAATCTAACGCAAAACATAGATGCGCAAAATTTCTTTCCCATACATTTCAATACTCGAAAATATTAGAATCCCCCAACAAGCATAATGTGATGACGTCATTTGGAATAAGGCTTATAGGGTAGTCTCGCTTAGCCAGACCGCTTTTTTCCGTTTTTATTAGTGGTCTAGTGGAAAAAGAATAAAATCAATAATTTTCTTGTTGAATTCAAATAAAAATATACACCAATAGTTAAAAATAAATAAGTTTAAAAAAACCTGTGCTGCTAGCGGCTAGTAGCTATGGTAACTATTTAATAACAAAAGCATCATCAGGAGAACATTCTACTGGTAGTTCTTTACTGCCAAGAACTGGTCTTGATCGCTCTTCACTGTTACAAACCATCAGTTCCATATTACCCAAGAATACAGTTAATTCACACAAGATATGTAGACGCTCGGTTAACTCATTATTGTCTCGAACTTGAGCTTCAGCCTCAGCTATGGTAAATACTTTAACCATGGCAACATCATAAGGTAATCAAGGTACCTTTAATATTTTGTAGTTTTCCTTTTTCATTTGCAATCATTGTATAAAGTGTATTCAGTTCCCTTTCCCTATCAATTTCATTTCTTCTGCCAAGCATTTGACAAGCTCTTTACATCATTAATATATTGTAACCATGGTAACTGCATTGTCACTTACAGACTAATTGGTTTACATCCCAATGCCACCTCAGCCAAATCACCACAACTACAGTGTACATACCTTGTCACGGTAACCATAGCAACATTACATTTCATACCAAGTCCAGTTTCCAGCTACATAAGCTCCACTATGATACGTGTTAATCTTTGGCTGGTCAATACAATGACTGACTCTTAATAAAATAGCAAGCCTGCACATAAGAGTGAAAGAAACTGCAGGGTGGATAACTGTAGCATACAGGGTAGCAGGGGCGGATCTAGGATATTTTGAGGGAGGGGGCTAAACCTAGAAATGTATCTCTGAAGCAGGGGGTCTGGGGGGCGCAGCCCCCCAGAAGCTATAGGCTATTTGGTTTTTGAACTACCAAAATCAAGGATTTAGAGCACATTTGATGGATTTTTTAAAAAGGGCTAATAAAATGCATGTATAATTGAACCAGGGGTGTGGTGGGTGCAACCCCTCTGAGGGTATATGTTATTTTATTTTGTAAAGTGTAAAAATGACACTTAATGCAAGAATTAATGTGTTTTAGTGCATTTTTATATCAATACATAGAGTCTATAATGTTCCTTGAGGTTGCAAGGAGGGGGGGCTATAGCCCCCCTAGCCCCCCCCTAAATCCGCCACTGGGTAGATATCCACCCATCATTGTTAGTTACATTTTCTTCAATTTAAAATTTAATAGTTGTCCTACCCTATTTGATTCTAATAGGTTCCCATGGCTTTAGGTAAGCACATCCTACAGGCTAACGCCTTCTGTGTATCCCTTCCAGTGCTAAACTGGTAAAAATTATATAATTATTATGAAACATGACACAATATGACTACAGCTTGAAAATAGCAGCTGTAGGCTATAATATACTACTTTGACACCCAGCATCAAAGGGTCTGACTGTGGTATAACCTGCATATATATCTGTGGTATAACTAGTCAGTTTTGCTGACTTGGCATGGTATAACCTGGATATGTAACACTTTCACACCTCAGATCAAAGGAATCTACAGGGATACATAAGCCATGTATCCCTATTCTCCTTCACATCTAGTGTACACCAGTGTACATGATCAAAAGGCAGATCAAAGAGTTCAAAGGAAAGATTTTCCCGGGATACAACTAGTTGTATCCCGGTGTACAACTAGTTGTATCCCGGGAAAATCTTTCCTTTGAACTCTTTGATCTACCCTTTGATCGATAAGTTGGTGCATCACTAGAGCTCTTTATATAGGTGCATAAATGTAATATCGATTGTGGCTTTTAGTTTTCTAAATTAATCTTTATTTGTAGTTGAAGTATATACTTTGTTACTAGTCTTAAAGTGTTTGTTTTTCATATCCATGGAAGTTTAGAAGCCGATATAAGCCCAAAAACGCCATTTGAGGTGAGTTTCTCACGTGATAAAAATAATCTATTTACTGTGTGACTTAATGTATCTACATTAATCTACTCTATTTGTAACATACTCACCATTAGTTTATCAGCGATTAAACGCGATTTTTGCCCATTTATAAGTTTATAAGTCCTGCAGCTTTATAAAAAGTTGTGGTAAACCCACAATTACCAGCACTACCATGCAAGAACGTCGTGACAACGATGAAATAGAGTCCCACAATCACAACGAGTACCCGTTACTATATAAAGAGGCGGAAATATCGACATCAAGTTTGGGCAAATTTTTAGAGTGCCGGAAGTGTTACATATTACTTGTAACATGTGCACTCGTGATTTACCTGATATGTATGCCCTCAGCCCTCGGGCCTGCGGCCCTCGGGCATACATATCAGGCAAATCCCTCGTGCCCATGTTACAACTATTACATGTATCACATTGTGTGGGCAGATCAAAGGGAAAAGCAGGGATACAAATCTGATGTATCCCTGAAGGCAGGGATACTAGTTGTATCCTGGGAAAATATACCCTTGATCTGAATCTGCAACTTATGCCACTCTTTATATAGGCACAACATAACGTCTATCGATTGTGGGTTTGAATTCGTTAGTATTAACATAGTTTAGGAAGTGAAATTTAATCGCTAAACATTATCTTTGTACCCTACTGGTTGTTGTATGGAAGTTTATGTACAAAGAGGAAGCTGTTTAAAGTGAGTTACTCACATGGCAATTATTAGAATATAGTATCACGCTTATACAATGCAAAACTCCCTTCTTATACAGTGCAAAACACACTATAGTACTATAATTATTACATTCACCATTTGTCTCTATTTCTGAGCACTACTTTTTGATAATATTTGTAGCACATGTTCCTAGGGGCTGGTTCGGGGCCCACAATCGAACCTTCGCGGGTGTGTATGTGGGGGGAGCTTGGCGGACGTGTGCATGGGGCTTGGGCTGCTTGGCGCTCACCTACGCGCGGGGATGATGCATGTTGCTTGTAACATGTGGGCTTGTGATTTGCCTGAAATGTGTGCCCTCGGGCTTTGCATGTCAGGCAGGTCCCTCGTGCCTACATTACAACTATTACATATCCCTGACCACAACATTCCTTTAGAACTTTGATCTTACAGTCTGTTGCCATAGCAACCAATCATTATGACAAATATGCTTTGAGTTTCTCATTTATACATTCCATGCTTCTTCAATCTTGGGTAATGTCAGAGAATATACACTTACTCTACTATACATTATTGCACAAATGTATTTATAACCTAACAAATGTAGTCTAGCTGTGATTGTGGGTTTTAAGGCTTTTAATTGATTTGTTGCTTACGTAAGTTGATGTGTCATGTAATATAGTGGAATATATTAGTTATAACATGGGCACTCGGAATTTGCCTGATATATATGCCCGCGCCCTCGGGCTTGGGCATATATATCAGGCAAATCCCTTTTGCCCATGTTATAACTTATCACTATTATGTAGTTCTGAGCAAATTTATAAGAATTGCCAAATTTATTCAGAAAACTGATGAGGTCAGGTCAGTTATATCTCAGTATACTCATAGGTTATCATAGTTGTTAACCCTCGTACTAGGCTATGCCTTGGACTCATGCAGGTAATAAGTAAGATAACCCACTTGTACTGGGACATAACCAATACCTCCAAGAAAATTTTATAACAACTACTCTTACCATTCCAATAGTTCTACAGTGTTCTTTGCCTTCAAATACAGTATCCTACCACCCTCCTGCACTACCTGCATCATCTATATGCATGCATACCAAAATAGTAGTTGCCAGGTGCTTAGTTATAACATACAAATTTCATTCCAAAAGCTTCTTCATCGACCCTCTCCACAGCGTGTATCTCATGTATTGGTATGTAACACAATGGCTTCTCACCTGTGATGTTTGATTATAAGTCACCACCATGTCTTAGCACCATTTACCTTTATCTTTTGCATAAGTTAACTCTTCACTTGTCAACACAAAATATCTTTATTGAGTCACTTTTAATAACATACAATGGCTAATTTTGCATCTACCTTGTCTTAAAATTTTTCAAGCCAAATTTCTTCCTTGCCTGGCCTCTCTTAACCATATACCTGGCACCAATAAATATTATCAGATGACTAAGAATGTAATGGACTAACCCTTCTCTTAGCACAACATCTGCTTGCTCTATATCTTCACCTCCACTGGGCTCAGATACTTTACCCAAATACTTCATATTAACAATATAATAAAGTATGCATTATTTAGAGTAATAATCTTAACTGCTTTGATCATTTTATTGTAGTGATCATCAGCCACTTTGTCATATACCCTCAGCATAAACTGTTCCTTCTTCATTGACCCACTCCTCTATGCAAGCATAGCAGGTACACATTACAACCAACTACACAGTCACTCACTGAATATGATACATTGGCAAGATTCTGAAGGGTCTTTGAGACGAGAGTTAAAGTTCTACTAACTGTTGGGTTCTATATTAATGGTAAGAGTTATACCATTAGTAATGTTGCCATGACAACTGCTCACAGCATATTCTGGTCTCAGGCCAAACAATTTAGGATTAAGTATCGCTGGAGCAAACAGTCTGAGGAAGACAAATGCACTGACTGCAGTATACCTTACCACTTCTGCTTGTGCTATAGAAATAATGACAACACAAGATTGTGATGTCATGCATATATGGTTACTTGGGAAATGCTTTACTGCAGCTTGTTTGACAATACTGAACACACGACACATTAGTCGAGGACAAGATACACTTGAAGATGTAATGGCACTAAATATCTTATCAACATAGAATAGTAAAGTACCCTAGCAACAGTATGCAACCGTAATATCAGTATCATAATAATTGTGTAACTCACAAGATTTGACTCAAGATTATCATTATCGGTAAGTCTACTGGGATCCACCTCACAATTCTTTCTACTCTCAAATATCTGTATCCATTACACAGCATAGTGACTGTTACTATGTCAACACTAGAGCTGTGAAACTTAACCAGGTAACCAGTTAACTGACTGGTTATTTTTAAAATTACAGTTATATACCAGTTATTTTTTCCGTAACTGATTTTTAATATTTTCATGCAAAATGATGGGTAGATTGAGATTCTTCTGTTTCTTGTGTTAACACTTTGATATCACGCTTGTGATTGCAACATGGCTAATACTTTGGGACACACTTTCAAGTTTTTAAGAATGGTTTCATGCACTTATATAAGCATAAGAATGTACTGTATGCAATGCATACGTTATGTATTAAGTATAATTACATGTTTTTTTAGCAAATTCATACTCCTCCAGTTAACCGGCAGTTAATTTTGCTCAGTAACCGGTTATGATTTGCTGGCCAGTTTCACAACTCTAGTCAACACACACAATACATATATGCTACAATACTGGCGGATTTAACATTTGGTGATTTGTTGAAAATATGGATTTGGCGAGATTTTAATTTGGCGAAATCACACTGCCACAATAATAATTATAAATTGGCGTTGTACGTGTTACAGTTGAAGGACGTCAATACTAAGCCTAAGGAAAGTGTGGCTTCTTAGCCAATATTGTGTTGGCAGACATTGAAGATATGTAGATAGATAGCTACACGTAGCTTGCTGTATAAAGCACAATCACAGTAGCTGGCTATGTCACAACTCAGTATATATATAATATATATATATAGCAACTGTTCTGTGCTGTTAAATTAGCACACAACAATCTTCGTTGATAAGCTATGAGCAGAGCAGGCTAGGGTGCTTATCGATTTCATTATAAGTGATTAGCGCCCTGTGTTGCGCAATTGTACTGAGTTACAAAAATGAGAGATTTATTATGGAAGCTGTCGCTTGTCATACCAATGCCAAAACAGCAGCTGCCACCAAAAGCACATGAGTGATACGGTATAGAAAAATATTGGCAAGATTTAAATTTGGCGATCGCATGGCAATTCGCCAAATTTAGCTCCTTGCCAATATTTGTTCTTATATGGTACATTAATTAAAACACAGTTATACGTATGTACATGCATTTCAGCTTCTTGACACTGCAAAATAATTATTCTTACTGTAGTCAAGTATTTATCATAATGTAATTGCCACATTCAATGAAAAGTTATGAGACTACCATCGTTATTTTCTCTGATGTGTACTAGGTAATTTACATTCTTACAAGAGATGAACTTACTTCATCAATAATTGATTGTAGCGTCCTCTGGAGATAATACATTCCAACCTTCTTCATGAGCTCATCAACCACTTTAGTAGTCAGGGAGTTACCACGAAACAATGTATTAACATCCCTAGTTATACTAGCCTCGTAGTTAGCCAGTACATCAATCAGTCTTTCTATCTATACACGGCAGTTGCTGGGTAATATCCACTAACTGATCGACTTACTTCACCATCCTTCAGAAAGATACTGACAAGAACACTCGCTAATGAATTTCTATTCTGACAAACTTGACCAATCAGAAACAGTGGTGAAGATGACAGATCCTATATAATGACCATTACTATGTGCAGTTAACTCATCCAGTTAATACCTTTATCTTAAGCGAGCTATAGAGAAGGGCATTCAATGGCTCGTAGACTTCTGAATTATATATAAAGTTTTGTTTGAACCGAACGCTCAACCTAATTGAGCCTATATCAGTACGAGGACTTGACAATTCTTGTCTTGGGCCTAATGCCATCCAGAGATCATAAAGCTGTCCTTTAGCCATCTCCATTGGCGACAAATTAACCTGGTAACAATACTACTAATAACAACAATAACAAACGCTAGTGCATACCTGACCGAGAAATGTATCGTCTGCTAATAGAGTCTGATGCCAGACACTGATCCTAATTATACACTCTAATAAAGGCACACCAACTGGAATATTAAGCATAAAATCATCATGGAACTGCGGATCTGTTGTCTTCTTCCTCACTGAAGTGCGCTTTCCTTCAGACCTGCAGTTTTTATAATGTACAGTGCTTGAAATAAGGATTGCAAATTGGTCGGCCATTTATTGAAAATAGGTACATATCATTGGATTCCCCATTGGAAATGTACAGCAAATGTGTCCTAGCATATCAGTTTTGATCGGCCAAATCCTGAAATTGGTTGGAAAATGGCCGACTGCTATTTCAAGCTCTGAATGTACACACTTCTACATCATTACTATATTCTACTATAATGTACACACTTCACTACATCATTACTATACTGTACTATAATGTACACACTTCACTGGCTACATAGGTACCATGACATCATTACCTGGTGCCATCAGGATGTATTATAAGAATATGACAATAAGGATCGGAATGACCACTAGTAAGGCAAGCAGTCAGACAGCAACACTCCACTATACTAAAGTAACACAATATGATATAACTTGCGTGTATAAATGTGTGTGTGTGCATGCGTATTATTTGTGTGCATGTGTGTATGAGTGCATATTGTGATAATCTTACCGAACTGTAATACATGGTGGATTATCATGATCAATTGAAAATTGGAGATGTATTTTTCCCTGTAACAACACATGATTATTTATCATTACAGATTACACAATTGCTACCTGTACTTCTGAGTCGTGATCAACGACTTGTAATGGAAACCATCCATCATGACCACTGCCTATTAATTCTGAATACCTAAACCGAACCTACAGCATGATGACTACCCCACTGATAGGAAGAGGATAAGTTACAAACCTTTCCTAGCTTGCTATCTCTTAACAACCCATAACAATCTGAGTCATAAACATAAAATGACAAAAACTGGAAGTCACGAGGAACTTCAAAACTAAAATCTTCTCCATAAAAAGGGCTGTATAATAATGAAAGGCATACAATAATAACAATAAGCATAATATTACTTTATCGTCCTCTCCACTGTAGCAGTACGAAATATTTCCTCCTGGTCTAATGCAGTGACTACATAAACATCTCGTCCACTGCGCAGGTCATGAGTAGGCAGTAAATTCTTAACTTCACCTGTGTGATCACGTGATCATATAGTGTTTTACAGGTCATGGCATTTATGCATTTATTATACGCCAGACCCTTGGATTTGATCGTGCACGCTGATCAAGAGTCTGGTCTGTCCAGCGTTGTGTACTCGTAAAAAATTACAAGAATCTTGTAAAACCAATCAGATCGCAGTATTGTTAATTAGCGCATAACTCGTACGATTTTTTCATAAATCAATAATGTCAGAGATATCGATATCGTGTCTGAAGCAGTGGCTCGTCGTTAGGGATGTGGCAAATATTCAAGCTCAAGCAACAAATGGTTATTAAGCGTTTTTGTCTAGGGAACGATGTATTTTGCAGTCTTTTCTACCAGTTTTGGAAAGACGCTGTGTTACACCTGTTTGCCTTCAATTTCGATTAGCTTGTTATATCACAACCACAGCCTATATGGTAAATTGATTTAGAAGCAGCGAGAAGCAGTGATGGATCATTAGTCAATAACAACGAAATACATAGAATACGTGATATTGATACTGACACAATACCGTAAATTATTACACGAGTGCGTAATGCTAAGCAGACCAGACCCTTTAATTTTTTAAAAAGGGTCGGCTACACCAGACTAGGCATTTGTATATTAACATTAATATCAAGATTCAATCAGGAACACATTCAGAAATATAACTCTACACGTATTAAATAACTATGCACATAATACTACATTTACTATACAGTTTTCCCTCCTATCATAGATATAGTATAATATATTCTATCTGCGCTCCTATTAACGCCATGCAAACCTCCAGGACGATGCAAACATGAGAAATTGACCTACCCCTTGGCCCCATAATTATAATAATATCACAACTCACCAATTCGAAAAGAAATGATCTTTTCCACACGTCCATCGTATGCTTTAGCCTGTTGTAATTCTAGAGCCATATCACTGCATCATGCGTTTCAAAAAGGCTCTCATGAAATTTGTATATACCCCCCGTTTCCGGAGTTTATACTAGATGCGCATTATATAGAATACATAATGTCTTGTGATAGCAGTGGTAGTGTAAAGAAACGTCGTACAACTGATTTTGTTTCAACTGTTAAAGTACTGGTAACAGAATTAGAAGAATTAATTGAAGTACTAAACCGGGAACTTAATAAATGCTATGATGGTATAGTAAATTACCGTGACATTCTACAATCTAAAGTTCGTCAGTTAGGACGTGGAATTGGGCTTTATGCAAGATGTTTTCAGGAGTTAGCAGTGGCCAATAGGGAGGAAATGGACCGCTTATTTAAAGATCATTTCAGTCATAAAGAGATCAGAGAAGCCATGGATGACTTACTGGCATGTGAAGACAGATGGAATAATTTGCTTGAACGAATGGAAAAACATGTGAACACACATGATAGCAAACCTAAAACGGTGTCAAAAGTTCCATTGGATACAGTGATATATGAAGGAGATAAAGAAAGTAATCTTGGATTAGTCAGTGAGTCTAGAAAACGCTTGATATTGATACTGTTACGACATCTTGCCTGAGTACCATGACGACAACATGCCGAAGCTATTTCCATGCGAAAGGATGAGTTTAAGGAGTGTAAAATTATTATAATATCTTACGGAAATGCTGAGGCAGTGGCTAAATGGAAAGAGGAGACAAAGTGTTTGTTTGCAGTGTATTGTGATCCGGAGAGGAAGTTATACGATATGTTTGGATTAGAGCAATCAATCAAGAGAGTTTGGAACTGTCAAACAATCTGGAGTTATGCTGCATTGAAAGTAAAAGGTGATAAGTTACCTGTTATGAGCGATGATGATGATCCACATCAAATGGGAGGAGATTTTATTTTAGATGAAGATGGCACAGTGTTGCTGCACTATGCCAGCAAGCTACCTTCTGATCGACCATCCATTGAGAAATTGTTAGAATATTGTGTGTAGATAATAAATTATAATTCATCTTGATATGATGCTATTGCCTTAAACCTGTATGGTCAGGAGGGCAGCTGCTGATTTTATTTAATGAAAATTATAGTAAACTCTATGCGCTTTGCGCGATAGTCACGTGCACAAGCGTGGTGTGCGTTTATATCGGTATCGATAACTTGTCAAGGTGTTTGAGCGAATTCCAGGGTTTCTAACATGGCGGAAAAGTTTACAGATATTGAAATGAAGCCGCTGGAACTGGAACAGCCGGTCTCAGCGAAGCGACAATCTTTTGCTCGTCAACATAGTCAGCACGTGCAATACAGCCTTGAGCATAGTTCAAAGATATCGGAGAATGTCAATACTGAATATCAGCACTTAGTGACAACTGAGAGTAAGAATGATGATGATGGTGGTAATAAGCTAAAAGCTCCTTTTACTTGGCGTCTGTTGGAAGAACACAAATATTCACCATACATCAAACGTTTCTTTAGGTTTATTGCTATTCTAAATATTCTTTCCCTGGCTGTAAACGGCCCAGCGATTCCTGCAGAGTATCTCAGTACAACGGAAGGTTTTTGTGAAAATTCAGAAGAGAAGCGAATGCACTTTATTATATTATTAGTTGTTGATATTGTACTATCAGTGTTGTTTACGCTACTGCTGTTCATTCGTATGCAAAATTCTCGTCACTGGCATAAGCTGAGAAGGTTAAAGGTATTTATGGCAACTGTTTGTATGTTTAATATTTGAAATGTTGAAACTAACAATCATATAATTGTAACTATCAGTATGTTGCATTATACTCTCTGGAGGCTCTACACTGTATCAATTAAATTCAGTGCAGTACTTTTTGATGCCTTATATGAATACACAATGACAAGCTCAGAGTGTAGGACCAGAGCCCCGCCCCTTTGTGCAGTGTACTAATTTGTTGGTTACAGTGTTACAGTGTATGCACTATCCCAGAGGAGGTAGGACAGCTTAAGTACCTTTAATTAGGTAATTAGAATTCTTTTGCATTTTTGTACTGATATGGTAAGCAAGTAGCATACCTCTTCTGAATTTCTTAGTGCTTTTAAGTATAATAGTTTTGTTGATTCCTGCTAGCAGAGTCAGAGGAGGTTGGACACGCTTTAAGCGCTGCTAAAAATAATTTTATTTAAACATTTGTTTTCTGTTATTACTATTATGGCGATGTTTAGTCAAAGTAGTCATTATAATTAATTACCGTTCAGGTAGAAAAGGCTAAATCTTTCTTATCAACGGTATGCGTGCTTTACATTTTTAGCCAAAGTAAGAGAGCTATCACTATGAAACCTATACCACCTTGAAGCTTATGCGGATTACTAACCAAATATTTACTCTACCCCATTCAACCGCGTCGGTCCCGATTTTTGTATTGTAACCTATGAGCTCATGTGACCTATGGGCTCACGTGAAATATTTTTAAAAATATGTAGCGTGCACGTGCGCATGTCCAACCTCCTCCGTAGCAGAGTTATGCATACTCTGGTCAGCATGAATATCACATGATATTCACTTGTCTGTATAAAATAACGTAACATGGGTACCCCGGCTAGCTCTTCATAATTTTATAGAGGTAGTTGTTATACCTACAGAATCAATGACAATAAGCTCTCTACTAACACACATGGGAATGTATGGAGATCACCATACAATAAATTGTGCATGTCAAAGTGCCTGACCTCCTCTGACTACTACCCTATGAGTGGAGGTTGGACTGGCTTAACTTGACCATTAGAACACATACATAACTCTGATCTTTAACTTTGTCAACAGTTTTACCACTGCATGAGGTCTATCCCTGCTCACTATTTAAATTTTAGTATACCCTATACCATAGTGGCACTACTATAATGGACCTATATATTCATATGGGATCAGCTTTCTTAGTTGCAAGGTACAGCAAGCATTTAGGAAGGCCCCCAGACCTGGAGTAAATTTGTGAAAGTCCTCTGGTTTATTATTATTTTGAACAAAATGCATTCTGGTGTCAACAGTGTATCTACAGCAGAGCTTATGATAATGGCCAGTCATCAGACATTTTCCGGCCAACTTTGGCATTTGACCAGCCAAACCAAATTTGACCAGACAAGTTTACTATACATTATCAATGGGGAAGTCAATCAATATACAATGGGAAAACAAATGTCCGGACAAATTTCAACCCTTATCATAAGCACTTCTACAGCCTTGTTAAATGATAGGATACTATTGTAAATTGTAGGATACCAATCGGTCGTCAGGGATGAGATCAAGATGGCTGAACTATAATCATTGGGTTAGACTGATACCAATTTCTATAACAACAATTGGCCTTTATGGCTCAGTTGTAGTAGAAAGTGTTCGACTGTCACAAGAAGAAAATGATTTTGAAGTTCCTTCTCCTTGTTACATCATCTTTGTACTTCGAGTGGTCACGTTAGTGTCAGCTGTTAAGTTATTCTCACCACTAAAGATTTCAAGTAATGCTCTACAAAGTCTAATTACAAAATTCCGTCTGAAGCACTTAGCTAATGTGACTGTCTTTTATTTTGCGGCACTTTATATCTTTGCATTAATTGGCGTTCATGAGATAGGCCCTCTGGATTATCACTGCATTAGCAAAGAAGTGATGAACGATAACACTTCATTGGAACTGTGTTGGGATAATAATGAAAATTCAAGTGACGAAGAGTGTGATATGTGCAATGAATCTGGCAATAATGATATGCCATTGACTAATGATATGCCATTGACTAATGATTGTGTTTCATTGGCTAGTTTATCTGTACCTGATTTACACTGTCGTCCGTGTGAAGAAAAGAATAATAGTAATTGTAATAGTCAACCATTTGCTTGTCCTAGTGGATATTCTTGTCGTAAAGTGAATATCGGTCGTAATTTTGGTTACTATGGTCACTATGATAATCTTGGTATGTTATGTATAGTCTGTAACATGTGTGTATGTGGTATTTATGTTACTATGGTGATATTATTTATGTAGGAGTGTCACTGTTAACAGTATATGAAGTGTCCACGTTGGAGTTGTGGTCATTTCAGTCATACACAGCTCTTTATGCCGGCCGTGAAGTATATTTTTATTACATTGCAATCATTTTTCTCTTGGTCATTATTATTCAACAAAGCATCTTTCTTGTTGTGATAATTGAATCATTTGCTGATGTCCGAAATGACTCAAATCTTATCATTCGTGGTAAACCTCAACCTCGACCTGATTTTGTAAGTGATGCAAGAACAATACATTGTGTGTGTATGTCTTGTGTTCGTATGTGTGTATATGGGAGGGTTAGGGTCGTGCAGGAGTTTATGAGCCGCCAAATGTGCTGCCTGTGGCAGCTCATAAGCCCCTGTGTGTGTCCTCTCCTGTAGTTACTGCCTCTGGCAGCTCATAACCTCCTGTGTGTGTCCTCTCCTGTAGTTACTGCCTCTGGCAGCTCATAAGCTCCTCTGTGTGTCTTCTCATGTAGTTACTGCCTCTGGCAGCTCATAAGCCCCTGTGTGTGTCCTCTCCTGTAGTTACTGCCTCTGGCAACTCATAACCTCCTGTGTTTGTCCTCTCCTGTAGTTACTGCCTCTGGCAGCTCATAAGCTCCTCTGTGTGTCCTCTCCTGTAGTTACTGCCTCTGGCAGCTCATAACCTCCTGTGTTTGTCCTCTCCTGTAGTTACTTACAGATAACAGCAGAACTGATGAGCTGGAGTTTACTCAGACTCATACATTGCCTAGGAAGCGATCAGAACAGTTTGTGAAAGATCACTGGCCACGTTTCAGTAAATTTATGATCTTGTTGGTATTGTTTGATGCTATCATTGTTGCCATTCGTGGCAATGGGATGAAAGATTATAGTCATTTTGTTGCTTTATGGGAAGTCATCATTAGTGTTGTATTTGTACTGGAACTTCTTCCATATATGGCATATCACACTCCATCAGTAGCAATAAGGAGATGGCAGTTTTGGTACTTGTCTATTGTGGCCATAGGCAGTTTAATAGCTGCTATTGTGATAAAGGCTAGAGGCTATGATAATTTCAATGGACCAGAGAGACTATTGGTCGTGTTCCAATCTTTAAGATTTCTACGCCTCACTTTTCTTTATGACCACATCACTGATTTCTTCAATGAAATAATTGGCAAAGATAGGCGTATACCTGTTATTACAGTGATTACAATATATTTCATCTTTGCCATAGCAATGATACATTTCCAGCTATTCTCTCATACTAGTAATGGACAACGAGATATCCCTGGTTACCGTAGTTTTATTGGTACATTTAGGAACACTTTTCAGATACTCACTGGTGAGGGTTGGACTGAAGTGATGAGTGAATTAATGTTCCGTAATTCTTTTTGGTGGGTGTTGAACGTCGTGTTCATCTTGACGCACCTTTTTGCCTCTTTGGTGAGAACAGATTGTTTTAGTCATTACTCCATTTTGCATGTTTCTCTGTTAGATATTGTTAAACTTATTTGTGGCAATTATCTTAGACAATTTGGACAAAGATGAGGAAAAGAAACGTAAAGAACTAGAAGAGTTAGTTCAGTCAACAGAAGAGGACGGTATACCTCGTCATCTGGAATTACTAAAAAGGCTTAAAATAGCACCCGCTGTACGTAGCAAGGTTAAAGTTGCTGGAGTTTTTGATGTTCCAAACATCGATGAATCAGCAGTAAGGGAATATGTACAGCAAGGAGAGCAAAAATTTCAAGAGGCTGTGAAAGAACAACACAACAATAGAAATAGAAAGTCCTATGTTGCAGAAGATTATGAAGAAGAAGAAGCATTTGTTGACAGTGTAGATGGCAATAAGGTACATACATATAGCCAGGTGGCTCGTAATATATGAATAGTAATATTTTAGTTACAACTAATCAACGTGGACTCTGGCCAGCTGTTAACTGTATCCAGTAAGAGAAAATCAGAGAGTGTTGATCAGATGGTTGAGAGAATAAGTATGTGGAGACGATGGAGTGTCAGTAGTGAGAACACTGAATTTGACCATACTAAGTAAGTGTGTCATGTTAGTACTAGACAGATGCTCATAGCATCGAGGGGCGAGTCTGAGAATGCGTGGGGTGACATAGTTACTATAAAATGCAATTAAATAAGTGCTGTAATCTACACCGGTTAACTTACCGTGGCATGGACCATTACACAAGCAAATATGGAAGTTTCTGTAATCTACACCGTCACTTTCTCGAAGCATGCATTAAGTTGTCTGATTTTCATTCATATTTTTGTGAATGGTCGCTAACACGAAATTCTCACTAGTGTGAAGCGAGAGACTTGCCTCAATAACACGTAGTTAGTATAACGTGTTAGTATAACACATTGTTAGTATAATGCATATAACATGTAGTTAGTATAACAAGTAGTTAGTATAGCATCATTAAGTGCAATAGTACTTAATATTTAAAGGTTTACATGGCATCTAATTGATCATAATAGATCAAAATATTACATCCCTCTATAACACACCTTACTGTACAATAAACCTTACCCAGAGGATAGAGAAGGATAGAATAGGAGGCTCACTTTGCTTAGCGTTGGTCAAGGGGCACTCACTGCCACAACACTCACTGCCACAACACTCACTGCCACAACACTCACTGCCACACTCACATGAGGAAAAGGAGCACCAGAGGTAGAGGAGCAAGGAAGTGATGGACAGGCAATAGTCAGGCAGTGGTAGCTCAATAGTAGCAGATCTTCTAACTGTATGCGTAAAGCCATAGTTTACTCTCTAATGCAGAGAGGAGAGTGGAGAGCTATCAGCCTTCTTTTGCATGCAAGCTCACTGGAGGTGCTAGCTTGGCTGTGACAAATCAAGTCTCGTGATTGAATACCTTGCCTCGTGTGGGTCGTATGATTCTGGTGCTTCTGGGTCTTGTGATTGTTATGGACAGAGTTGATCATGGGATGTACTTTGTTAACTATTATATAACCGCTATAATTTCCCCCATCAAATCTTGTGCTATATCAAGACTCACGATAGTGAGTCGCGAGGCCAAGAAGAAGCGCAGCAACGCGACCACTGAGTAAGTTATTTATACGTAGCACCGCCCTCAAACTCACAAACGCTCTAGCTAAGCCGCCATTAAAGCTATCGCTTAGTCATTACCAATCCACAACGTTCTTACCATATAGAATCAACAAACTGAGAATGGAGGAAATAGGCGCCACCATTCCTTAGAACATGGTATGTGCGTTTTCCTTTGATGTGTGTAGGTCTATTACCTTCGAAGAAACCAGCTAACAGGTGTCTTATTTGTAAGACACCTGATTTCAGTAAGACACCTGTTTACAACCACAAAGTTATTTCACGCCCCCAGCTTTGCATGGGGTGACCGAGTCAGTATGTAAACAAGTGATCGTTTATGGGTGCCTTAACAAAAATGCGAGGCACCTACATTAATGTAAGTAGCTGTATTGTGTGTAACGACGATAATTTTGATGTACGCGTTAGCTTTTTATCGAGTTACGGTGCAAAAGGTGGGTAATCTGTGTCTTTCAATGTATAAAAACCAGCCTGCATGCTTCTGGCGAGGTGTGACGATCCTAAACAGCAGTTTACAGCAAGGCTTCATGCATACACGTTGTTTAAACTTGAACGGAAGCTTATCACGTATAGTCTCGCGAGCCAGACATCTGGCTCGCGAGACTATATCACGTACGAGTACATGGGTAAAACTAAGCGATGATGGCCAATCGCTGTGCCTAAGATTACCTGTATAAACGAGAGACCTGACTAGAAAAGGCCCTAGCATATCCTCCGCTGCTTACACGCCATGTTCTAAAGCACTTAGACACCCGTAATAGGTGTCTTCGAGATTTTAAAAACCCGAGGTGACGTCAATAATTACCTCGGCTGCGCCTCGGTAATTATTATTGACGTCACCTCGGGTTTTTAAAATCTCGAAGACACCTATTACGGGTGTCTAACTATTACTAAGTACCAGCCATTGCGAGTTCTATGGCGCCCGTTGTGCGACTACGCAGTACGCACAACGAACCATCCCTTCCCACCCAATTCACCCATTTACTAGGGAATTAGTACCTTTATTGTCAATATCCCGAAGTTGATAGACATCGATTCAGCCATTCTTCTGATACAGCCTTATCAGGCCCATAGGAAGCATCTGAAGGGTGGTAAGGCCAGTAAGGTACAAGAAAACAAAGTTAGCTATACAGTTGCCGAAGGCAACTCAGCTGCGTAGCAGCTCATTCTAGGGGGGTCTGGGGGCATGCCCCCCCCAGGAAAATTTTGAAATTTGAATGCTCTGAGATGGCATTTGGAGCAACTTTTTTACAGAATCAAATGCTTATTTTGCTGTGCATGTTATGTGTATATAATTACAGATTCTTTGTCAGGTACAGATGAAGAGCACAAGATCAATTTTAATACGTATAATTTAAAAGTCAACAATCTATGTAACTTACAAGCATAATGCAATTGACTGCGTGGGCGCCGATAATTTGAATCTGCTTGCATGCTGTTTCTAACTATCACAACATAATAGGTTGGTAGCTACTAGCTCTATGTCACTAACTAGTTATCATTTCTGCTACTAATCCATGGTTAATGATTCCATGAAAACAATCGCGTGGGCGGCCAATTATTTTACATGTTCTTGTATGCCTTTTCTATAGCTATTCCTTCTGTCAAAGAAGGAATAGCTATAGAAAAGGCATACAAGAACATTAATATAAAATGTATACAAGAACATTAATATAATTTTTTTTCTGAGAGAGGAAAATCTGGTAAGGCCAAAGCCTTACCAGCCTTACCGCTTCCTACGGCCTTGCTTATAAATGCCTTCCCGTCACCACAAAAAAAATTACACGGCAGTCGTTTTCTTTCTTTAATTTCATCGCACACTTTTTCGTGGACTTGCAGGAGCTTTCGTGAACCCCAGAAGTTTTTTCCAAACTCTCTTTTTATACATTCACTTGTTTGTCTAATAACTCACTCATTTCTTCATGGATTTCAGCCAAATTTGTATCAGCACTTCTCCTATGTATGCTCTACCTGTCATACTATTATCAGTCTGAAGTAAACACTTGACAAGGCCGTAGTCGGTGGTCCGGCCATGGCTGGATTGGTTTTGGGCCATACCAAAAAATTTTCAGATGTATAGTAATTTGCTTTAAGTATCCAATCGGCTAATCTTCGCGACTTCTGTTTTCATTCACATAAGGTAGCTATGTAGCTATAGCTATGGTGAGCTATGGCATACAAAGAAAAGCAACTGGCCCTTCCGGAAATAGTAGTATTACAATAGGACCCTGGATTATCTGAATCTCCATTATCCGGACCCACGCTTATCAGTCCGAACAGTGCTCCATATTATTTTAACAATTAAACTACTGCTGTTGATTACAATTATATGCTTAATTCTAGTAGAAAACTAAGAAAGAAACTATCAAACTACAGCATATGACTGTATACAGAGACACTGGACAAAACAGCTTTGTATTCTAATTTATTGACGCATTTATATTGCTGCCTCGCTGAGTGCTGCACGTGTCTTAATAGTTATGGAGATTAGCTTTTTTGATTGATGTCTTCTTGTGATGGTGAAATTACCCTACCTGATTTGCCAAAATAGCTTCACCTTACAGACTTACAGTGCTCAATTTTCCCAGGTAATCCATTGGGCAGACAAAACTAGTAGCTACAGTGCAGCTACCAAAGCCATTAATGTGATAAGTGGTTTTGCACTGAAATCCATGCAGGATATAATATTTTGCCACGTGTGTGTTACTGGAACAACATTATGGCTTTTATCCTACAGTACAGAATGTAAAAATGTGTTGTAGCTATTGGATTTTACCACTTGTTTCACTTATCTGAACAAATTCACTTATCCGAACACATTTAAATGGAACTGGCACACAACTGTTCAGATAATGGCGGTCCCACTGTACGTATATGATTGATGTATGGCAAAATATGTATAAAATTTGCCTACAAAATAGCATAAAATTCAAAATTTCCCGGGGCACTGCCCCGGACCCTGCTGGGGGGCTTACAGTGCCCCCCAGCTGGATTTTGTTCCCACAAATCAAGTTGGCCAGACTGGTTATTTTTTGGTGGCTACGGCCCTGCTTGAATGTATTTGAGAAGGGCTATTACGCTGCAGGTTGATGGTTTCCATAACTTGGACCCTCTTCAAATGATTTGCATAAACTTTCATATACACAATCTATATTGATGTATCACTCTGTAGTGAAAGTTTAAAAAAAATGTTGGGCCTGAGCTTTTCAAAATTAAGCTTCAAAGCTTAATTTACAATATTGTGTGCTGGGCAAGTACAAGTTAGTACTTCTCTGCTGCTTGCTAGTAATAACATCTGTTTATACTTCCAAAAAAGTAGTGATATGCTAAACAAAAGCACCCTGGGTGTAAAAAAAGTGTGAGGCCAATCAGAAGCAGCATTGCAATAGGTATGTACAACCAAAAACTTTGATATCAGTTGAGGCCAAGAAGTTACTTATCAAAAATCTTTTTAACTACTTGAATCATACAGTAGTTTATAGCATATTTTCACAACTATGATTGGCTTTGTCACTTGGCCACCTTTATTGGGGCAAGCCTGAGCGAGCCCCACACTAGCGAGAAGCTTGGTACGGTCGTCACGTATACAAACAACTACGAGAAAAAGCGAACAATTTCCATATTTGGTTGGTACGGTTGTTTCACGTATACAAACAACTCCAACAAAAAGCAAACAAATTCTGTATTTGGTTGGTACGATTGTTCATGTCGCAAAAGATAACAAACACGGTTAATTAACGCTCCTTATTTGATTGGTATAGTCGTTCGTGTTGCGAAGAATAACGAGTGCATTCTACTTACCTGCCATATTTGGTTCGTGTTACGGAGAATAACGAATTGAGTTTACCGATGCTCCATATTTGGTTGGTATGGTCGTTCATGTCGCAAACAATAACGAGTTGAGTTTACTGATGCTCCATATTTGGTTGGTAGGGTCGTTCGTGTCACGAACAATAACAAGTTGAGTTTACTGACGCTCCATATTTAGTTGGTAGGGTCGTTCGTGTCACGAACAATAACGAGTTGAGTTTACTGATGCTCCATATTTGGTTGGTAGGGTCATTCGTGTCGCGGACAATAGCGAGTTGAGTTTACTGATGCTCCATATTTGGTCGAGTTTAATCTACTCAGTGATATTCGCACGTGATGGATAGACAAGAGAGGCTGCGTAGGAGACGAGAACTGTATAGACTTAGACGAGCAGAAGAAACACCACAGGAAAGAGAAGTAAGATTATCTAGAAGAAGGGAAAGAGAGCGAGTGAGGCGCACAACTTTATCTGCGGAACGTAGACAGAGTATACTAGACCAGAGAGGAGTATCAGATTATTTCTTACGTTAATACTTCAAAAATACACCCTCAGGCTTGCCCCACGATGCTGTGGCATCTGTCTAGTTAGTAATGATGGTGTGAAAAAGGTGGCCAAGTGACAAAGCCAATCATAGTTGTGAAAATATGTTACAAACTATTGTATGTCATTCATTGACAAGTAGTTAAAAAGATTTTTGATAAGTAACTTCTTGGCCTCAACTGATATCAAAGTTTTTGATCACACATACCTATTTGCAATGCTGCTTCTGATTGGCCTCGCACTTTTTTTACACCCGGGATGTTTTTGTTTACCTAGTAACTACACGTTATCTAACTAAATTATATGTTAAATTATATGGTACAAAGTTGATATCGTTATTACATCATTACTGTTGATATCATTACATCATCTGGTAATAATGGTATCAACAGTAATGATGTAATAATGATTCATTATTACATCATTACTGTTGATTTATTACAGCAGCCGTTCATTGCTAAGACACATTTCAGCTCATCACACTTTCTCAGAGGACCTGATGGTGAAGCAACAACATAAGCACACAGAGTTAGATGAATACCTTAAGAAACATCCTTATATTGATTGGAGTTTCTTTTTATTTCACAATGAGAATAGTTTACGTAAACTGTGTAAAATGATCCTTGAGGCTAAACTGAGTGTGTCTTCTAATGCCACAAAGAAAGATGATACTCAAGTAAAAGTTTTCTTGAATAAAATAATTTACGTGATACGCAGTGTAATTAGCCAACAACCATACTTCACGTGGTTCATGTTATTTGTTACTGCAAGTCTTGTAATCGTACAATTACACCAGCTAGAGGATGATTTTAGTCTCAGAAGCAACAGTTCCAGTGGCAACTGTTCCAGTGGCAACTTTTCCGGTGGCAACTGTTCCGTTCCTTGTAGGAAGTGTCTTTATCATCTTGGAGGTATATTTGTAGCAATGGACATAATCTTTGTAATATTGACTGTTATTGAACTATCACTGAAAGCCGTGGCTTATGGTTTGTTCTGTGGTCCACACCGTGTAATCCATAGTATATGGGATCTTATCAGTTGGTTAATAGTGTTTGGAACAGTTGTAGTGTTGGCAAAGGATTACAGTGTCCCACCTGTATCCATGCCATCTGATATCGACTACTTTGCTGCCTTTATGCTGTTTCTATGGGCACTCAGACCTATTAGAATCATCAGCATTGTGCCTGCCATGAGAAGAGGTGTTGCAGATATCTTGAAAGGAAAGTTGAACTTCTTAATGGCATTCATTCTTCTCGGTGGTTTTCTGTTCATGTTTGCAAGTTTAGGAGTACAGTTATTCCAAAACAAGTTTAGATTCTGCAATGACTTTAACGATATTAATTGTACTGGAGAGTTTGAAATATACATACAGGTGACATCAGAGTTAATAGTTCCACCTGATCAAGAAACTATTAAAATATTGGTACCACGTGTGTCAGTGCAACAACCACGAGAATTTGGCTTTGACCATTTTGGTGATGCACTGTTAACATTGCTTGAGGCCCTTACACTAGAGGGATGGATTAGTGTGAGAGATTTTCAGCAAAGCTTGCGTAATACTTTGTTTACTAATGTAACTGACGCAACAGATGTTGCGTATGTTGTATATGTTAACCTTTACCTTCATATTTTTGTCTTCTTTGCTGTCACCATTGGCCTACAGTTGTTTGTGGGTATTATTGTATCCAGCTTTAATGAGAACAAGTCGGAGCACAGTGGCTTACTTACTGTTTCACAAAAGAGATGGATTGACTTGCTTCATCGTATTCAACTGACTCGACCAGTGAAACTACCACCCGAGCCTGGTAACTGTTAATGTGTGTAATGATCACTATTAATGTGTGTAATGATCACTGTTAATGTGTGTAATGATCACTGCTAATGTGTGTAATGATCACCATTAATGTGTGTAATTATCACCCTTAATGTGTGTAATAATCACTATTAGTGTGTGTAATTATGTTTCATTATAGAGAGAACTGAGTGGAATTATTATCCCTACAAAATATTACATGGCCGATGGCAGAATGTGTGGAAATATGTTGTTGTATTTATGATGGTGCTAAATTCATTACTACTCTCTGTACCTTGGAAAGAATTAGATGATGATGGAACGAGTGTGCCTGATGAAAGTCTGCTTTACTTACGCCTGTTGTTCATCATCTTTCAAGCATTTTTTGTTCTATTTGTAGTCCTTCATTTGCTGTCTGATGGATATGTTTACTTTTTTCTTTCTGTTCGCAATACTGTGGAATGTCTATTTGCTGTAGCAAGTGTTGCATATATTATCCTTGCTGTTACATTTGAGTCTCTTCATAGTGACCAGAAAAATTCAATAATTGTCCCATTAACGGATTTAGCTTTAGGCTTGACTGTTGTTCGATTGATTAATGCATTATGGAAATTTAACGTGCTAGTAAATCTCTTTTACACTGTCATAGCAACAGTAATAAACAGTATTCCACTGCTTGTTGTACTGTCAGTGGTGTTCTTCCACTATGCGTTAGTCGGCACCTTATTATTCTCCAATGTGCGCACTGGAGATGCTATCAACTACAGGTGACATGCATGTGTAGTGTATACAGCAGCACTGAATGTATCTATATTATTATTATTATTATTATTGTACAGTTATGTGAACTTTGCTAACACCACTAACTCATTATGGACCATGGTACGAGTGTTGACTGGAGAAGATTGGCATCTCATTATGCATGATTGTGCTGTAAGCATTACAAAATATGGGACTGGTGTTGTTGTATTCTAAAACTTTAGGTCGACCAACCTGTTTGTCATAATTGTGATTGTGGTAATAAAATATTATCCTACATTTATTTCCTTTCGTTTAACATTTTGATTGTTTTCATTTTTGTGAATGTTTTCATTGGTTAGTTTTGATTTGTTTGTTGTGTACTGTTATTGTCATGATAACTAACCATAGCTGTTCTACTGGAGAGCTTTTCATTGTTTTACAATGAGGACGACAGTTGCTTGGATCATGCAGTAATTAAAGATTTTGTGCTAGTATGGAGTAAATTTGATCATAAAGCTTCAGTGAGTCACCCCACTACTGCTGTCATGGCTACCACATAGTTCTCATCTAGGGAAGAATTCCTCGAGCGAAAATCAAGCTGTTTATGCGTTGCTTAAAGTTAGATGGGTTTTATACGTACTCTACAAAGGATGGAGTTAGGGTGAGTAGTGTAAGATGATGCGCCTTAGGGTTGAGTCTAATGGTATGTCTCATAGGAAAGAAAAAAGTACCGCAAGAAAGATAATTCATTGCTGTTAAGAGAAATAGCATTAGAGTTATCGATGGAAGTTAAGACAACTGGTCAAAATTCAAATTGGTCTCAACGAGTTCCAGATGTGGCACCTGATGCACCTGTCACTTTTGAAAGCATGTTAAAAACCTTAGCATATCGAACTGAAGATGTTTACAAGAGGTTAACTCCACTAGAACTCAAAGCTCGTGAAGAAATGGAAATTGATATTCAAAGTCGTGTAAGTTATCAAAGTTGTTGTACATATGATAGCATTATGAATCTGTATACATCTCAATATATACGGGTTTTTTCAAGGAGGAAATTTTTCGTAAATCGAGCTCAATTTGTCAAAGTTTTCCCTGCTGAATTAAGTGTAGCAGTTAATCAACATTGGCACACTTGATATAGCTACTGTATTATAAGAAAGACCATGGGTAGCAATCTTGGTAGCAATAAAATACTTATTAGTCTTCTTTTATAAGCTTCATCCGCATGGCCATCTTGTTAGTAATGTACAGCTGGTTAAACGGCTTTTACTGTGAAATGAATGGCTAACACGGCATTACCTTGCTCTTCTTTGGCAGTAACTCACAACGTGCTTCATTACTAAGGCCATGCCCGTCAGTAATAGCCCATCAGTAATATCGATAGCAAGTGTCATATAAGGAAACTGAAAAGCAATAGGACTTGTTTGATTGGTTATTTAGGCTTCATTTCATGTGAATGATTTTTAATAGCCTGGGGGTGGACACACGTGTGCATACTGACTTCCCGGATGAAAGCAATTCAAGAAATCAGGTGTGCACCTAAACAAGCCTCTCTTAGTACGAGCACCGATATTTGCATTGACGCTTATAATGCAAGCAAAAACTCCCCTCATAAAGAGGCCCAATGTCGGGTTTATATAGCCCCGCGAGGTTATATATACAAAAGACCATAGCCTATATAGCACAGACTCTGTGACGCGGGTACGGAGTCTATACATTCTTAGTCTGGCATAGCCCAAGGCGTAGCCAGATAATTTACGCACCACGCTAATATAATTTGGTTGGCCGCTCACCATCCTCTTACTCGAACTAGTCGATGAGTCAACTCAGCTTAATCCTTACACTATATATTATTCTACTCGTAGAAACAAGAAACACACGAGCTACAGAATGTGCGACTGCATGCATGCAATTATTGAGTTAGCAACAAAAGCTAATTAGGCATTCGTTTTAATAATTATTAAGAGTCATACATTCGTGAAAATTCTCCTCGTGAATAATAAGTATTCGTGAAATATTTTGCCCTTGAAAATAACCCGCTATACAGTAGCCATAGGTAATCTGCATATCTTTACAGGTGGCTTTTGATTGTATTAAGAGTTGGATGGAGAAATATGCTAAACCAATTCTACTCAAGAATCAGCAACAACAAACCTTTGACCCAGTAATGTTTGTGTTTTGTGTGTTTTCGACATCATGGTTTTTGATTATATCCAGTTTAGAGAATACAAGTGTATTCTTTAGTATACACATTATGCATCAATGTTTTGGCCTCGTGACAATTTAGATCTCAACCAAAAACACCCTGGCTGTAAAAAAAGGAGCGGCCAAGAACTTAAAAAAGGCCTGAATAAAAAAGATGTGAAATCAAAATGGGCGGCCAAGGCCTGTCTAGTGTTACTGCTGATGGAAATAAAATTTTAATAATCACAAGTCAGGCCGCAAAACATTAAGATATCGATTTGTTAATGTTTTGCGGCCTGACTTGTGATTATTAAAATTTTATTTCCATCAGCAGTAACACTACACAGGCCTTGGCCGCCCATTTTGATTTCACATCTTTTTTATCCAGGCCTTTTTTAGTTCTTGGCCGCTCCTTTTTTTACAATCAGGGTGTTTTTGGTTGAGATTTCACTTGTTTAGAAATAACAGGTCATTTATTAGTTAAACATTAGTGACTGTTCTATTAGAGAGTATCGATCTATTGTTGCTACAATTACGGGTCACCAGGCTTTGTCACCAGGTCTAAACCAAGGCTCAGCATATCATCCCACCGTATATACTTATAAAGACAGCTTATTTCAACTATGTTGATATAAGCGCCTCTTTTAAAGATTTTCGTCAAAAATTACACCTACTTGTTTTCGTGATCATAAAATCGGCTATGCTGCTCCGATTTACAAATCCATCAAAACAGTCCACTTTTAATGTTAGATTAGTGCCTGATAAAAATTTCAGAACGATAGCACCAACGGTTTTTCCGGCAGGCATGTCAACATATTGGTTAAAATTTTTATCAACTATTGCTCATATTTTTCTCAATTTTACTGCAAATCGTACCAAATTTTGTAGAGATGTAGGGTTTAGGTAGTACTACTTGTGCACCAAATTTTGTTGAAATTAGTGCACAAGAACGTAGTTTCCATACGCTTTTATTGTTTGGTGCGAAGAAGAAAAATACGAAGAAAATCCGATGAGTTTCAGGGACTCGTATCTCAGGAACTGCTGGGGCTATTTCTTTCAAATGTGGTATGTAAGGTACTGTATATGAAGACATTAAAATATGTAGATTTGGTAGAAATAGGTGCCATAGTTTTTGAGTTATGACAGACTGACATCGGCTAGTTGACCGGTCGCGTAAATAACACACTGGTGTGCCCGCACGTATTTCTTGGTTTCTTGGCCGCTGACACACTACTGTGTGTCTTGATATTGTATTTGGCCTCAAATTTACTCAGTTTCTGGTGCCCTTTTCTTTAAAATCTATGTAAACAATGGACATCACGATTTTGATTATTGTGTCATCACGTTGTGTCAATATTCATTAAGTTCTCAGGCCTAATACATGTTGTCAAATAATCAACACCAGTAAAATCACCTTTGTATCTGCCAAGCCAACACATGACCACACAGGTTTGTGTTCCAGTGTCACGCTAGTGGGGAAGTGGACTGGGAATTCTGTACTGGACTCTGCTTTGTGGATTAAAATTAGGGCTGAAACGATTATGCTTTTTATGATACTGAGTATTCTTTAAAGTTAACAATTGAGTACTCACAAACCTATTTATAGGTTGAAAATGTCGGAATAGCAGATTTTGTTTTTATTGTACTTTTTGATGAACTTTTCCTTAAAATCAGACAATTAGTTCACTTAACCAAAAGTTCATTAGTTCAGCCAGTTTTACTAGGTTTATTGTTAATGGAAAGACACTTCACAGCTTATTTTTTATGCAGAAATTCCCCACAGTGATGTAACGAGTATTTGATACAAAATTTTCTTAACGAATACCACCAAAACAATCAAGTACTCACAATAATATTAGTATTTATTTCAGCCATAATATATAATGTAGCATAGCCAGCTATGTAGTTGATTAGCTACAGGCCTCTAATCAACAAGTGGCTTGGCTGTCCACTGTGACATGCCTTGATAAGACCTTATATCCATAGATACCACTGAATAGCTAGTTAATGAAAGGTCTAAGGTACGTATGTATAGTTATCAGCCAATCAATAATTGGCTGATAACTATTTTTACTGTGCAAGAGTAGATGGGTCACTGCGGCAAATATAAAATATACAATGCAGAATCTAGTCCAGTCCAGAATCCAGTCCAGTCCAGAATCCAGTCCAGGGTCTAGTCTGGGTTTCATCACTTCCCCACACAAGGTGTGCTTGATGGCATCCCAAATTACTGGTAGCTGTATGTTATTGTGTTCTCATCCTCTATAGTCTGCATCACTGGCAGCTGTAACATTTCATAATCAGATGTCGGAACACAATGGTTAGTAATAACATCAAGACTATTCATTGCATCTTGTTCTTGTAATTAGTTAGAATAGAAGTTGGAACTGCTCCAAAGGACCTTCGTCGGAGGAAATCATTTCACAGACACTCGATAGTTGAGAATCCTCAGTGGATGATACAGCATTCTGAAGCTGAGCAGGACAACTTGTCTGATATGAACTCTTCTGCTTCTTTGCGAGGAAACAAGCAGAGAGCGTTGTCACCTTCAAATTCAGAGGACCGGCCCGAGATACGTGAAACTTTCAAGAGTTCTTTAAGACAAGGTGGTCAGGTGCAGCAGTCGACCGGCACATCTTACAACCCACAATTTGATTGGAAGCGATGGTATCATGAGACAGTGGACAGTGATGATGACTGACATTACCTTATAAGAATATTTTTGTATCTCAATATTTACAGCTTCATACCTTATCAAGTTATGCTGCACTAGATATTTATTGTACAACTTCACACCTTATCAAGTTATGCTTCTTAGCAATGTGTGGGGGATGCTCCTGGAAAGAACCTTCTGCTTAATAACCTGCAGTACTTTCTCAGAGCTTCTCAGTATACAGGCTTGGTACCATAAATAAAACTTAAGCTGGTGAGTATGGCTAGTTCCGAGTCAGATGTTAACGATATTTTAATGGCTGGACCTCTTTGCAAGAGAACAAAATTTACAAGAAAGTGGAAGAAATTCTACTGGCGTCTCCTTAGTAATGGACAATTGCGTCGTTACAAAGATATAAAGCAGACCAAGTCGCTCGGGCAAGTTGATATAAAGAGGAATTGCTATGATATCAGGGAAGGGCTAGATACAACGAGTAAAGTAACCTTCCCTAGTTATATTCCGAGCTCTTGTTGTTTTAGCATTTCGTTTACTGATAAGAGTTACTATATGTATGCTGAAACTCCGGCTAGTGCTAAAGAATGGATAAGAATTCTTAGCAACACGAGCAGCATAATAAGCAGGCGCCGCTCGGAGACTGATGCACGATCTCGTGAACTAGAAAGAAGAAGAGTAGCTTTAAAAAATGCAAGGCAGAGGAGATCAAGGCGAAACTTGCCAGATACCATGAGCGTGGATTTGGTTCTGGAGTGTGTGGAGGCTGGGTAAGTAGTTACATAACTATCGCATTTAGTACATCATGAATACCAGCCGCTGCATTGTTTATCGTTATTATAGAGAACTAGATCATCTAGAAGATATTGAAGATCAATATGTCACAATATTGCCACCATCCCCCTCTCATTTCAAATCTCAACAAAACAGTACAGCGTCATTGCTACGACGATCAGCATCGGTACCAGATATACTGAACCCTAATGACAATAACAACAACACTGCTAACATCACAACCGGCAGTATGACATCTCTCTACGATGATAATGAAGCAGAAAAACCTGTTAAGCCTGCTAGGATGCCTCCACTCCCACCCACTAAGTTTGAAGGTAAAGAAAGGAGAAGTTCATTCAGTGAGGATTATCCTACGCTTCAACGTAACACTGTGTTACAAGAGACACGTACAGCTCATAAGGGATATTTTTCAACTCCACAAGTTACTAGCAGCACATTTAAAGTTAGAGCTGTTGATGACATGCAGTTAAACACTAGCCCAGAGCAGGACAGACCCATTCATACAATACACACAGGAACATCACCCACGCAGTCAGAATCAAGTGTCGGCATAGTAAATATACCGCAACAATCCACTAGCCCCATGTCACCATTAAGTCAGTATAGTGTTACTAGCAACAGATCACCTCTGAATGTCACCAGTTCTGTTCCTGTTAAACAATTTGTTTCAAGGCAAAAGGTAACCCATCGAAAGTCACTTCCAGATTATGCCCTTGGTCCACCAAATTCTGCTCCCAATAATTCCTTTGTATATCCCGTCCCACCACAGAAACCAATATTTAGTTTTTTGACTTCTGCAAATAGTTCTGCTAACAAGCAGATTACTAGTAATCTTTCACAGCCTGCAAGGCACGTGGGTACACATCAAAATTCACTTCCTGATTTGATGGCTTTTCCTGCACAACTCACAGCTACTAAACTAGCCAATGAGAACTCGCCCCCAGTGGTGAAAAGGTTTACTAAAGCTCATCAGAGATGTAAATCACTTTCAGATCTTATGCCAGCAGCAGCAGCACCAGTCAATGACCCTGACCATCAGAGGAGGCTACACAAAGCTCTTGGTGGTACGAGGCCACAGAGCATGGCAGCACAACAGGTATAGGATATAACTTCGTTCTCTTACTGTTGGTTATGTTGCTGTTGCAGGCAATCATCGCTGAGCTTCAAATTGCATCTAAATTAACATAAATTTATCATACGCTTTTAATACTATATTTGTACATTCGATTGTGGTTTCATAATGTGCTTTATTTAGAATATATCAAGTATACCAGATTTCGTTGACGTCACAAACACAATCGAAGTGTTGTTTTCACTGTTAGTCATCATTCTTTTATATTCCTTTTGTATAAAGAGTGACTATCTAGTGGTAAGGCGCTCCTCGTCGCTTGATATGTCGGATGATGATCAGAAAGTGGCGGGGAACCAGAAAGTAGAGAGACCGTTACAAAATGGAGTAGTTCCAGTTAATGGTTATCGGAGAGTGGTGTGCGCTGAAATGTGCTGTTTCTGTTTTGACACGCTCATCCACTACCTTCACCAGATTCCTCTGCCCCGAGTGCCTCGCTTTACTACTAAAGAATAGTTAGTGTAAGCTGTCGGTGTGAACTGACATTTAATATAATCTGTTAATAGTCCTTTGTTTGTCACGTGGAAGACCGGAGCCGACAAGAAATTGCGAGGATGTATTGGCACATTTACAGCAATGAGTGTTAACAAGGGCTTGTCAGAGTATGCCATTCAAAGGTAACCATTAGCAGTTGTATAGTTGGGCAGTTGTTGAGATAGCCTGCCACAAATTGGGTAAACAACTGTTTACCATAACCATGTGACATAATCACAACATAAGCAATCAATACAAATTGCTTATTTACAGTTGTGATGCTGATTTACTAAAGATACCTGAAAACAGAGAACATGTCAGATAAGGTTACAATGAACCTTAGGGATGGGTGATAATATATCTCGATATATCATGAGAGTAATTATCACAATGATTGATATTATCACAATATCATTTTAACTAACAGGTGACAGTATATTACAAGCACTGTCGCTGTTAGCTAAAATGATATTGTGATAATATCAATTATTGTGATATTACTCTCATGATATGTAAATGTTTATGAACAACAAATGTTGCTATAATCACGATATTGACAATAATATTGTGCTGCTGATATTATAATACTGAAATTTCTCTTCGACATCGATTATTACAATTCAACACTTTAATATCATAATGTTGCCCAACCTTAATGAACATAGAATGCAATAGACTGCAGATTCCAGTATTGTTGTTAAGCATTGCCTGGTGAGTTGTTAAACATTTCTGTAGTTCACAAAAGGATAGTCGGTTCAAACCGATCAGTAAAGAAGATGTTCCAAAACTAGAATGTGGAGTTTCTCTACTCACCAACTTTGAGCAAGCTTCAGGTTATCTTGATTGGGAGGTATGTGTAGTAATGGTTATTACAATATGGATCATTGGTATATTGTTACCACAATATGTTACCACAATATGTTACCCACAGATTGGTGTCCATGGCATACAAATTGAGTTTCCCCTTAAAGGAGTTATTAAGACAGCAACGTACCTTCCAGAAGTATCACGTGAGCAAGGTAATTCTCCCTCTAAAGATGTACACTTTTATTGCATATACAATGTTAGGCTGGAGTAAGCTACAGGCTATCAACTCACTATTAAGGAAAGGCGGCTACAAAGATCATGTAACAGAAGAATTTCGCAAGTCAATCAATTTAGTGCGTTATCAAAGTGAAAAGAGTGTTGTAACGTATGAAGAGTATTGTAGATATCGTAGAAAACATCGATCATCTTAGTCACTTGTCTATTTATCATGCAGTTAAAATGCATGTAAAAAAATAGTAATATATATATATATATTTTACAATTTTATCATATCAAGTTTTATTTACTCTTCTGTGTTGGTTGTTTGGTCATCTTTCTGTTCTGAGTGCACTTCACTTGTATCATTAGCATCAGTCTGTTCCTGTAATGCGCACGATGAACAGAATATAAACAGCAATACAATTTGTATAACAGGTACATACATATTGATATCAAAGATAGTAGGAGTGTATCAGCAAATCATACAATGGATCATAACGTAATAGAACATCATTACCTTGTCTGTGCCACCATAGCTGCTTGTACTCTACATAGATGAGTAGTAAGGAATAATAAACACATTAGATGTATACCTTAGTGGGTGACTGTGGATAGCATGTGATTAGTTGAGTCAGTTTTTGCTTTTCCCTCCAATCATCAATCTATCAGTTTATGTCAGTTAGTATCACTAAGATTGTTAATTGCTTACCCAATCAGTACTCCTATAGTGAGGTTGTACTTGTTGTATTCTCTTTAGTGTAGCCTGTAAGTATGTATATCTTGTGTTGTGCGTCTCTTATTATTTCACTTGATCACCTCATTCTCCTTAACAACCCTTTTGAGCTCCCTTTCTCTTTGCTCCAAATTTAAGCTACAGTTGTATGTCGATCATGTGATGCCATAACAATGCGCCTACCTGTGGTGTTTCCTGTGATATTGATTGATATGATCCAGTCCTGGCCCACCTGGCTTCCGATGATTAATGCTATCCATTTTCTTCATCAATGTCATGTTGTCTCTCTCAATTATTCCAGCTCTTTCCCTTTGTAACTATACAGTGATTATCTACTGACAGTACTGTACATTATGCAACCTAATAATTATACTCATAGACAATAAACTAACTACTTTATTCTATTATCTATGATATACTATGCAACAATAAGATGTGATAGCCCGCCAGTGTAAACTATAGATAATACACTTATCTATGTGTGAATTATAGCATAGGTGCATATCTTACTGATGATTTATACCTGTTCTTTCTTCTGCTTGCTGGTCACATGTGGATGTTGCCTTGGTGCTGCAGTGTCCACCATCGGCTTCGCCGTCTTCACCTGCAATGATCGAAGCATTCGTTGATTCAAACTATTCTTGCGATAAACCAACCAGTCTTCTGTGTTCATTGTAGTACGTTTCGTCCCATTTCTTCTTCAACAGCTTATTAGTAGATGGCAATACCGGCTGGTACGATTTGTGCATGTCACACCTTTTAATCGCCTTGTTGCTATGGAGATTACAAACATGATGGACGCTAAGAAAGTGGGTAGTAGTAAACATAGAATGAGTAGAGCAATTGTTTATCAACCAGTAACTCCAGCGTGTAATAAAACGTTAAGGAGAAAATGGGATGACCATTTGTTTAATAACCACAGAGAACGAGTGAGGAACGCTCGTTCATTAATTGACAACAAAGCTCCAAGAATCTACTTCCCTATGAACTTGAAGAAAGCTCAGGTAATGTTTTGATATTGTTTATAATAGTAACAGCGAGTGTTTAGGCTGAGGAACAACAAAGGGCTAAGATTGATAAGAGCAATAGAATGATGTTAGAGAAGATTGCTCACATTATGAAAACTAAAGGTGGAGTAGATGATTGGAACAGTGATTATCAAAATAACAAGCAAGTGATATGATGTGTTACATCACCTGTATCATTGCTAGATTATAGGTTAATATTTAGTACATTTCATCAAATATATCGACAGCAGCAATTGGATAGGATCAATAAGGACAATAGGATATTAATGGAACGTCTACAAACTGTTAAACCTTATTATGATAGAATGGAATGGGTAAGTGAATTTGTTGTCAATTGTAATCCACTGTTTCTATTTATAGTTTAATCATCATATGAAACACCTTAAGCATAGTACTTATATCTCACAATTTCCTGACAATACCAGTTGGGTGAAGACTAAACCATCATCAATGGTGCCACTATTAAAGATAGTATAGTGTGTTTCCCTCACCCCCTCCCCCTATACATGAACAGACTCCATTGTACATGATATGTATCAATCATTTACAACAGTCAATGGGTTCTTAACAATTGCTCGTATGCATGGAAACAGTGACGATGATTCTTGTTGTAGTTGAGGCGTATCTAAGGGAAATCAATAATGGCAGCTGCTGCTAGTGTTAGTAAACACTCACAATGATACTCCTGTGCTGTATTGCGTAGTACCCCATCCATTGCTTGCATTATTGAGATCTTTAACTGAGATGTGTTGGGAGCATGCTGTAGTTTAGCCAAATGAGTACTATTACTCTTTGCCATGGGGTCATGCAATATTGGAATGACTAACTCCAGTCCTGGGTATGACCGTGTCCCTCGGAATTCCAACTAAAATAATGTTACATTATATGCTGTGAATGATCAAGTTTAACTCACAAAAATTAACAATTTCCCCCGGAATGCTACAGCTGGATTACCAGGAATAGCGATATCCGGGGCATCAATGGAATGAGGTACAGTGAGACATAACCTAACACTCCAATAGCTGTCAGCTGGGGGTGACTGTAAAATGATTAATCAATCCTAATAATGTGAGATGCTCATGTGATCATACCATCTGCAGTTGCATAAGATGTACACAGCTCTTCAACACTCTCAATGGAACACTCAGTAGTCGAACAAATGCAGTAACAGCATGACCAGAATATGGAGGACATGAGACCTGAAAAATATAAAACTCCCTAATATAACATACACCTTAACCAATACTGAGAAGCCTTAGTATTGACACATGAAGCCATAAAATATAAAATTCACCTGAGAATGGAAGTAGTTACAAAGGGTCTCCAATTCACTATCACTCCAAACGTGTTCTATACAATGCACACCATCATTTTTCTCATATACAAACAAACATCACCTTGTGCCGGTTGAACAGTAAACTTTAACTTTTGAAAATTGCCACTATCCATGGCGATGTGCAGGTCCAGTGTGTCGGTGTGGAAAACATACACTCCTCTATCAACTGAACGTAGTTGTATTTGACCTTCACGAGACAATCCTGATTGCATTTTATCCTGCTTAACCTGCATGTTAAACTGATTTAGCAGGTAAAAGTTGCCAAGGAAACGACTCAGTGGACACTGGCCATCACCTTCATTGTAACTTAGCATTGACTGGAACTGTTCCCATGACAACACACGAGACCAAGATCCCCTATTGTTGTTGCTAGTGGCCCGTTTCTCAGAAACAAGCGATGAGGAATGAGGACTGGGTAATGGCGGTAAGGATGGTAATGGTGGTGGGGAGGGAGAAGACAATGTTACAATTGGTGAAGGACGAGGTGAAGCTATTGGATAAGGTGATGGAGCTAGTACTGCACCAGTTGATGTAGATGATCTGCTAGTAGATGATGTGACAGCACCTGCTGCAGTAACAGGTGAAATATTTAATGAAGTATTCTCATCCCCTCCTCCTTGGTCTTGTAAGTAACGTTGTAGAAAAGACTATCAACGACATCATAATTACATCATAATTACATCATAATTACATCATATGATGAAACTCACCTGTACGTACCATAATGGTGTTGTTCTGCCATGAATACCGGCAGGGTCAACTGTCATACTGCCACCATCTGAAGCCATATAAACAACAATTATGCAATAGTAAACACGAACAACATACCAGCTATGGTAACGGTAGAGTTAGCATTGAGATATAACTCAATAGAATACCTAAAAGTGATTCGTTAAGCAAAATAACACCAGTGCTGACCTCTATTAAGGATACATGTTTAGGAACACCAAAATTATCATTGAAGGTGATTTGCTCTGGATGGTTATGTACTGCACAGCAAGAGTAACAGTAACTCACAGTTAATGTCCACCATACCTGCTGTGTGTGTTGTTTAACTTCATTGTGCAATCCATGCAGTAAAATGATTGGCTGCAATGTAGACTGCATTCCCTGTAATCACATGACACATGCATGGCTCACATGATACACCCATTATGCCATACCTGTAACAGTTGTGGCAGACATAATGATCTATTCAACATCAACTCCAAACTGGAGTGGACCATGTTAAAAGGATTGTCATCAGCAAGTTGTAAATGTAATCTTCCCCTCTCGGCTATTATTGTCAACTATAATAGAGTGCATTAATTAGATCAATATAGTCATATAGTGTATCAGTGACCTTCTCACTGCTACGATGACTGATGTTCAACTTGTGGTAATCAAATTCTGTTATTGTCCAACCCTCAACTGCTACCGACCCCTCTATCACATGAGCTAATCAACAGTCACAACCACCCAGTACAATAATACCTTGTTGATATTTTGCCAGCTCTAGTACCGGTCCTAGTAACTTCAACAAGCTGATCCAGTCCTGGCAAAGCCTTTCACCAACATCTTCACTGAAGTTATACAAATATCGACACATCACCACTGACGACGAGTTGTGTACTGATGTAATGATATCTTGTAGCAGCAGTAACTATGGTAACATAATAAACAATAACAGGGGACAATCTATGTGTAATCATACTACACAACAAGAACATTATGATATTTGGTTGAAATACAACCAAATCAAATCCTAAATACCTTAACTATCCACTTTCCATCACACCATCGGATTTCACAACTTTGCAGTCTGTTGCTTAGTAACTGATAAGATTCCCAGTCATATCCTTGAGTAAATGGCAATTGAATAACGTGCACTACAGTGCCCATGTGAGCTTCATGATGGATCATGTGATGCATAATCCCAGCTCTTGTCAGTTGTTTAATCACATGCGTGGTACTTGCCTGGCAACCACATAGTCGGACACATGCCCCTACTGACATGTCTGCCTTAGCAACAAGACACAGTCGCTTGGAATTTGGCAACCGTAAATTGGATTGATCAAACTGTCGTGCAAGAAATTTATTATAGAGACAAAATATTTATCGGTGCTCATACTTTTCGTTTCAATAACATTCTGCTGGTGGAAACTATAGAATATGGAGAAGCCATACAAGCACCCATAACTACCACGCTACTCACCAGGAATCGTACGACTAATATTTGACAGCAGTGAGTGTTCGTCAAGTTGTACTAATGAACGTGTTGCTAAGAACACATTTGACTCCCCCACCCCACCCAGGTGGGGAAGTGGCACTGAAGGAACATGCATTGTTTCCAACAAGTGATGTATATAGTATATGCCATAGCGACCATCTTTATGGGACACACTAATCACCTGGAGAGGTTGAGTATAGTGAACAATCATAATGAACAATATATACATACTAAATGAACATTGGGTATGCCGGGTAAGTGAATATAGATCACATGGGGCAGCTTTAAAGGTAGTGACTTTAATATCGGCAGATGGGTAGAATAACTAAGTCCATAATCAACCACAGTATCCATGACAAAGGTCATAGCAACTATTAGCCTATAACGAGATGACATCACCAAGGTTACTATGTGACATCATCACAGAAACATACTTACTGTAGTGATAAAATTTGGTTGAGTAAATTTGATCGGTTGCCTGCAAGTTCCCGGTCAATTTCCTCCAACTTATCTTGAACACCTGTAAACAACATAATAAGATATATTGGGGTAGATGATTTAGCCACTTTACTAGCAGTGTGGCCTCAGGTAATGATAACATATCATACACCAATACACACACACACACACACACACACACACACACACACACACACACACACACACACACACACACACACACACACACACACACACACACACACACACACACACACACACACACACACACACACAGAAATAGCGCCACACCTACAGCATGATTACTCGCGAAGCACCAATGTCCTCGGCAATTACATATGTACATGATACACATACATACCACTATTGGTTGTCAATGGCAACACACTAGGAATCAGACGACCCATCCTCTTATCAACTGATAAATATAAATGATACTTGTTGCTAGGTAACAACTGCATTTGTAAACAGAGTGGATCTTCAGACAGTGTAACTATCAAAGGAACAACACAACACACAATGTATTAAGAGTATCTCTACTGTATAAAAGTGTATACACTGGAGATGGCCAACATTACTAGCACTACAATACACTCACTGTAAGGTTCAAATAGTGAATTCTTGAACAACCCCAGCAGCTCCTAATGTATTACAATAACAATGCATTATTACTATCACAAATACCTGTAGTAATAATTGTGATCTCATTTTAACGCATCGTTCAATCATTAACCACACATCAAGCACTTCACAGGCTTCGCATGCACCACACTCCGGAAGGGTAGGGGTGTGGTCAAGATTAAATGATAGATCACATGAACTGCCCCCAATTGTTATGGTGATTCTGCTCATCACTATAGTAACACAATTACCATACTGTATTATGCTTGTTGATAGTTCTAATCCCCCTATCTCATACCTATAGAGCCACACAAACATGCACACACACACACACACGCACGCACACACACACAATGACAAGGATAATAAACTAACTCTCTCCAGTGTAATTTGAAGAATGCTGTTGTGAGGACTCCAGACGCCAGTACACTACTCGTAATAATTTTCCAGGAAAATATTCCTCAACTCTCACATGATCCCCAGCCACCTGTGAGCTGAACAGTTGAACCTGCATCATGTGATCATTAAGTGGGCGGGGCTATGAAAACAACTCACTTGTATGTGCAGCAAATCCAGTTTAAGAGCCATACAAAAAGTGTCTAGAGTAGTTAAGTTAAGGGATTACATGAGATCATGTGATAAGAGGATACGTAAAGTGTCATAGAGGTCCATCAGAGGTGATTGATCAGTGAACAATCTGGATTGCAATAATTTGTGAAGATAATCTTTCTGTTGAGGATAAATTGTACTCTCTTCAGCACCTGCGACATCACACATACCCACTGTGACATCATACACTGTGACATCATATACACTATGACATCATAAACTGTGACATCATACACATTGTGATGGTTAAATGGGTTAACTGGAGTTAACATGTATGGCTTCACACACATAGCCACACAGTACATTATAAGCATATATGGTCGAGCTACTTACTGTATGTGGGCGTTAAACATTTGAACATCGGAAATTGAAATGTTCAAATGTAAAAAATTCATTCATTCATGCCCTAGTGTATAAGCTAACAATAAAAACTGGTTAGACAAGTTTATTTTGGCATGTGCAAGATTGCATGTGCCCTCCTTGGTACTTAAATTCTGTTAATACCTGGTTTTCAGATTTTGCTATCACTATAAGGTATCCTAATGGGGAGCACCTTGTACATGATTGCCTTTTGTGCTATCCCCATATCTTTTGACAAAATTGATACACGTGTGCAGTAGCCTCATGCAGTCCATAAACTGACTTGGAAGGAATGTTTAACTGTATAGCCATGAAATTGTCAAGTACTCTTAAAATATATATTAGGTTCTACAACAATGGACTTCCCTGATAACACATGTCTTATAAGTATGTGCGTGCATGGTTGTTATACGTACATTGGCCTGAGAGTTTTAGGTACGTAATCACCTCACCACACACTATAGCTTAAAATTATCTATATAATTCATTTAGTATGTAAACTGATTTCCTGCATGGTTCTGTACAAAACAGACTGCCACAAGATGGTTATTTGCATGTCAGTGGTGACACTGTGAAGTGGATTGATGGCCCTTAAAATGAAATAGTTACTGCAAATCACCTAGCCATAGCATGAATGTCAATGATGTTTACTCAGTCTCCAATAGCATGAACACTGTGTTGGCTTGAGAACTTTTAAATTAATCACTTGGCTAAATCTCTATATGCTGGAGAAATCTAAAGAAGTTGTTAAGCCTTGGTGCAGTGTTTGTTAGTCATAATAATTCTAAGCAGTTCACACATAGCTACATAGCTACCTTGTGAATATCATACATGCTAGTCTACACCGGCATCATAACATACTAGAGTGACTACCTATACCTACTGCAAGATATATAATCACGTATATATTATTATTGTAGCTACACAATCATGTGTGCTAATTCCCCGGCTTTCTACAATTTGCTTTTAACTTGAGGAACCAGCTCAGGATCTTCACTGTTCAGTGTTGTAGTCACAATAAGCAGTTCACACATCAGCTATATAGTTTAGCATACGTACGCATGTGATTTTCTAGATGTCATTCATTGCATGATGACATGCTAATAATATATTGGTTGGTCACTCTAAAATCAAGTGTGGCATAGAATGGCTGATAAATAACATTATAGAATAGCACTTGAGATTATTTTTGTTCCAGTTCAGTCTTTACACACATTGATAATGGTTTCTATATAAATGCCACAGCTAATTAACAATGTTGCATAAAGTATGGCCTCTTGGTAACCTGTAAACCTACAGTTTCATCATATATTATATACATACAGGCTCAATAGAACACGATTACTTACCTCACGCTAATCTGTTTGGCAATAATGTAGGTCCTAACGTTTTGTTTAATTTTTATTTTCAAGGGCTTAAATTTCACGAATCTATCAATATCCACAAAATTCATGGCATTTAAATACCTCGACTATACGGTAGTTAAAGGTTAAAACACTAAATAAGGCAGATTCTGCTTGCAGTTGATGATAAGTATAAAGAAGCGCTGTTACATAAAAATTAGGCTTACTTAGGCATACTGACAAATGTTACAAAAATGAATGAACATCGAATGTTGCAACATTTGTTCATGCAGTGAAGCAAGATAATCTGAGAAGGACCCGACCCACCCAGACACCCAAGAATTCTCTGAAGAGAAGCTGGACATCTAAAACAGTTCAACTGCTAGCCATACCGGGCATGGGAGTCATACTGGCTACCTATCATTCGATGTGATACAGCCAATCATATTTGGATCTGTTATTGCAAGTGGTACTAGGTAACTACAGTGTAGTCATACACACTACACTATTCTCCTTTATTCTGATGCGTCAGACATTATTACAGAGTGCAAATAGTATTACCATAACAACAATATGTGATCACATGATCCACAGTAACAAATGATGATACACACCAACAGACAGACACAATAACTCTAGTGATGCACCGATGATCGGTTCAACTATCGGAAATCGGTTTATCGGCCTTAAAATTATAATATCGGTATCGGCTTTTCTTTAGCAGATATTTCAGATTTATTGAAAATGATGTTTTAGTAATAAATATCTGTTATTTCAGCCTTAAAAAGGAGATGGAATAATTATGGATGGTGCTCAAATACATTTAATAGTAATTTTATAGCATAATGATGCCTATTATTAGCACTTTTGGAAGTTATGTTGATATCGGTATCGGCCAATATAGGAAAAGTAATATCGGTTAATCGGAACATCGGCAAAATCCCATATCGGTGCATCACTAAATAACTCATTACATAATTGTTATACATAATTGAATTACTCTATAATTCATTTGGCTGGATTGTTTTTGATTTCAATTTATCTCAAATTACATGACACACAACACTGTATATAAGATTGTGTGTTCAAGTCTTTGACACAGTTAGTGAACCTTAATCTCAATACTAACTAAACTGTTGTACCTGTTTGTCTACTGCCCACCAGAATAACAAGTTTCAGCAGTCGCCATGGCAATAACATATCATCACCAAGCACAGTGAGACATACTTCAAATTCATATGGTACCCTAAACGTGACTTGTCCATTGGCTGTAACCATAACAATAACACGCATAAAATAGCATATAGTAACACACACACAATGACACACGTACATGCACGCACGTACGCACACAATGACACACGCAAACACAATGACACACAATGACACACGCACACGTATGAAGGCGTGTGTGTGTGTGTGCGCGTGCGTGCGTGCGTGCGTGCGTGCGTGCGTGCGTGCGTGCGTGCGTGCGTGTGTGTGGCAGTGCACAGTAAACTGATAATATCTTGCTGATAGTCATTACACACAACAGTTCATCATTACCTGTTAAGTAATACAATAAATGACAGCTCAAATTTCAATCCTAAACAGCTTGTTATTCTATCCCACCCATTATAGGTTGTTGTGTTATTACAAGACCTACACTGCATGCATCCATGCATGCACACACAAGCACGCACACACACTACACATATGCACTACAAGCACACACCACATACACACACAAACACAATCTACATTACAATTTACTGTAATAAGGCTAAAGAAGCACTTGCCAATTTTCATGTTTTTCAGAAATTGTTGTGGTAAGTGACTGCTTGCTAGTCGTTGCTGAATAACATGTTCTAATTGTCTGCAAACTTTCAAATTCTCCTCAATGGACAATGGCAGTAGAGGTACAATGTTGTCACGAATACAAGTAGGTAACCGTGGATATTTGCCCAATGTCAAAACATCAATTGCTCCAGCTAAACTGAAATTTGGTAAACTACAGGGAGAAGCCATACAACAGCATGTTTATTACAATTACTGAGGGATAAAGAAATTTTGTATCAGTGTCGTGTTGGCAGATCCTTTTTGCGTTTATTGTTTGCAGGGGCATGTGTCTATGATTGTTGTACTGTAACTGACGGTGCGGAAAGGGTCTGGCAATGCAAGCTTGATGTTACTCACCTTGCAGTGAGTAAAGTGTTTCTGGCTAATCCCATCAGTTGATCAGCCGTATCAACATACAGTAACGATCGTTGATCCAATGCCTCAGATACCTCCTAACATATTTGACCGGGGTGGAGTAGTGAAAACACAAAACATTGTTACAACTATATGATGAGGCTTCATGCAACTCACATCACATTTACTAAGGCTACCAGCCGAACTGGCCCATTTCACTAATGCTAACAAGCGTATGAACAACAAACGAGTACTCCTTGCATACTCCACTAGTTCAATCTTCCTGTGTACTGTTACTAATCTCACGTGATATACATACACTGTTTACCTTTCTACATCTGATTTCTTTGGCAACCTGTACATTACACAAGACAGCAGCTAATGTAAAACATCAGATGTGAGGAGGCTGATATAAATTACTTACAATTCCGACAGTACGGTCAACTCGTGGTAACTCTTGTGTATTAGAAATCCTATCAAACTCGATAACGGGATGGTATTGGCCATTTTAACGCAAGTCGAAAGATCACGTGATCCTGTGGTGGATTCCAGCGTGTGTGTTGTGTTTGCCAGGCAGTTAGGGAAACGCCAACGATTTGGTGAAGATATTAATAATCTTTTTACGTAAAAGATGAGTGGTTCTACTTATGTTGCCTTGTACGATTATCAAGCGAGTGATGAAGAAGAGTTAAGCCTCAGAAAAGGAGACCGCGTTACTGTAATCAATAACGCCGGTCAGTGGTGGACAGTACGAAATGAACGTGGCCAAGAAGGTTTAGTTCCTTTTAACTATTTAGAAGAAGCCCCAGTTCAAGCGACTTCAACATCGAATAGTCGTCGTAGTAAGGTTGACCAAGACGAAGGACTTTATCAGCAAACTAATTTAGTCATGCAACCTGCTGATAAAGTAGTGAAGGCTGTGGCGCGTTATAAGTATACTAGTAGACGAGCAGATGAGTTGGGTTTGGAGAAAGGTGAAGAGATAATAGTCTTAGAGAAGGAAGGTGATGGTTGGTGGAGAGGCAAGAGTGGAAATAGAGAAGGATGGTTTCCCGCCAATTACGTAGAAGAAAAAGTATCAGAACCAGCAACAACTCAAATTGTACCAGCATCAAAGAAACCAGTGATTTGTACTGTAGTGGCATTGTATTCATTTGAGAGTGGCAACTCAGAAGAACTTCCTTTCCAGAAAGGAGACTTGATGGACGTGATAGGTCAACCACCAGACGACCCAGAGTGGTGGGAAGCACGTAAACAAGACGGCACTCATGGACTTGTACCACGAAATTATGTTGAAGTGATGCATTCTACTGCCAATGGAGGACGTTCAATATCTCCAGTCTCATCAGCAGATTGCCCATTCAAGTCAGAAATATGGTTCCATGGTAAAATATCTCGTCAAGTAGCGGAGAGATTACTGGTTAGCCGTGGACAAGATGGGGAATATCTTATTCGAGACAGCGAAGCAGTGGTAAGGTATAAAGTAATATAATTATTATTTATGTACTTGCTTATTTCAATAGCCAGGAAACTATTCTATATCTATGAAGGCTCCAGATAGAATCAAACACTTTAGAGTTCAGATTGCTAACGGTCAATATTGTATTGGACAACGCAAGTTTAATACAATGCAAGAATTAATCGATCATTATCATCGAGCTCCCATCTACACACCACAGCCTGGTATGAAAATGTACCTAACCAATGGACTATCACGGACATAGTGAAGTGTATCATACATGATTCATGAAGGGAGCCATTCTTTGTTGTCACTGATACTATAGAATGTAAATATACTTCTTAAAATATAACATTTACTGTTGTAGACATTTTTTAAAGTCAATACACTTATTGTTCTGTGTCAAAACTTATAAAAAATTTATTTGTCACCGATTAGTGTTTCAAGCACCTTCATTTTGCTATCGATAATGTTTTTCAACCAGATTTCTCTGAATTGTGGCTTTCCTGGCCTGAATAATTATCTTTATCACTTCAACAATTACATTAATGATTTGATTACCTGTGGACTAATCGTTGACCCTCAAACACATAAAATGTTTCGACTTGCTCAGCCTATGATGAAAGAGATTAGTAGTGAAACAAAACTTGATACTTACCAGATTATGTATCCACAGTGTAAAATATACTGAGGCGGTTGCTCTGGGTATTGGCTTACGTCTTGTTGGAATACTCCATCGAACCTCAAAATGTAATTTATCCTCAGTCTGGCCCAAATATTTGATAAAATATTTCCATTCACTACCTCTGCTCCACTCCTGTAAGGAAACGTGGGTCGTTCGATAATAAATGGTACAACACCATAAATAGCATAAGGAACCTTTATAAATGCTTCGATGGCCAATAAACCTGTTTGTTCGTTTGCTTGACTACCCAGTGGCCAATAGTCGGCCATCTTGTTGCTTTCATCTTCACCAACTACTTCGCCCTCTAACTTAACGGTAAAATGTTTGATAGCATTTTCAATCGCTTTAGCTATGATGTGCTTAGCCTCCGCCGAGTAGTCACCTACCGACATGTTATCATCGCACTGTTGCCATGGTTATAAGGTGCGAATTAATAGGAATAATTTATATACCGTAGCTAAGCTACTACACAAAGTGTAGGAGATTAATATAAGATGTTATATACATAGTAATGGGGGAATATACCAGTGATATAAGGTCATGTGATAATAAAATAAGAGACAAGACTGAAAAGATGTAAAAATTGTCAGTTCATTGTCCCTCGACAGTGAGTTGCTCCACAATTACAAGGAATTTTAGCGCTAGCATCCTCAATGGGAAACTTGTAATCATACGTCAATTCCTCACCAGGTACAATTCTGTAAAGTCACTATATATAGTTAATAGAATAATGTAATTATACTGTTTACCTTCGACGAGCAAATATTATGATCTTTTTACGACCATCCACAGTGATAATTTTGGAATAACAGTTTGGCTATAATGTGTATATGTGTTGCTGTAGTCATGACAACACAACATGGCCGGCATACCTCGCAAGAGTGGTTGATGAATCGTGCAGCATTACCCGACATTGTGGCATCTACTACCTCATGTTCATCAATCCGAAACATGTAACACCCAATATTCTACAGTTCAGCATATCACATATAGTTTAATAAGCCTTATCTGAATGACGTCTTCCTTATTTAAATTAGTGGGGGACTATATATAACAGTGATAAAATATAATATCTACCTTCGATAACTTTTCGCTAAATAAAATAAAATTTCTACTTTTTATCATTTATAATAAATGTATTACTATATTGGCTTTTCACAAGAAATACTCATTTTGGAGAAAATATTAAAGTCTCCCCACTAACAATGTCATTATTATTTCATGACATCGTTTTAGATAAGGCTAATAAGGACACTACAACTCTTATTTAGTACAGTTTACTCACTTTACTATTATAATATTTCTCTCTCTTATCGGTCAAAACCGATCGGATTACAGTTCCAGCATATTCTATGACCATCTCTGCAGGGTCAATCGGCTGTTTACAGAATAGACCCATCCCATGTATTGATGATTTGTAAACACCAACTATTTGCTTGACCTTCTTACGCAGGTTACGATACCGCATTGCCATTGGTAATGTACTGGCAGCAGAGTAGACTTGCCTGTCAAAGGAAGCCATTAAAGTGATCACAAGACAGGAAATTAATTCACTTGTGAGTAATAAGTCCTTCTTGCTCAGCTAGGGCAAGATCTTCATGATTGATATCAGGAGGTTTAGGACGATACTCTGACATCAAGAAGTTAAACATGTCCCATGGCTGACGACCTCGATATGGCTCTGATCTAGCACATCCTGTTTGATTAATTGTTTCTCTCTAAAGTGACGTGTTATTATTGTAATGACAATGCATATCATCCCCTAACCTTCCTAGCATCATACCAACTGCTTAGCTTTGCTGGTGGGTGGTGTTTAAACTGGTATAGTGTACAGTTCTCACTATCTGGCAGTTGCTCTATAATCCTGACCACTGGCTCCTGTAATATATGGAATAATGTGTATAGTGTACAGTGTAATGCACAGTGTACAGTGTAATGTACAGTGTACAGTGTACAGTGTAATGTACAGTGTACAGTGTACAGTGTAAGTGTACAGTGTAATGTACAGTGTATAGTGTAATGTACAGTGTATAGTGTGTATAGTGTAATGTACAGTGTACAGTGTACAGTGTACAGTGTATAGTGTGTACAGTGTAAGTGTACAGTGTAATGTACAGTGTATAGTGTAATGTATAGTGTACAGTGTAATGTACAGTGTATAGTGTGTATAGTGTAATGTACAGTGTACAGTGTAAATAACGTACAGTGTACAGTGTATAATTACAATAAAGAGAAAACCAGTACTCAGCCACACCCACCAGTGATAAACCAAACAATTTAAAAGGTGAGATATTATCCAAATGAATTCTCTCTAGTCCAATGTTCACTCTTTGTTGTTGCAGCCTACTGACCAGCCCCATCCACAATTCTGCACACAGCATACATAGTAACAATACACTATACTATTGGTCACACCTGGAATAGATGAACTGTACATTGATAATCCACTACTGCTAGTTAAGTGTAATCCGAGTACTGTGGGCGTGGCTGACTTATGCATTTGTAATCTTTCTAAACAAGGTGATGTTATTTCTACAGTTGGCATGACAACCGTACTCCTCCTAGTGGTTTCACCAGCCAATGGATTGATCTTTGGTATATGAAATTCTTTAATATGATCCAGTACATTACATTCCCCTGCTAAACTCATCAATCCTTCTACAGCCCCGCCCACTAGTTGAGCCTCTAAAAGTTGCTTTATTTGATTATCCACTTGCGATATCACAGCATCAATGCCAGCAGGTAATCGTTCAGGGTGTGCCTCTGATGACAGACCACCGATGGTGACACACTCATAGTCAATCTGTGGATTGTCAACATCACCCCCTGGGGGTTGGGAGGGGTTTGTCCAACTACTAAGGTACACTGTTGGAGCTTCTTCATTGTATTGAACAGTCAATGTGTATGTAGTCATGGCAACTGGATTGTTTACATCCCAAAATTGAAAACTACACCTACGCATGAATGAACAAATTAAGGATAAGTTGAGCTGTTCAATATATTACCTGTATTTAGAAGGAAGTAGAGAAGATAATGTTTCCGATTGTGGTACAATTTCACCAGCATCATGTACTAATATACAGCCTGTAATAACAGTAGGATACAATAGGCAACATTCTAATTAATAATCACCATACCAATTTGAGTGCTTATTTGTTCTGGGTCAATGGATTCAACCAATCGAACATAATGTCGCTCCGGCAACATGTCCACCACAACACACCGGTTAACTTGTAATTGTTCTTCAGTAGCTTTTGGCTTAAAATAACCAATCAGAATTGATAAACTGTCAGCATTAGCTAGCTCACCTGATCCTCACAAGATGAATAATGTTCCGGACAAAAGAGGTTTTTATTGGCTAAGAACACACACTCAGCACTGAGGGCACACAGGAAATGAAATGATCGACTACATCGACAAGCACAGCATCCAATGGTGGCTCCTAGTTCATGACAGACATCACAACGAACACGACTTCCTCGGCTGATGGCAGTGTGAACATCGTACATCATCCCCGATTGCTCTTCATATACTTCAGCTGACCACAGGGCACAATTAACATGAACCCATTCACCAATTCCACAAGGTATAAGCCGACCAGCACTCTGCATTATAGCACATCAATTCCTTATAAGGATAATATATATTAACACCTTTTCAGAATGATCTCCACATTTATTGCAGAGCAAACATTTACGTGAATCTATTGTATCATCACACCAGAGATCATGTGAGCTCTGGTAAAGGAATATGATAATGTAAAATGTTACACCGGTGACACGCCCACCTCTTCAGACACGGGTAACTTCTTCTTAAAATAATTATGATCAGTTGGAACTGTTGATAACCTATATGATCACATGATGCAAGATCACATGACATCATGTGATATAAACATACCATTGCTGTCTGCCTTCATCAACATCAGCTGCCGTGGTGCCATTGTCATGGTGACTGATGGAGCTCTCTTTAGCAAGTACACAACTAACTTCAGATAAATTAGTAATGTCCTTAACTCGGTACCAGGCAAAGTGTTGATTCATTAACTGTAACAATACAATATTACTGCATTCCCCTTAACAACAGCTTGATTATGGACAGCAATCATTTGAGTGAGCAATGGTTTTATCACTTTAGTAGTGAGGGCAAAAGTACGGAGTGTTTCGTAAATGCTTGCAAAGAACATAGTGTACAAGTATGTTTACATGGAGATTTGTTTCTTGAAGACAAAAATTGATTTCATGCCCAATTCCTCTAGATCTTGTTTTAACTAATTTTTATTCCCTCAAAATGAAAATTTTTATTGCATGTGGTTTAGGTCTCAAGCTGGGGTATTGAGAAGCAGCAGCAGCAGCAACAGCAGCAGTAAGTTCAACTGATGTGATGCAAGCTAACACTTGGAGCAACTGGACTCTTAGGAATAAATGTCTTATCTCAACCAAAAACACCCTGGATGTAAAAAAGGAGCGGCCAAGAACTAAAAAAGGCCTGGGTAAAAAAGAAGTGAAATCAAAATGGGCGGCCAAGGCCTGTGTAGTGTTACTGCTGATGGAAATAAAATTTTAATAATCACAAGGGTCAGGCCGCAAAACATTAACAAATTGATATCTTAATGTTTTGCGGCCTGACTTGTGATTATTAAAATTTTATTTCCATCAGCAGTAACACTACACAGGCCTTGGCCGCCCATTTTGATTTCACTTCTTTTTTACCCAGGCCTTTTTTAGTTCTTGGCCGCTCCTTTTTTACAGCCAGGGTGTTTTTGGTTGAGACTTCACTTCTTTTTTAGAAATATCAGGTCATTTATTAGTTACATATAATAAATTTTATGCAGAACATTAGTAACTGTTCTATTAGAGTGTCTCGATCTATTGTTGCTACAATTACAGGTCATCATCCCCAAGGCTCAGCATATCATCCCACCATATATACTTATAAAGATGGCTTGTTTCAACTATGTTGATATAAGTGCCTCTTTTAAAAAATTTCGTCAAAAATTACACCTACTTGTTTTCGTGATCATAAAATCGGCTATGTTGCTCCGATTTACAAATCCATCAAAACAGTCCACTTTTAATGTTAGATTAGTGCCTGACAAAATTTCAGAACGATAGCACCAACAGTTTTCCGGTGGGCGTGTTAACAAATTGGTTAAAATTTTTATCGACTATTGCTCCTATTTTCCTCAATTTTACTGCAAATCGTACCAAATTTTGTGGAGATGTAGGGTTTAGGTAGTGCTACTTGTGCACAAGAACATAGGTTGCGTACGCTTTTATTGTTTGGTGTGAAGAAGAAAAACACAAAGAAAATCTGATGAGTTTCAGGGACTCGTATCTCAGGAACTGCTGGGGCTATTTCTTTCAAATTTGGTATGTGAGGTACTGTATATGAAGACATTAAAATATGTAGATTTGGTAGAAATAGGTGCCATAGTTTTTGAGTTATGATAGGCTGAAATCGGCTACTTGACTGGTCACATAAATAACACACTGGTGTGCCCACACGTATTTCTTGGCTGCTGACACACGACCATGTGTCTTAATCTGTAGATTGTATGTCTTATATGCAAGACGGAATTATATACCTCAGCTTTTTAATTTCACACCAGTCAGTTTCATATTGGGATGGCAGATTTTCTCAGTATGCAAAACGATTGAAGGCAACACAAAATGAGGTATAGGAAAATCTTTACAAAAAGGATGGACACTAACCACGTGGCTTTCTGGAATACCATATAGAGTGAATGTTTGGCGGAGGAAAACTTTGGCAAATTTGGCCCCCAAAATTTTGATGCACTATTAAGAAAGCAAACAATGCAGAAATTCGCCAAAGTTTTCCCCCGCCAAACATTCGCTCTATATGGTATTGTTTACTTTTCTTGCTACAATATGAACAAACAGCAGTCTGGGCTGTTGGGCTACAAGTGTGACAGTGTGTGTAACAGAGTGTGACACAATGTATATACGTATGTAAGAGTGCGTGTGACACAATGCGTGTAACAGAGTATGATGGTTTGTGTAACCAAGAGTTAATAATATATATATATATGTAATAGTTATACCATGGGCAAGAGGGATTTGCCTGATATATATGCCCAAGCCCGAGGGCCGCAGGCCCGAGGGCGCGGGCATATATATCAGGAAAATCCGGAGTGCCCATGTTATAACTAATATATTCCACTTCCGGCACTCTAAAAATCTGCCCAAAACTGATGTCAATAATTCGGCCTCTTTATATAGTAACGGGTACTTGTTGTGATTGTGGGGCTCGATTTTATCGTTGTCATGACATTCTTGCATGGTAGTGATGGCGATTGTGGGTTTACCACAACTTTTTATAAAGCTGCAGCACTTATAATGGGCAAAAAATCCTGTTTAATCGCTTCAAAAGAATAAACTAATGGTGAGTGTGTAAATAGAGTAGATTAATATATATTAAGTCACGCAGTGAATAGACTATTTTTATCACGTTAGAAACTCACCTCAAATGGCGTCCTTTGGCTTATATCGGCTTGTACACTCAATACAAACACTTTTAGACTAGTAACAAAGTTTATTTTCAACTTCCAACAAATATATTAAATTTAGAAAACTAAAACCCACAATCGATATCGTATTCTTGCGCCTATATATAAAGAGTGGTAGTTCGTTTCTACATCACTGACTGGTCACCATGGCAGCGGGATATATCATGATATATACCCGTTCCCAGGGTATATTTGAAATATATCCCTGTGGTTTCCTTTGATGTGAGGTGTCAAAGTGGTATATATATATATAGAGGAGAGTATCCTACTCCCATATACCCCTGTAGAAACGCGTAGCATAAAGTTATGACGTAACGACACTGGGTCTTGTGTTATGACATTTGTGAAGCCCCAAAAATGTCTGTAGCAACAACGAGCTGGCACATGCGAAGCCATAGTAACAATACGAAAACCCGTACTACGCCATGACTTACGGTGTTTCTCTTTCAAGTAAGTACTGGGTTAGTTTCATGGTGCAAACCATATAAATAACTAGCCTGATAGTTTGAACTTAAGTTGTGCACTAAACCATCGAGCATGATCGATTTTTAACGATACCATGTTCAGTTGTTGACGTCACTCGTTATACAGGAAGAAACGGATAAATTCAGAAATGTTATGTCATAACTTTACACTACATGTTTCTACAGGGGTATATGGGAGTAGGATACTCTCCTCTATATATATAGTATTAACTCTTGGCGTAACAGAGTGACAGTGTGTGTAAGAGATTGTGACACATTGTTACAGTATGACACAGAGGGTTAACTGACATACCTCAATAAAATGTGACCATGTACTGATTACTGCCTTGTATAATAACTCATCTGATTGTTGATGTAATAATGACATCATCGCCAATAGCAACCCATCACTGAAACTCTCCTACAATGAGACACAAGTTCTATTACCATGACAACAGGTTGATGCACTAATTAAACATACCACAGTTTTATAGTAACCATTAGTAACTCGTTCAGTTAATAATCTCATTGATGATTGACCAGTACCATATCCATTGTTATTAATAGCCCCGCCTCCATGTGACTGAAATAACACCTTAGCAACAGGCAATTGCTGTAGGTTCTCCATGGTCTATAGCAAGGATATGTTAATATGATGTACCAGTGTTTAATATGTGCCAAACCAATTTTTCCATTGTAAATGTGTGTGTGTGCTTGCAAGCACCAGGCACCTTTTTTGAACTTCTATTATTTTTGCCCCTTCTTGGAAGGACTCGTGACCCGTATGGGCAGTGTGTAACAGAAACAGGAACAGGTGTGTGTGTGTGTGTGTGTGTGTGTGTGTGTGTGTGTGTGTGTGTGTGTGTGTGTGTGTGTGTGTGTGTGTGTGTGTGTGTGTGTGTGTGTGTGTGTGTGTGTGTGTGTGTGTGTGTGTGTGTGTGTGTGTGTGTGTGTGTGTGTGTGTGTGTGTGTGTGGGTGTGTGTGTGTGACAATATAGCTTATATAACATATCACATGACATCACAAGACACCTGTTGAAACACTCCACTACAGTGCTTTATTATGGCTTCCCTCCAGCCCTTATCGTCGGAACACAGTTGGCAGAGGTAGATGACAGAATCTTCAGGCAATTCACTGAGCACTTCATACTCCTCATCAGTCATACTTTCACAGTGTGAATGTATCCAATGATCACACTTACCACACTGTACCATCTGTATGATGGGTGGGTGTGTCACTCATTATAACCAATCAGATCACACTATACCTTAGAATCATAATCATTATCGGAATAACATACAAAACAGATTGGACAATAATTTCCTAATATGGTGATGAATAATACATGAAAGTGGGATCACATGATCACAGACCTTCACTAAAAAGCTTATAACATGATGAACAAAACTGATAGGTGTTGACATCAGTTTGGTGGGTGGGGCTGCATGTATCAGAAACAGAGTTTGTAAGCTTGGGGGTGTGGCTGTAAGTATCTGCAGGGCAGCTGTTACCACAGCTGCAGCATTTGCTACAGCCGATACACTCCCAGTTGTGACGATTTGACCGATTTGGACTGATCTCTTGCCCAGGCAAACATTCAGAGTGATAATATTTTCTACACTTGCAGCACAACCATAACTAGATGATACAACCATATGTTAATGCATTCTTCACATGCATGCAATGCTCACGTGATCCCCTCCACCACATACAGCACAATAGATACAAGAGGCACAAATAAAGCTTTTCCGATCATCTTCACGACAATAATCTTTCAGACAATACCAGTGATACGGCACACAACACACTTGACAACGCATCAGCTACCATGACAGCAATAACCATGGTTACAAACATAACTACAAATACCTCTGACACTCCGCCACTGCCACAGTGAGCACACAATGGGATCACATGAGTCTGCTGACCACGCCTCCAATATACTGCCATTCCATCAGAGCTAATATGCTAAGGCATCACATGACCAATCACATGACCAATCACATGACCAATCAGCTAGTAAACAGATTACCTGCCAACGTAACTGAATGGCTGATTTTCCTTTAACTCTTCTGGTAGTCTTACGGTGAAGTAAAGAAGCTTTGTTCATGGCCGATGGATGTGGTCTTGTTTGTACTGGTCCTGCTTCATCTGTTTGGGGGCGTGGCTGCTTTCTGGATTGCTTTGGGGTGGAGTCTGCAGGCTTGCGTACACGCACCATCAGATTGTAACACTTCCGATGACTAATGGTATACAAGGACAGTGTTGCAAACTGTGTTTAAAAAGTTGTCACTCACATGCATGCTTGTTTGCGTGTATTAGGACCACCAAACTTTGGCTTATCTCTGTGTAAGAGAAATAGAATGAAACATGCAGTACAGAGAATGAAGCATACATGAAAGTGCAGAAATAGCTTCAACATTATAATACAGACAATGAAGTATATAGTATAGGAATGAAGAATGAAGTGCAGAACAGAGAATGAAGCATCAGAGTGAGGATGCAGTACAGAGAATAAAATATATAAACTTACAAACAATTCGCACATTGACCACAATCATCTCTCTTTAGACAATTTGGACACTCCATACAACGACCTCGTCGTTTACACAATTTTCCACCACTGCCTCTTGAAGGTGGTGTCTTAGTTACCATGACAATATCTTCTTCTTGTTCTTCCCAGTTTGGTGATATCGGCCGGGAGCCATTTGATTCATAATCTGAAATCTCTGCATCACCTGACAAATGTGCCAGTGTGCTCTATATTTAGACATGCCATATTTATCTATCATATAATGGTCAATTGTTCACCTTCGCTATTGTACCAGTTCTTATTCTAGTCTGCATAGCATTAGTATCAATGGCATCATCTACTTGTGCTTCATCAATAACCTTCTTCTTCCTCAGTGATGGCTCATCTTGAACAATATTCCTTCCTTTACCCTTGCCACCGCTACTGCTGGCAACATCTTCAACTTTTCTCTTCTTTTTTGTACTCACTACTACATCATTAGCTGAAGATGGTAATTTTACAACATCAAAGGAAGCAATACATCATACAAAATGACACTTACTATCAGTTGGCAAGCAGGCCAAAGACTTCAAAGGAGTTTCACACTTTCTTCTATGCTCAGCACCAATTCCAAGGTGCAATGATAATTTTCTTCTCTCCGATATAACCTCCTCTGATTTGAAGCCAAGGAAAGGCGCGCACTGCACAGGAATACAAAATTAACAGGGTTCTACCCCAGAAATACAAAGCCGGTTAAAACCAGCTCACTGAGTATGAAAAAGATTTAATGTAGTGTAACACACGTATAAACTATAATAGACTACAAGAATTGCTAAACTTTGCAAAACTCGTAACCCACAACTAACCATGTCGTCGTCACGATGAAGCATCTCGCTCGCGTCATTTAACAAATCGGTATAATTCACATTACTATGGGCATCAGTGGCTGGCGGTGAACCTCTTGCAACAATTAAGCCCGACTTTTTCGGTAAATGCGACTTGGCGGCTGGTTTTGTTGAAGGCAACTTCACTTTGGGCATGACCACACGTCGATCGCGCCTCAACAAATTATCCACCAGGCGTTGTATAAGAAGTGAAATAAACCAAAAAAACACTAATCTTTTGTTGCTGTTGTAACTTTCCTATAAGCAAACAAAACAATAGTTGACTAGTGAGTAGACAGCAACTAAGATTTTGTCCACTGAACGTGTCGGTATTTCGTATTTAGCTAAATACAAGAATCCGCGCCAAATAATAGGATATTTTATAAACAAGTCTGTTAGTGTTTGCTACCAAGCATTGCAGTACAACTGCCTTGAGTTGTTGCAATTGTTTGTACGTGGAAAATACTAACCTTATTTAGATAAACTTGGCGGGAAGGTTCACGCGCCATGCCAACAAGAAGCAAGAAAAAACAAAGCGAGCAGGTATTTGAGTAAAATGCATTATGCACAAGATTATACAATAATAATAATAATAATAATAATAATATAAAGGTTACGCCTGCTCGTCCTAAGCGTTCTACAAGGTCAGCAAATAAGAAGGCAACTGAAGATGATTCTACACATGAAGAGTAAGTTGTAGTAATAGAGTATTACTAGTGTTAGCATTATCCTCTAGTGAACAAGTTGACAATACTCCAGTTGAAAAGTCCTCACATGATTCTCCTAATGGTGAGACTGAAGAGCAGCCATCATTAGAAACAACTACACCGGTGACTACTAAGAAACCACCTCAGAAAAGAAAGAGTACTTCTAAAGTAATTAATATTTATATCGTAATTACGTCTATACTAAATATGATTAATTACAGACGGGATCATCATCAAAACGAGCTAGAAACACAGATACTTTGTCAGTATCAACGACCAGTGGACTATTTGATGCAGTGAAAAGTGGCAAAGCTGCTTTACGTAGCGTGATCAATCAATGGATAAATGATTATAAGCAACAACCCAGTCAATCAATGTTAGAAATGATACAATTCTTTGTTGACAGTTGCGGTTGCAAGAGTGAGTAGTCCAGTATAATAACAACATTATTATTATTATACTATGCTGTAGGTAAGATTACAATGGACATGTTTGAACAATTAGAATATTCTGAGATTATTGATCAGTTAACTAAACATTTTGCAGAAGATACTGGAGACTATCCATTAGTGATTAATAGTGCTGCCTACAGGAGGTTTAAGGTAGTCACTCTATTATAATTATGTACAACCATTTTGTCACTTGTTAATCATTTACAGATGAATTTTATTGACTTTGTGGAGAAGATGATTGAACTATGTCAGAATAATATAATCTATGATGGTTACTTTCTTGATACTCTAATTGTTTGGTTGACCGGTTTTACTGATTCTCAAATTCGTGCATTTCGTCATACATGCACCCTGGCCTGTTAGTTATAATAATATATTGTTGTATCGTTATTATCTGCTGTTGCTCACTATGAAGGTTGTAAAATTGTAACAAGTCTCATCAAAATAGCAAACACAGCTCGTAATGATCTGGACATTGCACAGCGACAGTTGGATGCAGAGAAGAAGAAAACTGCTCGTAATCAAGCTGCTGCTAAAATTGAAATGTTAGAAACAAAATTAACAGAGGTATAGTATCCCTAATGATGTTCTTATATATACTAATGTTATGAAATAGTTGCAGAAGAACACAACAGAATTGGAGGGTAAAATGAGTGAGGTGTTCACTGGAGTGTTTGTACATAGATACAGGTAGTGTTATGTAAACAATGGTCACTATTACTGCTACTACTATAGGGACAGCTATTATGAAATAAGAGCTCTTTGTATTAATGAGTTAGGAGTATGGATGAACAATTACAAGTATAACTTATTGTGTGTAATGTATTTAGTTATATTAATAATTGTAGTCATTATTTTCTTGCTGACAACTACACTAAGTACATAGGATGGATGCTATATGATAAGGTACACACACACATAATACATTACACATTGATACAATGTGTACATATTAGTCAGGTGATGTACGGCTACAAGCATTGACAGCATTACATACACTGTACTCGTGTGAGGAATATCCCACCCACCTCGAGTTTTTCACTGTGAAGTTTAAGCAGCGGATATTGTCAATGAAACTTGATGTAGAGGCATCGGTTGCTGTACAGGCTATCAACCTGTGCTCTGTGCTGTTACAACTAGACCTGCTCACCGGTGAAGAATGTACTGATATTTGTGAATTAGTGTTCATGGAGAACAGAGGGATCAGTCATGCTGCTGGACAATTCCTCTGTCAATATTTGCTATCCGATGAGTTTCTAGAAAAAGCTAAAACCATGAAGGTTAATCCAGGTGTGTGGACATGTTTAGTAGTATTAGAAACTGAACTGTGTTACTATGCCTTGTAAATATCATGTCCAGTGATTAAGGTATTTTGTTACATGCAAGGTTACTAAGGAAGGCATGTAGCCATAGTGATAATTTATTGCTACACTGAATACATGATAATATGTTAGGTGAAAGGAGACCTTCGGAGGCACACATTATTCTAAAGGAGTTATTAAGATTCTTTACAGAGGCTAAGGTAAAGAGTTGTTCAAGAGTTCATATGATTATACTAAGTATAGATACATGAACATGCTCCTTACTTTGTTGATGCTCTGTGGGACTATACTGCTGTGTTAAAGGTATCAGTTCTTATCTCTTGTCTGCAATTTGTAAAGCAAAAATCTTATCAGAACTGGCAAGCAATGACTCAGCTGTTACTGGATGAACCCAGTTGTTCAATGTTAACACTAGGGGATGAAGAAGAGACTGCCCTTGTTGAGATTATGTGTTGTGCTATCCAGAGAGCCATAGGTACAAATCATCCTCCAGGAAGAGGAAAGCCCAGGGTATGTTACTTATCTTCAATATTTCAATAATCTGGTATATGATCCCCCTAGACTGGCCCTCGCGACAAAAAACACTTGCAATCAGTGAAGGAAGAACTGAGCCTTCATTTTATGATGGAGCTACCTGCACTTCTAGTTAAGGTGATGACTTTAATAGCCTCAATATCACACCACATGGTCAGCTTGGTCCGTTAGCTCAGTCGGTAGAGCGTGGTGCTGATAACGCCAAGGTCGTGAGTTCGAGCCTCACACGGACCAAATTTTTTTCATTTGTAAAAGTTTTCATTACTTGTGATGTGTTCTTACAGTACAGTACAGATGTTTCAAAAGTTACTAATCTTGTGACCATCCCACAACATTTTGACCATCTCACTTATGTGGAGCACAGACTACAAAAGGTTTGTTGTACAAATGCATAAAAGCAACAAATTGCATTCTACTGTTCTGTATAGCAACTGGAGGATTTGATGCAAGCTTTAAGAGACATTTTATTAAAACATTCTGACCAGGAAGTTGAGTAATTTGTAATATTAAAGTGTTGTTGGACTCCACCTGCTACAGATACTGAACAACTGTGCAACTACTCTCAAGTGTTTATTAGATGCTGAACTGCCACAGAAGATGTCATTGGTTAGTACCTATACTGGCTGACACATCATTGTACTGTTGTTATAGGAGATTATACGTAATGAAATCATTGAGGAAGTCGTAGTTAACTTGAGGCAAAGCTTGCAAAATGGAGTTCCAGACATTGTACGTAGTTCTTATCATAAATTCTCCTGACGTATTTTTGACAGAATGAAGAAGACAGTGAAGAGCTTTTCAGTTTAATTGTAACTCTACGAAGACTTAAGGCTCTCTCTATGTAAGAAATAAGGTTCCTGTGTTGTTTATTATGTTCCTGTATACAGTTCATTCAACTTATCAGATAGAACATTATCAACAGAGTTGTGGTCTATAGTGAAGGAGTTACAAGGCAATGATCAGTGTGATGAGATTATCTGTACTACTCTGTCATGTATCATGTTCAATGTACTCTGGTCAATGCATACCATTGACCCTGAGGATCCAGACAAGGTCCGATGACCTGATTACACATGATCCCTAGCTAAGGGATAATATAATTCTTATTAGGCAATGATGCGTAATGTGAAGGCTGAAAGTTGTCAACTAATTGATAATTGTCATGAGTTGTTGCAGCTTGGAACTAGGGATGTACAGAAAGAGGTGTGGCTATAGCTCACATGATGCTATATGAGCTGGTCTTCACTGCAGGCCTATACCACTTTATGTGATGTGCTTATTGTATTCTCAAAGAATCTTCGTACAACTGGTAAATAGAATATGCCGTGATTTACACACAATATTACAAATACTATTGTAGCTCCACTATTAGCTCCACTGACCTTTATTCCAAATGATGCCTTTCAGAGGCATGTGAGGGATTATGTCATCTGTCATGTGTTCACAGAGATGGAACAATTGGAACAAGAGATGAGTATTGATAATGATGAAGTATACAATGAAGAGAAGAGCATTGCCTTAGCAAAAGCTATCAATGATCGTAGAGTAGCCTTAGCTGGTTACCTTAAGCTCATAGTATTCAATATATTTGATATGCCATTGGCAGCTCCAGTTTTAAGCCATTATGTTAAGGTACGTATTTACTAATGCCATACCCAATGATGTTACTGTGCTGTAGCATTTTGATAACTTTGGTGATGTCATCAAATACTCTTTGAGCAAATTTCGAGAAGGCAGCCCCTCCCACTGGTATCAACCCATCCTACTAGCACTGCAACAAGAGTTTGAACAAGTTAGGGAACTTAATGGAACTGTGGACCGTAGAAGTGCAGAATGGGCTGATACTAAAGTTTGCACGTGTTTCTTGCTCTCCCCGGTATAATGTTGACTCCATTGTTAGGATCTGGCTAGAAGATTTAGCTTGATGTTTGGCTTTGATGCAGCAAAGGCTCGTCAGCCCCTTGTAGGATTACACAGGTACCGAGAATAACTGATTGATAATATTTGATCATTCTAACGTACAGGGATGGCATTACATATGCTTTAGAAGGTTTGGATAAAACTACAACTCCTGATGATCCTCCACACAATGTTGACTTCCTTGAGATCCTAACAGAGTTATCATCAAGGTTACTTGAGGTGGATCGGTCTGGTAATAAAGGATTACTAGTTTACCTCAATGATCAATTACCTACTGCCCTTCCATTGGATGATGAGGAATGGCAATCACTTGTTATCTACCGAGCCTCTCTTGGTGGCAAGAGGGGTGATGATAGTAGCACAGAGAAGAGGAAGGATAAAACAGTTAATATCACTAAACAAGGTTGTATAATAGATCATGTTGTATGTTGTTGATCAGTTTGGTAAAGGTAAGGCCACCACTGTGGGTAGGAAGAAGAAACAAGCATTAGAAGAATTCAGCCATGAAGATAATAAGCAAGAAACAAGTAGCACCAGGAGATCTAACAGGAAACGCAAACTACCTGCTGCTGGTGCTGCTGCTGAAGAATCTGATAAGTCAGGTGATGATATGGTCAATCAACCACAAGATTCAGACAATCAAGATGAGAACTTGTCAGATAAAAATGAAGAATCAGTTGAAGAGTAAGTCATACAAAGGAGTCATCTGCTTAATCATGATATTATTGTTTAGAGCTGCTGCTGCTGATGATGATGATGTATGGATGAGCAGTAGGCCAAAGAGAAAGAGGAAAACATTAAACTCTAAAGCACCCGAGTTATAACTACATCTTCAGTGATATTATTATTATTATCATCATATCTTCCTACTAGCAACTATACAATAAGTATTAGCTGCTATAGTGTGTGTGTGTATATATTAGTCAATTTTAACTATACTGTAAATCTTCCTCACAAACAGTAGACAAGCTAGGAAACCGAATGACCCTGTAAATGATTATTAATACAATTATTATCCTCTACATCATGACTGACCGGTTAGTAGGAAGAACAACAATACCATGATGAAGGTATAGCCAAAGTAGAGGATACATGATGCCATACCCTCAATGCTAAGCTTGTAGTAGAAATAATGTATTGTAAATAAGAATAGATAAAATGCTGTTGATCCACTGCTAAAGAATGACCGCCACCACCATCGATAATCCTACAGTAAATATTAACATCACCTCTCTTATTTAACCAAGCCCCACCCACCTCACTGCAGAGATGAAAATAACACAACAAAATGGCTGTCTCACAACATGTTACTGATAATATAAGGAAGGCCAGGAAGATGAAACCAAACATATAATACATTTGCCCAGACCTACCAATGTTACAATAATCATTCAGTCACACGACATTGCTACACTATACCATATGCTGTTCAGGATGAAGAACAATTGGATGAATACACAACCGAAAGGCAGAGCCCCTCCCATCAATGAACTAATGAAGGGGTGTGTCATCCATGTCTGCTCCGGAATTTCTCGTGGTATTTGATTGGTCCGAACAGGTTGACTGATAGGCTGTTTTAACAGTAACCATAGTAACATTCAACTACATAATTATCACTTACATCTCTACGGAAACCAAAAAATGCTCCAAAAAAGGTTGATGGGACAGAAATACCAAACCTACGGTTAAAATATAACAAAGCATTTCAGAGAGAACAGAAATACTCACCACAAACAGAGCAGGGCCAGTAATGTTGTGAATGGGATGGCAGCTGCTGAGTTGTACGACCATAGGACCAAGTTGAGGAAGAAGAAGATACTAAATACAATCCCAGGGTAAAGGAAAGCCGTCATTAATACATTACTCTTCCATCGTAATCCTCCCATGGTCTTGTATAGACGAGCAGAGACATACCCAGACACCATGCCAAGAAACACATAGAGTACGAGTACTGTTGTCATTAGAGCCCCACGATTAGGAGGAGACAAGAAGCCAAGACAGGCAAACACAAGTGACACTAGTGTCATTATGCATATCTGTACTCCGGTACCAACTGATACTGATAATACCATTATGTGAGTGGGCGGTCGGAACACGTCTCCATGAACCAGCTTCCATCCAAAGTCTTCCTGTATGTCTTCCTGTAATCATTCTAATTATTTGGAGCACCACTAATATTTTAACACAACTTACTGCTGACTCAGCTTGATTGTAACGCATTATATCCCGGTGTAGAGAACGTAACAATACCATGGCAACCATGGCCGACAGGAATATTGTGATAACGATGGAGTTGAGAAGACTAAACCATTGGATATTAGTATGTGGTAATGAGTTGAGTATGTAGTCCCAGCGAGATGCCCAACGTACACCATCCAATCTCTATGGAAACATTACAGTATATCTTAGTAAACTAATAAAAGCCACATCACATTATTGATGTTAGGATATTTCAGTAATTTACTGTACATGCATTACAACATATTCTACAAGAAACTCGGTACTTAATGGTAACCTAGGTAACATGACACATACACAAGAGCTAATAAAACTCACAACAAATTCAATACTGTAGGAATAAGTGATTGTAAACTTCTTTTTCTCCTCGATCTTTTGAGGCAACTTTAATCCTTTGCTAGTTTTTGAGCAAGGATGTTCTGCACAGCTGTGAATTACAATAAACAGTGAAGTAAGAGCTACTAATGCTACAGTAAACACAGCCGATGGCTCACATGCACCAGATCACAAGTGTTCTGACAAATGTTACAATTTGTTCTGACATTTTGCAAAAATGATCTGACATTAGTATGACTGCATACTACAGCATTTTGGTCTGGACAACTGATTTGTACAGGTCAACACTAAAAGTGATTGAACATATCCTTATTTCAGATGCAATGAATGAAGCCGTACAGGTTATAGCGGTTTATCATTTCCATATGTACACCTTTGCCAGACAGTTGTATTTAATACATACACACAATGTTACCTTGCTACTTGTACTTGTGCCCTTAGTAACCGATCGGCCTCTCCAGCAGTTCGGTCACCTTTATGATAAGCAAGCATTATCTTGACATGGTTGAACACATAGGTCGCATCTCTTTCACTTAACTGGGCCTACACTACATCATAGCATTACCAGTCACCATGACAACAACTTACAGAGAGAAAGCATGCATCGTGAGGTTTACCAGAATGAGTAACATAACAACCAACTGGAAATCTTGTAGTACAAAATGGCTGATCACTATTGGCAACAGTGTAACACCACGTCACTGGCATGTTATCAATTACCCTAGAGAAGTTAGAAAGGAATAATATTCATGATGTATCCCTGTATATCCCTCTGCATGGCTGCACACATACACACACACACAGACAGACAGACACACACCAGAGATTATTGAGTATTAAGTTAAAACCATTGTAACAAACATACAATCATGAAGTGAAGGAACAAACTCAACACTTTACAACTAGTGTTAATGAAAACAGTACACTGCAATTATTGTAAAGACATTATTAGTACTACTTTAATATAGTCAAGAGTGCTATAGTGAACACAGTATGATGTGAATATTGAGATACAATAATTGCTGTGCTTACTGCAATGAAAATATTGGAAATAATACATCCATCATTACTAATATCTCTAATAGGTCAAGTGTCCAGTTTATATAAACAGTTTATATAAATATCGTGAAGATTAGTAATATTTAAACCCTTCATACACATCCATGATGGTTATTATAACAGTAGCAACCATGCAATGAACAATGAAACACTAAAATTATGATATGAATCCTCCTAACTATGATATCTGATATATCACCATAGTATAATATACAGTGATACATTGGTACAACATATTCACACCGTACTCCTCACCATTGATACATGTAAGCTTCGTGGATACGATCTCGTAAAAACTTTAATTTAGAGTCATCCACTCTATCATATTCTTTCTTACACAAAACTTTATCAGTAACATTCTCCAGATATGTTATCTGTAATGAGAAGAGCTTAAACAATTCACTATTGCAATGTATCATGCACACCTCGTATGGTGATGCTCTCAAACGTTCTCCAAATACAACTTGACCAAGATTTTCTACTGGATCACGATCACTGCCACTGTCTGAAGTTTGGCAGAAATCAAAACTAATCATAAAAAAATTATAACATTAATACTATTAGTAATGACAATATACTACACCTGGTGTATTCATATGGGAGAATATGTACTACAGAATCCAACCTGTTCACGTGAACATGTACAGTAGTCTAAGCAAAACATTTTATAAGTGCGCGATAGATAGAAACAATTTAAATACCTTACACTCCAGGCCGTAAGTTTTCACATCCTCGCTAGTACAAAACTTTGTTGGTGCCAGTCCTGGTAAATAAAATCCACTAGCAACACTTATTAGTGCCAACGACCACAGCACTAGGCTCTCCATCGTCTCACTTGGAATTATTTTTATACCGAACATCGATCATAAATTTATAAATTATCGTGTATTTCCGTATAACCACAATGAGTTAGCAAGGGTGACGTGGTTTGCTCAGCTGTTGCTGGTGAGTTCATTATCCCGTTCGTTTTAAACATTCAATAACATATAGATATTAATAATAGGTGATTAGGTGTAGCAAGAATATATATAAATAGAGGAGAGTATCCTACTCCCATAAACGCGTAGCGTAAAGTTATGACGTAACGACACTGGTTGTTGTGACGTATGAAGCCCCAAAAATGTCTGTAGCAACGGTGAGCTAGCCCACGCAACAATACAAAAAAGTCAAAAATGCCTACCACGCGAGGACTTACAGCGTTTCTCTTTCAAGTTACTTTCGCGGTGCAAACCAAATAAATAATTTGCGTGATAGTTTGAACTTAAGTTGTGCGCTAAACCATCGAGCATGATCGATTTTTAACGAGGGGCCCGACACTATGAATTTTCTTCGACGTGATTCGGAATCTTGGCAGGATTCCAAGATTCCTGGCTTGATTCCAAGATTCCTGACTTGATTCTAAAGATTCCTGTATACCAAATAAGGCTATCCATATCACGTGATTAACAATATACGGATAAATACAAAGTTTTACAAGAATGTTAATGAAAGTTAAGATTCCAGATTCCAGAATCTTGGCAACCATCGACGAGATTCGGAATCCTGTCGTACCCCTCGATTTTTAACGATACCATGTTCAGTTGTTGACGTCACTCATTATACAGGAATAAACGGATACATCATAACTTTACGCTGCACGTTTCTAGGGAGTAGGATACTCTCCTCTATATATAAAGCATATCAGGCAAACCGCTTGTGCTCATGATAGAGGCACCTAGTAGCAGCTAATTGTGAATTACAATTTAGAGCATGTGGTTACATTTGTGTGTATACAAAATTAGCTGATAATTTTCTGATAATTTTCTGATATTCTCTCAATTCAAACACAGCAGTATCACATGGGCTACCTGCAGTTGCTGTGCTGTCTAGTTAATGACTTTTGTAATAGTACTGTAATAATTATCATTTAGCTAGCTATATTCCATCTTTGCAAGCAATTGAAGTTTATGGTTTTGCTGCTGCTTTTCCACCATCATTAAAACTCACATGATAATACTTACACGTCTCTGCAAAGTAAACAGTCCTTCACATGATCAGTGACCATAATGATGTCATTAAAGATTGGGTGATTCCCCATTTTATATACACCCTATGGTATAAACGTCTGAAATAGTATTGATAGGCCGTAAACTTCTAATGTTTCCGTATATGAATTAACATCACATTACTTTCTGTGGAAGAAAGAACTTAATGTGGATTGCTTTGATTTAGCTTTAACTGATGAAATTGTTTTAGTCTTGTTGCTAGTAACAACAACTGGTTCATCATCATCATCGGTTGATATTTCTTGCCATTCTTTCTCTGTAACTATGGCAACAGTTAACATACAGTATAATATAACAGGGCCGGCGGAACAGGTCTGGCAACTGCCGGACCAAAGTTACAGACAGAAACCCACAACTCAAAAATTTTCACTGTTGTTTGGATACACAAATAGTTTTAATTAATAACAATACAACTTACTATTTGTGTAAAACCATTGTCCTTAGTGTAGCTAATAATAACAACACTGAAAGCAAATACTGAAGGAACTAGTGATGGGCGATTCGATACCAAAAGTATCGATACCACCGATACGATACTTTTAAAATGAGTATTGATACCACAAACTGTATGCTTCGATACCGATACTATCATGTGATTTACAAAAATCATTAAATGTGTCCCAGCTTGTTTCAAAAGCTGGTGAGCTGGGTACCAAAAATGTCAACATGCTTTTTTTCCTTAACAAAAACATTATTACTAAGACAAAAACATCACTGTATTTAATTTTTTGATTTTTAAGGTGTAAAACACTATGTTTACATCATTAAGTTGTGACTTGTCTCGTTTTCATCATGTGTAGTGGTATCATATCGATACTTTATTAAAAGTACTTGGTATCGTATCGAATTAAAAATCTTGGTATCACCCATCACTACAAGGAACCATCTCATCCTAAATTAGGCGTCTCCAAAATTAATTATATTGCGTGCTAAATAAACAACAATATGCCAAGTTTTGACAAGACTGTTTCAGCATATAGCATAAAATAAGGTAATAATGTATATTTAGTGTAGCTAGATGTGAGAAAAATTAATCTCAGAGCATTAATCTTCCTGGGAGGCATGCACCAATTTAATGCTTCACATGGTGCTTGTATTTTGCTGGACCAAAGTGAAATTGCTTCCTCCAGCCCTGTATAATAATATATGTACCTACCCATTGAACCATCATCATCGATGTACATCTTATTGACAAGTTTTCTCACAATCTTCCTTTTCTTAGTCCCTGCAGCAGGTTGGTCTACTGACCGTACTGATGGTTTGTCAGTGTCTGCACATGTTAGGGATCACATGAGAGTCATGTGATATGCAGTGAGTATACCAGCAGCATCCTCGTCACTTTCTTCACTCGAAAACTCCTGACATACACGACGTCTTTTCTTGTTCTTCCCCTTCTGTTCATTAACTGTAACAATTATAATGACTCACTGATCAGCAGGGGCAGAGGAAGCTACTGAAAGTTAGGGGGGCCACTTAGCTAAACTGAAATGATTTTCTATTGAATTCCTATGGAGAGTCTTTAAATTTAAGAGGGGCCATGACCCCCTTAACCTCCACCTATATGCAGCTGTATGTACCTTGAGCTGTCACTGGATTACTTGTTACAGATCTTCATACATACAATAATTTGATGATGTAATTAATTATGACATCATAATAAATGATGTCACCTCTTGGGCTCTTCATCCTTCTTCACGACCACATCATCAACATCATCATCATCTTCAGTAGCAAACACTATAGCAATATCGTAACACATAGTCGAGTAATAAGATCATAACATGTACGTACCGTCTTTATCAAATTTACTATTAACGATGCTTCCTACACTGATCTTTGTTAATGACTGAGTTAACTTCTTCATATTCTTTACATTATTGCTAGATCCTTTAATAGCTTTGCCCCATTTCTTTAAAGATAATTTTTGTGTTTCTTCTTCCTAAACATCATTATTACATGGTAACAATGCTGAGTTGCCAATGGTTACCTGTTTACATGCAGGTTTATCAGGATTGGATGTTGCTAAGATGTACTCCAGTTATAATAATAATAATAATACCTTATTAAGGCCTCACCATTCTTTGGTTGTTTAGAGGCAAACATGGCAGCAATTCCTCTAGGCCGCTTTGTTGCACTGTTATTGCTTGATACCTTCTTATTCATCAATGGACCCACTGCAGCAGAATATTAATGGTGGGTATATTACAACAACCAGTGATTAAACCTTTAGCCTGTTGAACAGGTTTATCATCTTGTTTAGCCTGTTGAACAGGTTTATCATCTTGTTTAGAATGTTGATCTAGTTTCTTCTCTGCCGGTAAAGATGGTGTTTTGCTATCACCAGTGACCTCACTATTTTGATCAATGGATGGCTCGGTACATTTGACTGAACATAAACTAAATGAGAGAAATCAAGATACATTACTGACAGTACATCTTACTCAGAATAATTGTGCAAGTTCTCCTGTAACACCTCATGTTCAGCTGTATGTAGTGTTGACCTATCCTGCGTTACTATGGTTACTATTAATTATAACAAGTCCTCAATATTAACCTTTAAATGATTTCCTTTCTGTACACTATAAATAATTATATTATACACTTCATCCAGTCCACTCTTTATTTCTATAGTAATGAGTCTAATGACATCACACAGATCATGTGAGCAACTCTACCACACCTTCCAGTTCATCTTCATCAACTAATGATACAACAATCTACAGTAGCAAAAGTGCATCATGTGAGCACTCAAATTAGTTGTACTAACTGATCAAGAATATAACAGTCATAAAGAATTCACCTATAACACATACGCAGGCTGGCTTAGGCCGGTATCAGTACCCCAGCTATAATCATCTGGGAGATGTCTACCAGGGAACTGGACAGGAAATCCAGTGGTGACGAACAACACAGCAGGGCTACTCAGAATGTGTATTTATTAAACAACTTAAGAAAGCAGATCTAAAGCATACACAGTGGAAAATATTGAACTGAGATATTATTGTATCTGTATGCTGGAACCCTGGGTCCAACCAGCTATAGTATATCCCTGTTAAGTTTGTCAAGTGATTTTAATGTTTAGCTGTATCATGTAATAGAGTAGAGCCCCTAAAGATATTGTGTGTATAGTTGTATGATGGATGATTACTGATTATCGCATCGTCTAGCCTTGGGGGGTTGCATTACTTTTTCATTATCCGAATCACGTGAGACTCCGGTGATCAAGTAGATAACATGGATTGGTTGTTTAGAAGAGGGTGTGGCTGAATACTGCTGCACAAATTCTGATATCATCCTTTAATAAACACCAACGAGCATCACGTGCATCCATTATTTTGTATGTCACCTTGTGGCCTCACTAAAAGGTACTGATAACGTCATAGCTAACCATTTGTACGTCACCTGTCGTGGCGGGAAAACTTTTAAACTATTTTATAACATTTTAACTCTCACGATCTTGTCTAAATCAAAAACAAATTCCTCAATGTTCTCTAAATATAACTTATCCTCCATATTACTGTCTTGCAGAAACACACTTCTTTACATATCACGCGAGACCATATTATTTTGTTCTCTATTGTTTTGGTGCATTTAAAATGGCGACTGAAGAAGATTTTGATCGCTGGATTGAGATAACCAAGCAATGTAAATATTTACCTGAAAATGAGCTGAAGGTGTCAAATGTGTGCTGTATAAATACTCCTCGTGACCAGACAATTTAATCTCCCTATATTATTATTTTAACAAGTAGCTTTTCTCCGTGTATTGTTGTAGCTATTGTGTGACCACGTATGCGACTTGTTGTTGGAAGAGTGTAACGTACAACCCGTGTCTTCTCCGGTTACTGTGTGTGGTGATATCCATGGACAAGTAAGAAGGCATTATATGGAATATCTCATTACGTCATTATTACTTGTGTGATATAGTTTTATGACTTGGAGGAGCTGTTTAGAACAGGTGGACAAGTACCAGATACATCGTACATCTTTATGGTTGGTCCAGTAGTCATGTGTTCAACCATAGATAATATACGCCCTAATGGATTGGAAACACATCACGTGCGCCCATGTATTTTAACAATTATAGCCTGTCACTATCCGTGTTTCGCGCCTATAAACTACAAATATATATTTAGCCTATTAAGACTGTTGTTACCTTTGATTTGTAATGCAAGGTTTGTTCTAGACATTATTATCTGAATTATTCGCTATATTTTTGCAAGCGAAATGGTTCGTTGTAAAAGGTAACAGGTATGTGCTGTGTATCATTGTAGGAACATGTTCTCTGCGTAGGATTATGCTAGTGTCTTCTTAGTAGAACTGTATAATTTATGGACCATTAGTGATGTACTGGAATGCAAAAAAAGTTGCGACAATGCTTTTCTGAGGTGTTCTAGAGAATTTTAAACAATAAACTGTAGCGACATAATCTTCGTAATGACATATAATCACTTTATAAAACTTAAACAATACTTTTAAAACGCTATAGTACATGTAATGGCATCAATAAAGTTAGCTAAACAAGCTTCTTTGGCATGCAATATCAGTAGTTTCTCGTGGGCTTTATATAGGGTTATGTGTTATTGTTGAGTTATTGTGTACATAGTTTATGGGGGCGCGAAACTCGGTTAGTGACAGTGGCGCTTATTAGTTTCCAATCCATAGGGCGTATATTATCTATGGTTCAACAATGTTACATTAATATTGTATAGGGTGACTTTGTTGATAGAGGGTACTACAGTTTGGAGACATTAACACGTCTTTTAGTACTTAAGGCAAAGTGTGTAAGACGATTATAATGATCACTTGAAGCTCACATGATCACTGTAGATATTCAGATAAAATTATTCTATTAAGAGGTAACCATGAGAGTAGGCAGATAACTCAAGTATATGGTTTCTATGGTGAGGAATTTATTGCAATTAGATTGCACCTAGTTACTGAATATATTACAGATGAATGTCAGAACAAATATGGTAATGCTAATGCGTGGAGGTATTGTACTCGTGTCTTTGATCTGTTGACAGTTGCTGCAGTAAGTATGTCATGTTATAGGGGTCAGTATGTCACAGCGTAGGTCATGCTGTGGGGGTCAGTATGTCATAGTCTATGTCATACTATGGGGTGATGCGTGTATCATCTATTACTATTTCTTGTACTATATTATTCAGATCATCGATGAACAAGTGTTGTGTGTTCATGGTGGACTGTCACCAGAAGTGAGGACAGTAGATCAGGTGAGTACATGACTCACACTTACACAATAATCATTAGAGCTGAAACAAACACTCAGATATTCACCCAGTTGCATAATTATGTATTCAAATACCAAGTTACATAATTAACTACAAATTTAAAGATATTTCAGTAAGTAAATGAATTACCGTATAGCGGGTTATTTTCGAAGAAGAAAATTTCGAACAAGTAGCCCAAATTTAAATTTCAAAGAATTAAATTTCGTACGCTATGGTGAATTCGAAAATTAATTCTCCCCACGTCTAATTACGTGAGAATGCTGGCGTTTGGTGGGAGCTCTGTACCATGTGTGACGTGTCGTTTTCGGTTGAAGCTGTGCATGGTAAGGGGATACCATAAATATAAGGATATTTGGGTGGCTGTGGTTGGTGAGGAGTTGTCGTGCAGGAGAGAACCTATATCGGGCCAATCGGGAAGATCGATTTGCTGCAGCGTGTGCGCATCGTAGATAATAGAGTGCCGGTGCGCATCGTTAGCGTCTCGAATAGCTTCATGAATGATGGAGGATAGAGGTCCATTGGGATCTGGTAATTGCTTATCTTGCCGTTTCAAAACCCCAGCTCCTGGCTTGAAGTAACAGTGAAGAGTATGCATCGTGATGCGTATACCGGTACGAGTATTTTAATTGTGGGTTTTATTATTATAAAGTATATTTCGGCGAATTTATCGAAGAGAAAAGGCTAAACGAAATATCCGAAAATAACCCGCTATACGGTATATTTTAGCATAAGTCAAGGTTTTTGGACTATTCAAATACTCGCTCGCTTTACTATTCAATTAAATTTTATATTTATTTATCAGCCCTAGTAATCATTACTCTTAGCTGGAGACACCAGTGTTTACACGAACCAACCGTGTGCAACTAATCGTAGCTTCAATGTTGTGTCCCCCGGTGACCTTATCTCATATATAAGATTACAAAATATTGTATCCAGCGGCTTCCAGCTTTCTCGGTTTGTCAATTAGATTAAAATTTTATGTATTTTAAACAATCAATTAAGTACGTATTGCTAACATGAATTACTTGTTTGCTGCTCAACTTGTACAATCACATTATGAAATCTCATCCAAAGCACTCCAGCTGTAAACAGTGTAAAAATAATCTGAGTATCAGATATTGGAAAAATTTATGCCTGCACAGCAGTAGTTGCTGTGTTATTGTTTATGATGTCGTCATGATGATTACATATCATTGGTTACCAATAGATACGGACTATTGATCGTGGAGTAGAAATACCTCATGAGGGAGCTTTTTGCGGTAAGAACTTCTCAACACATGTTATTCTAGGCCTAAGGGTGATTACCTGTCCAGTCCTACTATGCTGTGTAATAATCAGTTGCTTGTGTGCATTGTTTAAGCTACAGTCAAGCAGACTGGTGCCCTTGTAAATTCATGCCTTGACTGTAGCTTAAATGATGCACATAAGCTACCAGGCCCTGTGCCTTGAGGGCACAGGCCCTGGTAGATACACCACTGTTTTACTGGCAGAATTACAATAGTTGCTCTATTCTCAAATTAGCATTGGTATCAAAAATTCAAATTTATCGCTTGTGTGGTATTTGTCATACAGCCTGTATGCTAACATGGTACTAAAATGAGAAATAAGGAAATAAGAAGACATGTTAACTGAAGACATGTTAACTGAGACTAGCTAAAATAATTAACTGATAATTTTATTATTAACAATAGCAGTGCCTTTATCTTCACACAGACATGTGAGTGTGTTACCATATATAGACTGGTACTCATGTTACCATATATAGACTGGTACTCATGTTACCATATATATACTGGTACTCATGTCACCATATATAGACTTGGTGTGGTCTGATCCAGAGGAGGTGGATGGGTGGGCTATTAGTCCCAGAGGGGCTGGTTACCTGTTTGGTGCTAAAGTGACACACGAGGTGAGTGAGAGTATGTTTTAAGTTATAATTTTACTTAGTGATACATACTATGAGGGTTGAGCCTGCATGTCATCTTCAATAGTAATAGCATTAACAAGTGCCAGTTGGTATATATGCATATCATATTATAGTGCTGTGTTTTAGTTATCCACTACTACAAGATGTCTATAATGTTATCAGTGTTGTCACTATTGCTGTCAAAACAAGTGTCGTATTTTCCATGCATCAATGTTATGTTATGAATGCCTATGATTTCATTGTTGTTGAATTTTTGAACCTTCTTTAATACAAGGTCCAAACTTTAAAGCCAGGAAGATTATCGCTGTACTGTTGTTGTGTCTAGTTGAGTTTTCAAACTTTTATTGTTTTAAAAATTTAACCGTGATAACCTACTAGTCATGTTCAGTGCATCTAAATGTTCACTTTACACTGTGTGTTCCCATAGTAATTTGTGATTGTATTGTAGCCATTATGCATTATGTATTCTATCTCTGATATGTCCTGTTGCAACAGTTTATGCATTTGAATAATTTGAAGTTGATATGTCGTGCACATCAGCTCGTCCAAGAAGGCATCAAGTACATGTTTGATGAAAAACTTGTCACTGTTTGGTCGGCCCCCAACTACTGCTATCGCTGTGGCAACATAGCCGCCATCTTGAAATTCAATACAACAGAAGATCGTAGCGCTCTTGTGTTTAGTGCCGTCCCTGATGGGATGAGGGTAATACCCAAACACAACACCACTCCGTATTTCATGTAATTTATTTTTAAATGTAAGTATTTGTTATGTGTATTAAAAATATATTTCATTTGTTTAAAAATATAATTCAGCTAAATACAATTCAGCTTAATGCCTTTCTATCCTCTTCATCAAGATCATCATCAGAACTGTATGGAATGATATCAAGATGGCTTCAGTTTACATACATAACAGAAGCTTCATACACAGAACCCTTCAAGCTCCCTTGTACTGAAGGGTTTCCATATTAGGAATGTTTACACTTACTCGTCTTCAGCTTGTTCCTCTGCTGCTAATATTCTATATTGCTCCAGGGCATATCTCTCCCAGTCACTCAAGTTATCCACATCATCAACATTGTTCTAATTATGGGTAGGAATAAATTACAGCCTCTTAGTTGCTAATGTGACTGTCATTACCTTACAAGATGCATCTTGTTCAAACTCCCAGTACTTCTCAAAGTTGAAGCACATGTTGAAGAAATTGGTTGCCATTTGACTGTCCTTCAAATCTCTAAGTGTTATTTTACCTGACAACCAATAAGTGGTCTGATTTAATTTAGACAATAATTGTTACCATATAAGTAGATGCATGCAGGGTTATAACAGTTTGTAGAGGAATTTAAAACATCAGGGACACTTTAAGGCATTCTGTTAATGCCTCATAGTGATATGTAGCACCTCGCTGACACTGGAGGGTTCAAGGTGCCAGTCATTCTTAAACACTTCCATTACACCCAAACATGAAGTATTACCATTAGTGATGTTTACATTAGACTATCAAGCATTATATTGAGTAGTGAACATACCTTCCTCCCTGGGATGAACCATATCTAATAACTATAGAGATATCATCATCATGAGAGATGGATCATGTGATCTGCTAGTAGCTCACCTGGCACATATAATCCTCTACTGATAAACTCTCAATGCCAAGAGCGTCCATTTTATCTACCATCTCATCGTAGAAGTGTTGTAGCTCGTATAGTGATAATACCCCATCACCATCAATGTCCATACATCGAAACCAATATTCCACACTAGGGGGTAACAATTACAAACACTGAGACAATGACACACTGAGGTTAACAATGACAATGGTAATATGACACATGGTATGGTACATACTAAGGAGGTAATGATACCATAGTATAGTACATACTAAGGGGGTAATGGTAACACAGTACAGTTTACAGTAAGGGGATACACTAAGGAATATTGGATACCTTCTCTTGGTAGTTTTATCCTCCTCAGAAAGTAAAAACCAGACGAAGTCTTTATAACACATCACTGCATCTGTTGAACTCTGTCGTCTGAAAAAGTGAAAAGAATTGTCAACTATTTTCCCTAATATGGGTGAGGTCCTTTTACCTGGTAACAGCTCCAGACATCAGTTGTTTGACAATAGTCGGTAGAAGTGCTAGATATGGTTAATGTTTAAATGTCACTACAGTCATACCGATATTAATTGCTATGGCATATGGTGAGTACAAAAATGCTTCATTCATGCTATGGGAGGCTTGTAGTGCACTCATGACAATAATTGATCACAAGAATGTCTACAACTTCACTGACCATTGTCCGAGTGTCTAGCAAGATCATCGGCATCGATGATACAATCGTGATCGTTGTCAAGATCCCAGAACTTGCAATAGATGACATAGAAATGCTCGTAGGAAAAGTATTCTAATTCCTGAACAAAAGGAACAAAAGGTTTAAGAATCCATAACAGTTGGTCACAATCCTATTGGCAGTCAGACTTTATAATTTGCTACCGTTTAACTGAGCAAGTTGTTGTGAATAATTGGCCTACTGTTTCCTTTCATTACTATACACCGTATAGTTATCATCACCATATTCCTCACCTGATTAATGTCTTCCTCTTTATCTAATTCTGATAAAACCTAACAACACAAGAATATTTGAAATTCCTTATTGTTGATACAGTCAACGCTAGTTCCACTGTACAGTGTGCACATACCACACACATGCATGTACACATGCACACACACACACACATATAACACACACACTAACTTCTAAAAAATTGCTCTTTCTTAATTCAGACAGAGTGATCTTAAAATTCCATGATTTACTAACAGTGTAGAATATTCTGGCAATTACCTGGTGTTGAGCAAGGATAAAGAATGCCGTGCATGTTATTAATGTTCTTACAGTTTCAATATATCTTGAGTGGAACTCGGGAGCTGCAGTTAAACATGCCAGACCTGGATGACTATTGATAATATCCTAGCAACAACCATACTCACAATATGGCTGACTTATAGCAACAACTCACCTGTATCAACTCTGTGAAATCTTCCTCTAGTAAATATCTCCTCTTGCCCTTTGTCATTATGTAAACAAACCTAGAGGCAGCGTCATGACATCCCTGCACCATCCTGTCAACAGATAGAGTACATTCCAGTAAGCCATAACATCACCATCAATACTTGCTCCATGTCTTCTTGAAGCCAGCAAGGTCCACTGTCTTATTCATTCCACAACACAAATTGAATAAAGGTGCTTTCCAGTAAGCTGGTAATTTACACACCTGAAAAGAATCATCATAAATATTAGCATTGGGTGTGTTGAAGGTATCACAATTCATCAGACACATACACAACATACAGTATTACATACTGCAGGGTAACATTACACATACCTGCATGAGAGCTGGAAAATCTTCCAGGGTCAAATGCCCCGAGGGCTTGGCCTGGAATACGTTGGCTGCCGCCCGCAGCATCGCTTGGTGATTTTCGCTTGTGTCTTTTTTGCCATTTGGATAATAAAATTTTGGTACATCTTCTAACCTCTCGTTAGCTTTGCTGTGTTCAGAGTCGGTCTGAGTTAGTCCGGATTTTTCGCTACTAGATTGGTTCAACAATTTAGTACTATTCCTTCGCTTGGGAGAGATACCAGTTAATCCTTTACGCGGAGATCTGCTAAGACTTGGCGGGGGCGAAACAGCTCTTGTTAGAGGATACAGTGAGTTATCCGACTCGTGAAATGATTCGATAGCGGTACGCGGGATGTTGGGACACACCTTGCTCAGCTCGTTGCGTAGAAAATATTGTGTCTCTGATAAACTGAGCCAATACAAGAATAGTTCTTTACTCTTTTGACTCGGATCAGCAACCGGAATCGCTCTAGTAGCTTGCATGTTCAAAAAATAAACTGCAGCACTACACAAATCACTCTAAATCATAATCTTGTATGGTATTCTAAATAGACAGCACTATGTACAGACATTGCTATGGGTACATATAAATAATCACGTGAGTTGTATAAGCAAAATTTTGAATTATGGGGAATAACTTGATTTCTTACTTCACATGGAGCCGACGAGTGGATCCAGTAGCAGATGATAAAGCGGTCGAAACTGCTCCATTATCAGTTGTAAAGGAAGTGCCCGAGGTGGAGCCGCTTACAAATAAACAATGTGTCGCGTGGGAGATCGATGTGTCAAACTGGAAAGCACACGGTAACAAGGGGAGTAAGAGGCTTGGCGTTAAAACAACCTATTTACGAGAAAAGGATAGTAATAATTCAGTGGGTGGGGCTATACAGGTGAAGTCAGAAGAAACAAAAACTAATTTAGTGATGGTGATGCTTCCTAAACTAAAAGCAGAGGTAAAGATGGCACAATGTTGTGATGACATTAAGGAGAAGAAAGTTTTAGATTTGAGAAGATGGTAAGTCATGTAACTATGGTTACCAGTCATGTAACTACGGTTATTTGTGATCAAGGTATTGTATGAGTCGACCCCAATATCACAAATCTTGCGGAATAACATCAGTAGTTTCCTGTTGGAATTACTTATTCTCTACGTTAGGGAATGGACAGTATGTTGTGACATGTCATTACATGACATAATACTCTATAATTTAGTCATCTTCCGATAACTCAGGAGGAAGCTCTAGGGGTACTTGGCTTTGTACAACCGTTTAGTGAAATAAAATTTGGTCCTTTCACAGGAAATGTTACAGTAATGAAGTACGCGAGAGCTGCTTCGTCACGTTATCATGACTACAGTCATTACAGGTGGTTCAGACAATTGTGTGAACATTATGGAGTATCTGGTAAAGCTTACTACTTTTACAAATTACATGGCCGAGGAAGAACATGTGGGTTATCACCTAATGTTGCATTAGAGAAATTCAAAGAAGGTTTACAAGATGAGTCAATGGCCTTCATCTACCACTGCTACAATCATTACTTCTGCCCTATTGGTTATGAAGAGGTTGCTAAGAAACCAGAGAATGCCTACTGGTATGTGTGATATCATCAATTGGATCATGTGATGCTCGTCATAATCACACATGTAGTATTAATCTGGAACCTGACCAGTATGACACATGGCTGCTGATTGGAGAACCAAACAGAAGGAGAACAGGCATACACTGGAAGAGGTTTGAAGCTATGCCTACACAATATGAACAAACACCATATCTACCATATAGCATAAAATTTTGACAGTAAAAATTGACAAATTTAACAACAATTTGTCCATTTATCAAAATATTTTGTCATTTTTTAAAAAAAATCCTACAGAGCATGGCACTGCTATACTTCTGCTTTTCATTGCACATTAAAAGAGGCTTGAAACAACTTTCGTCAATACATTTTTGTCAAATGTAAAAGTTTGACAATTCATCAAAATTTTAGCTTGTCAAAAGTTTATGCTATATGGTAATGTTTCAGTGTTCAAAATAATTGCTGTTTTCCAACCCATTACAGTATATATATATATATACATGACCAAGTAAGGTCTAATTTCCAATGGGGAAGCCATAATAATGTTCCCATGATCATTTTGAGCTCTGCATGCCATTAATGCCTACTAATCATTTAGATGGCAAGATGTGTACACTGATTTGAACTGCCAAAATCCAGAGTATTTCAATATTCGTCAGACGGAGAAAGGAGTTCAGACGAGGAAGACAAAGAGAAGAGGTGGAAACATTCACTGTATCATGGCATTCTCTAATGTCGAGGTCCTTAATGGCCAGGCAAGAGTAGTCAGTAACAAGGAGAATACTTATAGTAGAGGAATCGAAGAATTATCAAATGATGAGTATAATGATGTTGACGTATAGTGGAGTAAAGCATTTAAAACTATAGGCTCCTGTTCTTTTGTGGAAGATATCAAGTCTCTATTACTAAGACACCTGGTAGCTAAAAGCTACTGAGCTATACACAGTAAAGTTTATAGTTATAATTTTTGAATAATCCTACACAACAGCCCAAATCTTCAAACATGTTTTTGCAAATTTGCATGGTCACATATAAACCTAGCTATATAGCTATAATGTATATGTTCTGTACTGAATGCGTATTTTATGAATCTCATTATGTGCCGATTTCAACATGCACGTGTGCCGGCTACATCATAAGTTTGTTGCCGTTACCGTCGGCTTCTGGACGTTGTTACACTTGAAAGTTAACAAATGAAGCACTTATTAGAGCAGCTTCAATTCATAGCTTGTCATTACTATGGTTAGTGATCATGATGCATGATAGCATGAGTGGCTCAAAGGTAGTCTGTCCTTTATAGCCAACCCTTTTATCATGAGCTTGTAATTGTGGGTGCCATTTCAGCATTTACGTATAATTATATCACATTCAAGCTAGTGATGTATAGTGTAAGTGTTACAAACTTAGTAAATGGTGCATCATTGTAATTGTAGGTTTATACAGCACAAAATATAAACAAACCCTGGAATTGAGGCTTTGACTGATGTTTGATTATATGGTTCATCATGTTTGGGATGGCTCCAAAGGTAAAATGCAGCACATTTCAGTGCAATGTGTTGTGTATGATGACATACTGTCAGATATAGACTGTACGTAAGCACTCTAGTAATGCAAGAGTCAGTAGCACATGTATGGCTGCTGTGGCATGTATGTCTTTCTATACAAGTGTTCAGTGTAATGTTTATTATTTTGAATGTGTGTGTAAATGTATGAATCTGTAGATTGTAGGTTCCAATGCACTAGAGAACCTTAATGTTGCGTGGATGTAAGAAATAATAATTATAGCTGCCATATTATGGGGTGCATTAACAAAAATTAAAGCTACCACATTTTTAGATCCATACTTTTATCATATAATCTTGCATGGTGTAGAGATGGTATTCAAAAATCACAAAATTTTCTTCTGAGAGCAAAATCGTTTGTTTCACTAAAAACATTTTGCATTAAATACCCAGTATACAAAGTTTGGTCTGTTACATTCTACATAGTCGTGGCAGTAACCTGATAACTATTAACAGGGCATGGAGACGATGCGCATGAATTTTGTATCCATCAAAAAGCATGCAAGCATAATTGTACTGTGTGATGTTTGTTCATGCACTAGACTTACAAATAGAACAAATATATTTTCATGAAGTTGCTAAGGTTGCTTCAGGGGAATTCCTACAGGACACGTGAAATTCACAATTTTTTGTCTTGTGATAAAGTGCATACATGCATACGTACATGTTATGATCAACATTTTCACTTGTATATACAACATTATGTTTAGTGAAATAAACAATACTTTTTAAAAACTTTTACATTAAAGATGACTTTCTCGTATAGATATACTAATCTCCACTTGTTGTACATCGATTAATGGCTACAATTTAAAAGTATCGTTCAATGGTCCATGGATATTTTTTCAAGACTACCTCAAGGATGTTTATGATGACTTGATCACTATCCTTCTGGTAAAATTACATGTAAGTAAATGGGTTTCTTCGTTCCTGGATCTTGCCCTGTAAAATAAATCAAATCCTTGCTTTCTGTTGTCAAACGCAAGTTTTCAAAAGTAACTGATTGCATTTTATTTAGACCCTGACATCATTCAGTATCAGTATACGTACATATATGCAATAAAGCTCAAGATAGCATTTGTAGTGTATAGTGCAAATTACAAGTTAGGGAAAGCTTACATGGTTGCTCATTTCCATCAGCTTCTATAAGCTTGTTGATTTGTATGCCTGTCATTCCACTAATAATGCAAGGGTCAGGTTAGTGCATATATACATGTGTTATGTGCAAGCGAGTATGCATGAGAGAAAGTGAAACAGTTAGTTATGCATGTTTGTGCATGTGTGTATACGTATGACATGTGTGTGTACAAGCAAGTGTACATAAATACCAAGTTATTAGTTTTTCGTGCTCCTGTCCTCAAAAATTTGATGAGGGCGGGCAGATTTTATTTATGCTGTCCAACTAAATTGTTCACTTACCACCTGAGAGCATGCACAGCGGCACAGCCACTGGCCCATAAGAGACGCAAATGTAGTTATGTGTAATGAAATGCAGAATCCTACCATGTAGCTCAGTAGAGTGTGCAGGGCATAACTGATTGGCTCAAGCCTACTGGGCAACCATATATACATGGAAGGAACCAAATAGCTAAACACTCTATTAGAATGCTCACATGCAATGCGCTAGTGCATCAATCAGAGCTTACTACAGTAGCCAGACCCGCTGTTCCTTTTTTATTTGTGGGCTGGCCCGCGAGATTACTATATGTAACGAACGGTCACCTCTTCTATATGTAATATAGAACTGTCACCTAATAAAGAGATGAAGTCAAGTAAATACCGTTTTCCTTTTTTTAAAAAGAGGCTGGCCCACTAGACTACGGTAACGCGGAATGGACAAGGAAATCCCTTGATGTCCCAATATAGTTGATTTCGTACTTCATATGGAGCCGACGAGTGGATCCCTTAGCAAATGATAAAGCGGTCGCAACTGCTCCATTATCAGTTGTAAGGAAACGCCCGAGGTGGAGCCGCTTACAAATAAACAATGTGTCGCGTGGGAGATCGACGTGTCAAACTGGAAAGCACACGGGAGTAAGGCGAAAAAGAGGCATGACGGTAATTTACGAGAAAAGGACAATAATACTTCAGTGGGCGGGGCTATACAGACAAAAACTAATTTAGTGAAGGTGATACTTCCTAAATTGAAAGCAGAAGCAAAGATGGCGCAATGTTGCGGTGACATTAAAGAGAAGAAAGTTTTAGATTTGAGAAGATGGTAAGTCATGTAATCATGGTTACCAGTCATGTAACTACGGTTATTTGTGATCAAGGTATTGTATGAGTCGACCCCAATATCACAAATCTTGCGGAATAACATCAGTAGTTTCCTGTTGGAATTACTTATTCTCTACGTTAGGGAATGGACAGTATGTTGTGACATGTCATTACATGACATAATACTCTATAATTTAGTCATCTTCCGATAACTCAGGAGGAAGCTCTAGGGGTACTTGGCTTTGTACAGCCGTTTAGTGAAATAGAGTTTGGTCCTTTCACAGAAAATGTTACAGTAATGAAGTACGCGAGAGCTGCTTCGTCACGTTATCATGACTACAGTCATTACAGGTGGTTCAGACAATTATGTGAACATTATGGAGTATCTGGTAAAGCTTACTACTTTTACAAATTACACGGCCAAGGAAGAACATGTGGGTTATCACCTAATGTTGCATTAGAGAAGTTCAAAGAAGGTTTACAAGATGAGTCAATGGCCTTCATCTACCACTGCTACAATCATTACTTCTGCCCTATTGGTTATGAAGAGGTTGCTAAGAAACCAGAGAATGCCTACTGGTATGTGTGATGTCATCAATTTGATCATGTGATGCTCATCATAATCACTCATGTAGTATTAATCTGGAACCTGACCAGTATGACACATGGCTGCTGATTGGAGAAATAAACAGGAAGGAGAACATGTACAGGCATACACTGGAAGAGGTAAGCAGATGTGAATATTTCAGTCTCAAAATAATGGCCTGTCATTTCCAACCCATTTCATACATATGACTGAGTAAGGTCTAATTTGGTATATAAGACACTAAATTTCCAACGGGGAAGTCATAGCAATGTTCCCACAATCAATTATTGCTAAATATCAATGCCTAGTAATCATTTGCGAGGTTCCTTGCATGGGAGGAGGAAGGTACTTCAAGTTGGGGGTGCTCAGTTGCTGGGTGTGCAAAAGACACCCAGCATGCTCTTTCTAGGGGGTCTGGGGGCATGCCCCCCAGGAAAATTTGAAAAATAGACACCAGGAGATTGAATTTGGTGGCAATTTAACCTCTAGACAAGCTAGCATGACCTTAACATTGTTACATGTAAATTTTAAGCTGTTAAATAGCTAATATGCTATAACTCTTATAATATTGCCATGTGTCAGTATAGTTACATAACTTCAGTTAAATTATATAATATCAGCTAGCTGAAGGAAACAAAGTACTTGTGATGTTCTTCATTTCTTCACTGTGAACCAATCATCGAGTCGGAGAGAAGCATTCACTGGCGATCGTTTAGCCACCATTATAACACCATCACATAGATGATTACTGATACAGCTGTTATAGCCATGAATATTACAATTTATTATGTACTCGTGTTGCTATAATTAGCTATTGCTATGGCTACTAGCTACATGCATCTCGCGTGCGTGTTTATATCCGCAAAACTATTATCCTTATATAGCTAGCTGTGCATAGCCTGCTATTTTATACTTGCTGATACGACGACGATGAATTGCTTTCTTCTATATGTCTTGCAAGCAAAAGAGGTCGCGCGATAATTATTATGTCATACAAAGATAATAATGGGGGTGCTATACCTCTGCCGCCTATGCCTTGTATCATTTCAATGTTCATTCTAGATGGTAAGATGTGTACACTGATTTGAACTGCCAATATCCAGAGTATTTCAATATTCGTCAGACAGAGAAAGGAGTTCAGCTGAGGACGACAAAGAGAAGAGATGAAAACAGTCACTGCATTATGGCATTCTGTAATGTTGAGGTCCTTAATGGCCAGGCAAGAGTAGTCAGTAAATTATAGTAGAGGAATTGAAGAATTATCAAATGATGAGTATATATAATGACATTGATGTATAGTTCACCATACACACAGGGACACACACACACAATGCGGATACTTGTGAACCTCATGCCTTCATAGTACTCAACTTTTGTAAATATAAATTAAGTATCTGTTGTTTGTTATATACATATCTACATAATATATACAATGAGCTGGATCACATGATCCATCCTTTATATTAGATAGTATTTTCAGTCAGTACTGTAAGTGTTGTGGCCACTGAGGGGCTGATAAACCTCGGTAACTGCAGGATGTACCTTACCAGGTTCTCTTCATCGCACTGGCCATCACTGAACACCGTGAAGGTTGTCAGATTTTTAAGATACAAGCTTGGTATGTATTGTCGATCATGTTCCCGTAGTAACACAACAGCAAGTTTTGAAATGTTTTTACTGTTGGTTGACAAGTGTCCTTGTAGCAGCTGTTTACCTGCTGATACAATGGCATCTCCCTCAGTGACATCACTACTGTTCCAGGCGTCACAGAAACACTCGTTACAAACAAACAACGTCATATCACACTCAATGAAATTATTCTCCATCCATTGGTAGATACCAGATTGCCCCGGGCCAGATTCACACATGGAATACTCGTATGTGATTGGTTCAATTTCATGTTCAGCAAGATTGTGACATAAATTTCTAACCAATCGAAGATCTTCATCACTAGATTGTGAGGAATTGATGATGAACACTTTTGCTGATGTCACCGGTGAAGGAGTTAGAGAGTTCACATTCCTCAGAGGAATATAAACCTTTGACCTTTTGTATAAGCAAGCTCGGCACACCAATAGTATAACAATCACGGTGACTAGTAGTAATAAGGCCCCACCTCCTGACACGGTTGCAATTAAGATTGTCATGTTGGGAGTTGTAGTGGTAGTAGTAGTAGTAGTAGTAGTGATGGTTGGAGTAGCAATATTTAGAACAAAAGTTAAGGTAGCTGTTATACCCCAGCAATAAAGATTAGAAGGTATTTCATAGCCTTTACCAACTGGGTAACAATACTCATTATTTTCAGTTTGTAAATTACTATTTGAAGCAGAAACCTGTGACAATAATAATAATAGTGTAATGATGATGTCATATTTATGACAATAATGACATAATGGTGTGATGATGTCATATATCATTGTAATGATGACAATGATAATATCACAATGATGATAATATCATAACAATGATGATGTCATAAATTATGACAAAATTTATGTAATGATGATATCACAGCAATGATGTCACTATGATGTCATAATATGACATAATAATGACATCACTCACCAACACTGTATAATTGGCAGATGTATTAAGAACAACTTCATAATGAAATGTACTCTGCAATGTTACCATGGTAGTAATCCAGCTAAGCATTATTAAGTTATCTTACTGCATTAGTGTACTGATCGATATAATCACCAGTTGGAGTATCTATCTCTACCCAGTATGCTATAATCACATGATTATACTGTGCAGGTGGTCTCCAGCTGATCTGCAACATTACACTGGACTGGTTCACTAGTGTACCGGTAACAGTGAGGTTTTGTGGAACACTGGGGAGTTGGACACACTTCTCACTGTAAGTTCCCTCAATAGTCCAGCAGTCTACATCACCAAGAGTTAACAACAAAGAAAAAACTATGCAAAATTTTAACCTGGAACTCTCTCAGTACGAGTGACTGTGTGGCTGTCATCATCAAAAATGTCTTGCTCTAGTGGTAGGCTGACGAGCTAATGATGTAACACTGTATCACCTCAAACAGTACTGCAGTTGATAGCTCACTTTAGCTTGTATGACAGCATTGTCATATTGGCCCACCTCAACAGAATAATGCCTCATAGACTGTGTAATGTTGAACTAATCACTATTGACTATAGTAATAAACTCACTGCATTGAGACATGAGCAACGATCAAGGTTAGCATAAAATGTATCGTAATCTGTTGAATTAGCCGTTAATATGAAGAGCTTATAAGCACCCACTAGAATGAGATATGATAAGATACAAGATCACATTACATGCAGCTGATACTTCATTGTCTATTTTAACAAACTCTCTAACATAACAATCATGCATAACCTTTGAGGGATGCTATTTACATTATTTGTAAATCATGAACATCAGTTTTGTAAATCACGCTACATTATCATTATTTTTGTAAATCATCCATTATTTTGATACAATATGAATTAATGTTAAAATATTTGTAAATGAATTGCTACATTTGATGAAATAGCAAACATATTTGTATAATTCGCAAAAATAACATCCCTCACGAATAGTGTGATGGCTGGCAGCACTATACTGAGGAGTTGCTATAGCTATGGCTTGCCTGGTAAACGTTGTGACCAGCTGATCAACAATTTGGGCAGGTAGCCATTGACTACACTCCAGCTGAACGTCACATTATCAGCCCTTAGGCTATCCCCAGCAGCTGGTGCCATGTAGTCATGTGATATGGCACACTGTGCCTCAAGGCAACCTATGAATTATGTAATAAAGTATGATGTAATAATCATTAAAGGAACTCACATGGCTTCCATGTACAGCGATCATCCCGACCATTACAGTTATTATTAATTGGTACACCAGCAAAAGCAACGTTATCATTACAATACGTAGCATTACTATGGTAACCTGTTGATACAAGTACTGTAAAGATACACTGTCATGGATCATGTGATGCACGTACCACACACTGAGTTAGGAGGAATAACATCTACTGCACAATTACTTTGACGTGCTATAATCATAATTGATAAGGTGTCATGTGACATCATGTGACTTCTCTTACCTCTCCTTGCAGTATCAATTGTACACTGCTCTTTACATTCCTAATAAGGAAATAACTACCATAACTGCATGATGAAAAATGGGCTTAAAAAGCAAGTATACCGTGTAGTTTGAAACTTCCACGAATTTGCGAGTAACTTAACTTCGTGATTGTGAATAACTGTACTGTACTCTGGTGGTACAATGCCTACTTGATGCGTGAAAAAAGCGAAAATCTTTATTATTAGGATTTTCACGAGATTTTCATCCCAAACTATACAGTAGTACTAAGCCATGGGGTGTTTAGCTATTGATCTCAAGGCTATAGAATACATTGTACTGATAATGAGTCAATACAAAACTAAAGGTATGTAGGATTATTGGCCAGCCAAGACTTCAACTGAGGAAGTTGCCAATGAACAGTTGCCTGGATGACTAAAAGACAAACTGACTCCATTAGTTAACACTTGAGAGTACATGAAAATGTGAATAAAATTGAACTGTATGTATCCCTCAAGTTCACTTTTGTGTAACTAAGCCGTAAAAGACTAATAACATCCCACCTGTCTGCATTAGGTTACTGATGAGAAACAGGATACCGAGTACCCACAGCTGGTAGCTATCGAGAGGTCTGTCACTCACTGAAATCTCATATGTCCTTCATGAAATCAATTGACTCACAACTCAGTAATTTCTGTAAACTCAGTCTTATTTCTGGAAATTAACACCTTTCAAATACATGCTCATAATCGGCCGAGAAATCCCACACCTTTAAACCAAGAAATCATGCACAATTTTGAAAAGTGACAGACCCCTCGGTAGCTATATACATGTTCGTGTATCAGCTTTGTTATTTGGACTATGTCTCCCTAGCTACCTCCAGTGTATATACTGTATAATGACAATGATGGGATATAGTTGCCGGGCATACAACATTCATAATCATATGGTAATTATGAACTACCCGTTCCAAAGTTTACTTCCCTAGAAACGTGTGGGTGGAAGGGAGTGGGCTGGAAAAGTTTTCTTATCTATAAAAAATAATTATGGTAATTCAGAAACAGCCACAGATTGCAGGAAGGCCATCATTTCATCACGTGATCTGTTTATAAGTAATTAGTTAGCGTACCATAAGGGGTTTGGTATCACTGAGTGATTAGTCTCACAGACGCTTGTAATGAACCCCATGATTACATATATATGACTTATACGATACCGCCACTTGCAACTTGGTCAAACCATATACTGACTTTGTCTTAACCCCGTCGTTACCTTCCTCCTTTCACTGACACGTGACAATGAACATAGTGTCGGGAGGTATTGCTGTATAATTACGTATCCGCTACTATTGTACAGGCCATATTATAGCTAGCTATATCAGGCCTACCTCTAAATCATCGTTATCGCCACAGTTAGTGCATTCAGTTGGTTCTTTACGGACTGCCATTCCGTCACTCATCAGTAACAGAGTAAACAACAATGTCCCCACAACAAGCATCCTTCACTACCACTACAACACAGTCAAGCTGTTAGTTAAAACTCCATCCCACAACCACAAAATCGATACAGTATTCATATGGTCCGATATGCGCATGCGCAACACCAACAACCTAGAACCATACCACAAAGCCTGTAATGTATGTTTCGATCTGGAAGTGCCTTTCCTTTTTTATAGTAACACATTATCTGGTATCATAGATATTAATACATAGTGATTTGTGTATTTACAATTTAATATAGTTTCAGTTTTCATAATCAGAATACATCTGGTCTAGCAGGGCTTCAATTACACACTGGTCATTTTGGAACACAACAAATTTCTGAAAACTCTTCAAATACAAGCTGGGAATATACTGATCGTCACTCCGTCTCAGCAATATCACGCCAAATCGTGACACATCTTGGCTGCTTGAAAAGTGTCCTTGCAGTAACAGTTTACTGGCTGATATCAATGAATTTTGATCAGTGTTTCTGTTATTCCATGCATCCTGGAAACTCTTATTACAGACAAATAATGTCATATCACATTCAGTGAAATTATTCTCTGCCCACTGGTGAATACCAGACTGCCCTGGGCCATGCTGACGGTCAAATGTAGAGTATTCATAATTTACTGGCTTAACTGAATTATCGGCAAGATTGTGACATAATCTCCTGACAAGGCAAAGATCCTCATCGTTAGATTGTGGGGCATTAATTATAAACACTCGTCTAACAGCACAGTTGTCACCATCGACTACCAATGAAAGATACTGGTCAACTTTGGTCTTGTATGATCGAACGAATGTGAGGAGAATAATGACAACCACCACTAATACCAATATGATGACAGATGATATGATAATGATTAAGACTATCTCTGATTTGCTACTGCTACTGCTGCTGCCGGTAGTACTGGGTGTAATTGAAGGTAAAATATCTATATAAAGCCCAAGCAATAACATTATTATGATATTGTTATAAACTAACTTGTCGCTATGGCTGCTTGTCCCCAGCATAATGTAAAGGTCACATTACCACTATCATCTGCGACATCATTTGTGACATTGTATTCTTCACATTCAGTTGAGTTATTGACCTCACCATATGAAGCATACACCTGTTATAATATAAGCATACACTTATTAATAAGCATACAGTTATACACCTGTTATACCGACACAGCTATGCTCGTAGCTACAAACTTCCGTGGGACTTAAATTTCACAAGTTTTGCAAATTAATATCCATCTATCTAGCTAGCTAGCTAGCTTGTTCACAAATTTATTAATTCCTTGAAAATCGATTTTTCTTAAGTATAAAGGTCAAAGCATCTAAAATTTAATTGCGGAAATCATTAAAAAGACTTTTGTGAAGTTGAAGTCTCTCAAAAATTGTATATACTATTTCTATACACTGCATGCACTAAAATATTGGCATACCTTGATAATGTATTTATGTACAGCAGGGGAGGTTAAGTTGTGCTGATAAATAGTTTGGTTGGCTACCGAAATGATAACTTCAGCAGTATCATTCCACACTATCTTGTATGCAATAATATTAAAGCGGCTAGTAGTATATGTCAGAGGTGGTTCCCAACTAACGCTCAGCAATACACTGGACTTATTGGCTGGTGTTATGGCAATGTTAAGATTTTGTGGAGCACTGGGCCCACACTTTTCAAGACTACTATTTTTATCATCGGTATCCCAGCAATCTATATAATGGTATACATATATACCTTCACAGCATTGTCATTTTGAGTACCCACCTGAAGGGATGTCTATGTCAATTTGATTAGTAGTAAGATATCTACCAATAGCCATTGAATATGGTAACCCACTTATCTACGGTAGCAATTCTATTACATTATGATAACACAAGTAGTACAGACCTCTACATGCAGTGATGTGCCAGCTGACAGACTAACGTTCACTTGATAATGCAACACACTCTACACAAATAATGCACACACACACAGTAGGCATCATATAAAGTGAGGGTCACTTACTGCTGGCAAACACATACAACGAACTGTTGAGATGGAACCATTGTTGACGGTAATGACCAACTGGTGTCTAACGGCTACAGTTGTAGTAAAGATTTATTAACTACTACACAAGTTAAGGTGTAATAAGTTGTATGACAGAAAAATAGATGGAGTGCATTCATTTGTTTAAAGTACCACTGCCGAACACAGTGATTCAAGTTGTATACTATGTATACTCACTTTTTATGAATGTAATGGATTTAGCTTGAATCGGTTAGTTACTGTTGTCACAACACCCTTGAAAATGGAAAACACTATACAGGGACCTTTATTGCAAGAAAAATTTGTATTTTTGCTCTCAGAAGAAATGTTTACAATTAATACTGTACAATACGATACATGCAAGATATATGGACCCAAAAATGTGTGTCAGTTTTAATTTTGTTAATGCATCCCTGACTACGAAATTTGTAAAATCAAAAGACAACAAATTAGCTTTAGAGCACAAAATATTATTACCTATAACTGCGCTCCACTGGAGATGCAATGTAGCCATGGTCAAGCTAACAGCAGTCCATGTATTAGAAAGCACTTCAAGCTTTGGAGCCACTGGTTGTCCGGTGGCATTAGGGCATGACATGTGATTGCAACCTGCAAATTAACTATACATTGTCAGCAGTATAGTGATCAAGTTACAGAGGCGTAGGAAGATGAGAAGTTATAGGGATCACAATTGTAGTCCAAGAACCCTGCTATAAACTAGGGGGTCTCCCATTCCTACACCCCTGCAGTTACTAACAATTTATCCACTGAGGTCCAATATTAGCACCAATATATGACTGGTTGTCAACACACGTGTCACTGCCCTGGTCAATAGTGGCTGTATGACATCATCATTAATAATTATAATGAGATCACGTGATCGCTTACCACATTGAGGTAGGATTTTCGACAATGGACACGCATTAGCTATATAAGGAATGATGTTATATCATATCGTATGTATGTATGTATGTACAAACCTTCAACTGAGCGACCACAATCTTTCTCGCAGTTCTGTACAAATTAATACATACTCACGTGATCGATATTAATACCAGTTTGAAGTCCACTGACTCACCTCTCCAGTACAATTAGTACACTCAGTAACTCCTCTATCAACACGACAATACAGCACTAACAGAACCGCCAGGCAACTCGCTGTTGCTAACATCGTTGAGTTCACCAATGGCTTAGTGCTTAATATATTATTACTTATGGATATTCACTTCCGTTTGGGTACGAATACGCGGAGTGACGGAATTCCGGCCAGTGCGCTTACATAATGACGTAACATAATCTATCTATTGTTAAACCAGGCGCGCGCCGTCCGCGGCCCGCGCCTGGTTTCTTGAAATCGTTTTCGTGAAAACGTCGGTATGTGTGTGTGTGTGTGTGTGTGTGTGTGTGTGTGTGTGTGTGTGTGTGTGTGTGTCCTCCCCCCAGGCTATTAAAAACTATTCACGTGAAATGAAGCCTGAATAACCAATCAAATTAGTCCTACTGCTTTTCTATGACACCATAGATTATTATAATCTATGATGACACTTGCTATCGATATTACTGATGGGCGGGGCCTTAGTAACGAAGCGCGTCGTTAGTAACAGCCGAATAAGAACAAGGTAATGCAGTGTTAGCCGTTCATTCCATAGTAAAAGCCGTTTGAACAGCTGTACATTACTAACAAGACGGAGCGCTTCAGTTTTGAAAGTAGGCGTGCCGTGCGGGTTGCGGAGCTTATAATACAAGACTAGCCTATAGTGTTACAACAAGAATTTCGGCTTAAAACAACTTTGTACTACTTTTTAAAAGTTTTATCACTAAAGTACTGGAGTATAAAGTCGGTTTAAACAAAAGAATTAAATTTGTATGCGTTGCTATGTGCTCCTAAGTGATGAGTCTTTGCTCACATGACTTACTCGTGACGTCATTAATTACTATTACAATACACTGAATAGCAGTTGATTAACAGTGGTTTAACTTACACATCGCCTGGTTTTTAGATGGTAGAACATCAACTTGTTTCACATTAGTCTCGCGTAGAAAAAGGCGCCTATACTGCAAGCGATAGCGCCCTGCGCGAAAAAAGCGGTCTGGCTACTGTACGCGAGACTAGTTTCACATCACTACCCAGGGGAGGCTGAGCAGGGGCAACCGCCCTCCAAAAATCATACTACATATGCAGTTGCCTATGTATGTAGTTTCTATTATCTGAAGTTTGCCTCCTCCAATGGAAAGGCACCTAGGCCACCCCTGCTACCTAGTCTCGCAAGCCAGACCATAATTTACGCGCAGGGCCTTATCGATTAGAGATAAGCGCCCGCGGTAAAAGGGTCTGGTACATCTCTCGAGTTAACCTCCTTCGCCTGGGAGGTACAGAATTGCTGCGAAACCTATCCTTTTTGTGTTTTTTGGCAGGATGGTCAGGCCCTTGGCTGGATGATGCTGAATCGAGTTCTCCCCAGGGCATTGGAATAAATTGTTGGCATCGCCCTGAGCAAGACTTTTTACTAGCATATATGTGCTTCAAGTAAGTTGTGGTTCGCTATATATATATAGGCTATATACCCAATTGCCTGACGTCATTCTTTGGCCTGGCAACCAGATAACTAGCCATGATATTTTGTTTAGGCTACTCAGTCAGTCCAATAGCCATGCAGTGTCACTGGCTGACTGGCTCTCTTATGAATCTTGAAACCACTAACTTGAGCACAGCATCAAGTTCCCATCACCCAAACAAAAGGCCCAAACATCCCTGCCCTTAGTTTTCTTTTGATTTTTGTACCATGGAGTCCCAATGTTCTTCTCCCTGTGGGATTGAACTCCCAATGTTACTTAACCCGTCGTAGTATCTACTTAGCTAAATACATAACTACTCTCACTATAGCTCACCAAATATTACCTAGCCATACAACCATTCCTAATACTGTATATGATAATATAAATTACATTGAATGAATATTCACAGCTTCTGATCAGAGTCTTCTGCTGGACTAGCCTGCTGCCTGATTGCCACTGTCCACACCTGTGCCTCGCACCGCAGCCGTGGGATCCCATGATAACGAACTACTCAGATTTGCTAGGTGTGTTGCTGCTGGCTTCACATATCTGTGGAATGCATTACTCTTCCATCTTCCCAGTAGTTTGATTTGTGAGTCAGGGACCCGGAGTTGAGCTGCAGTAGTTGCTGCACCAGATCTAAAACTGTGACCAGAGAAACCTGATGGATCACTTCCTAGTTGCTGTATAACAGCACGCAGACGCACTACCAGTAGCGGTCTCGTCAACGGGGCTCCTGATGCAAATTTGAATAATGGACCTGGTGCATTGCCTCTCTGTACCATCCACTGTAGCAAGGCTGCTACCGGACACAGCTCGTCATTTGTCCTACCTAGCATAATGTCCGTGCCCTTGCAAAATGGATCTGTCTTAGATGTCTTCAAATGAATGCGAAGGAGAGATGGATTTTGATAGTCATCCACGGCCACATCACTGAAGGTTAGGTCAGTGGTTTCATCAAAGCCCTTGGTTGTGTCCTGAATACATAGTTCCCCTGATCGCATGAAACCAAAGAAACAAGTGGTGAAAGCTGCCCAGAGCATGGTATTGTCCTGATGTGGGGGGTGGCTTGACCAAAAACGACAGATGTCACGGAGCAGTGGGGGTGTAATCGGCAGCCTGGCTCTCTGTGTGGTGGGTGTCTTAGGTGATCGTGCTTGAGATATTTTTATTCCTCTCAGTACTTGCTGCAGGCGAGGCATGCTAGCCACTACGGGAGGGGGAAGACACTGTTGAAGATGTAGTTGTCGAATTGCTGATAGATATACTCTCAATGAACTAGCTGATACCTGGTCTAGAGTGAGATAGGTTACATATCTGCATAATAATAATTCTGAGGCTGGGGTTGTACATAGTGAATATTGATTACAGAACTTGATATATCGATTTAATGCTGTGGAATACACTTTTCTAGTAGAGGCGGCTAGGCCTGATGAAAAATACTGCTCCACAGATCTGTCCAGCGTCTGGAGCACCAATCCGGTTTCTCCAAAAGTAGCAAGTGGAGTAGTTCGGATGGGATGGCCTCTGGAATTGGGCACGCCTGTGGACACAGAGAAAGAAACTGTGATTTATTATTGCGCGATATTGCATCTGCAGCAGTGTTATGAATACCAGGGATATGACCCGCAGAAATCTGACCCTGAAAATGAGCCTGCAGGAAGGCCAGGCATCGGAGCAGGTGAGCCATATCTGGTACTCTAGATGTGTTAGAATTTATTGCTGACACCACTGTAGAATTGTCAGACAGGATGCGGATCGACTTCTTAGCCCAGTGACGACCCCAGATGGCCACTGCTAAAACAACAGGAATCAGTTCCTTGGTAGCAATAATGGCCTCTTGCAAGAGGCCTGCCCATTCCAGTTGGAGCCAACGGTGATTCCAAATAGCACCACATCCCCATGAGCCAGAAGCATCGGAGGTGATAGTAAAGTGTGGTGGCACCGATATTGCCAACTCTAAGAATGAGACGCCATTCCAAATATCCATGAAACAGAACCACCACTCCAAATCAGATCTGGCATCTGCATTCAGTCGAATGAAATGATCCAGTTTCGTCCCCTGAGTTGACAGATCAATCAACCTCCGTAAGAAAATCCTGCTGACCCGTACAACTTTGCTTGCATGAGCTAACGTGCCAATCAGAGATAGCAATTCCCTTTTCCTGCAAGCTTTTCGTTGACGCCAAGTTGCCACCATTCTTCTGATAACCTGGAGTTTTTCTTCTGGTAAACGCAACACCCCCCTGACTGAATCAATTTCAATTCCCAGAAACACTAGAGACGTAGAAGGGCCTTCTGATTTGCGGTGTTCAATTGGCATGCCTGCCTTCTCACAGATGGTATGCATAATTGATATATTGTGTAGGCATTCATCAGAGTATGGTAAACCAATGGTGAGGAAGTCATCTAGATAATGGATTCCCCAAGTAACACCATTTTGCTGCATAATCCATAGCAGTGCATCAGCCACTGAGGAGAAAATAAATGGAGCTGATCGGAGACCGAGTGGGAGTCTCAAATCGACATAAATTCTATCCTCCCATTGAAAGCCCAGTAAGTGGCTATCCTCTGGTGCCACTGGTATGTTTCGGTAAGCTTGCTTCAAATCCATCTTAGCTAGTAGAGCCCTTTTCCGGCCTGCAATACCTGTTGAGCTGCTACCATGACTGACGTGTACTGACATGAGCACGCGTCCTTTGAGATACCATCATTGACGCTCCCCCCACTAGGGGATGATAGGTCCATGATCATTCTCCATTGGTTTGTACGGCCTTTCTTCGGGATAACCCCCAAGGGGCTAATGTGGATGTTGGATGAACTTACAGCATCTGAGGATGCCGTTCCTACGCAAGCAATTCGCCGTAATTCCAATTCATCGGCAATGTAAGCCGAGACCACTTGTGGGTGAGCCACCGCCGAAACGAGGTTAGTTGCAGCTGGCCGAAGTTTGCACTTCGATGACTGAAAGCCAATGCGAAATCCTTTCTTTAGACCTTGCAAAATGAGATCCACAAACTGTTTATTATGGTGGCCGAGAAGGGTCAGGGCCGAAGCAAAAAGCCGCTTCGGCCAACGGAAAAGCCGATGCGGCCTCTAGTGGGCCGCTTCGGCCTTGTCACTAAGCCGAAGCGGCCTTTATGGGCCGCCGCGGTCCATCGCTTCGGCCCTCCCATTTGCCGCAGCGGCCTTATTGAAATTACTCTATTACAACATCCATCGATGTTATATCCTATTATAGCAATCAGCAGAGTTCAACATCAGTGTCCATTACAGTCGGTTATTCACCCGCGCACATCAACTAAATATCAACATTATATAGCAGTGTGACTGTCTCTGGGTGCCATGTTAGTATACAAATCAGCCGGTTTTGGCCCATTTTTAAGTCAGAAACTGATCTCTATCTCGTGCACAACTCCGTAGCTAACTGTTAATTTGTATATTGAAATTATAAAGGGATTCAATTATATATAGGATTGTGAAACTGCACTGAGGTATTTTACACATCCATTTGTGTAATGTGCAAACATGGAGGGTTGTCGCAGGGACAATCAGACACATTTATGTATAAAGTCAGTAAAACTATAGTTATATATTGTGTGCAGTAACAATGTTTTATCTTCCGTTGTACAGCCATCTCTACTCAAACCACTAGCTACAGCCCCACAGTCAGTTTCATTGGCAAATTGTGTAGATCGAAGGCTATCTGATAACAATTCACACAACAAATCACCAGCAGGTGGCAGATTACAGTGCATCTCTTCACCCAACCAATGGCACCTGTGCACAGAATTAAATAGTGTAATTAAATTGGACTAAAACAATATGTACAATAACACATGCACATTACATACTGTACCATACACTCACATGCAGTCCCTCCCATACCATTGTCATTGCATGCACGCATGCACATGTGTCTATTTTAATGTGGATTCCTAGCTGGCAGCCTCAGCAAGACACTTGCTAAGGATTTTATCGATGTTTTCTTGTCAACTAACATATGCCAAACACATAACTCTCAAGAAGAGGTGGCTTTCACAGGTTAGGCAGTCACTATAGGCTAGTACAAAAGTTGACACATTAAACATCACTTTAATGGTCAAGAAAGCACCTTCAAATGAACAATAATACTCTACAATAGCTCATATGGGCATGACAATAGTTTCATAAGGCTGTCTAGAATCAGTGGAATGGAATGGTGGAATGGAATACTGGAATCAATAATTTGATGCCAAAAGTGGCTTTAAGCCCCGTGAGTCATTAATGTTCAACACACCATGTACATATGGTACGTAGGTAATATGTACATAGATATATCAATGTGCAAACTATAAGTTTGCACACAACTCCCAAGAGTTGTTTTGAACTCTTCAACAGCAACAGTAGCAAGAGCTCTATGACAGCTAACTCCAAACACACTTTATGCATGGCTAGCTACATTATGTATGTACATATGGTTATACAATGATCATAAGCTAACAGGAGCACAAACTATCCTGTTGAAAATGAATTGTTGTTGCAGTTAACATGCAAAAATGTACTGTTTGTATATGGGATGATGCAGCCTAGGAAACAGGTATAATAGTCCCGAGGAAGACAGGTAGTGTTCCCACTTTCAAATTAAATGACTTAGGGAAGTTTTAAGTACAATATATTTAGGCCATTCCAGTATTCCATTCCAGTGTTCCATTCCACCATTCCATTCCACTGATTCTAGACAGCCCTTTTATAACACATGAAATTACATGGGTCATTAAACAAAAAAATTAGTGTCATTTCTCACAAGATCAAACAAACTATCACTTAAAATTATTACCTGTGACGCCCAAATAATTATCACTATCAATACACATAATCACAGGCAATTTATGGTATACATAAAATATCCACTAAATATGCTATCATCACATATGCGTACATAGATGCACTGTGGATATCTAATACATAGAGAGCAGCAATCTTTAATGACATGGCTGTACATCTCTAGTCCCTTTTGCGATCTATTAGTCCAGGTACAGAATGCTAACCTGTCCATATTCACTGCTGTGTGTGCTTTCAAGACTCCAACTGGCAGCTGACCATACCCCATCACCTCGCTTTCAATTAATGCCCACTTCAATCGCAGGAACACTTGCGAACACGTGATCAAAAAGTGAACGATTATGAAATGGATGCTATTAACATCGATGGTAATTAGCAGTGAAAAGTGTTCATGTATATCGTGCGTTTCCTCTACTAGATGCGTTGAAAGAGTATTTTTACTCCGGTCGTACGTACAAGACCATTCTACACAGGCTAAGTGTGGTTCATGGCGTCGATAAAAGGTAACAGTAATTGTATAATGTGAGTTCTTATATATATATATATATATGACACTGTAGTTTGTCATGGCTGAAAAGAAGGCTAAAGAGTCTTGGTCTTAAGCGACGTGGTGCAGACCCTCCAGAAGAAACACTGGAGGCACTTGTTCAAGTATGTAATACCATCTGTTTTGTGCCATAATATAATTCAGAATTATTAAAAATTTAAAAGTAAGTAGGGATTGATCTTTCGTACTGCTACAAAAAGTAAAGAAACAAGCAACACTGAAGATCCTGACACTGAGATAATTGATAAAAGTTTAATCCCTACTTTTGGCTTACTACTAATCTACTGAAAAAATGTGAGCCAAAAGTAGGGATTAAACTTTTATCAATTATCTCAGTGTCAGGATCTTCAGTGTTCCTTGTTTCTTCACTTTTTGTAGCAATACAAAGATTGATCCCTATTCACTTATTAAATTTATAATTTTTAATATATCTAGTTTGTTTGCTTTTTATAGCATACTTGCGTAGTATAATTGTATCAATCTCTCCTTGCCTTCCAGGCGCATAAAAATCTTACAGGCACCTCTTTATAATTAATCATGTTTTTACAGGTGCTTAATTTTAAGGAAAGGTTAACATGGGAAAGCACCTGTACTATAGCAAATACATTCGAAAAACATTGCAAATCTATTTGTCAAGGATATGTATCAGCAGGAGGTTAATAGTAATAAGTAATAACAGTGGAGGTGAACAAATTATCTCACCTGTTTACAGGCGAAAGCACAACACCTCGATCAGCACCTTCTTTCGAGATTTTTGCACGTAGTTAACGGATAAAGAAAGAACAAGAAAAACAGTGAAGGATAAAAAGAAAAGCCATGGCATAGTGAAAAATCTTAATTGGAACAACTGTTTCGTAAATCGGACGTGATTACCTTTGTTGTGTGAAAACTCTGGAGCCATACTCCTGGTGCTAGTGGGTCTTACGACAGGCAAGCCGGCAGTCAGACCAAGTACTGGTAGGTTCGAAAATTTTTAAAATTCTCTACCGATCACACTGTTAGGATTTCACGGAGTTTAACGAAGGAATGTTGTTATCATAGAGTAACCAATGTATTCCAGTCAGTTTTTTTGGGTATGGTGTACTGTGAGGCCTGTTGTGGAGACGTGAAAAAGTGGGACACCATGTTTTTGTGTTGATCCCTACTATTAAGTACTATCGTACTTAATGATAAGAAAGCAGTTGTATTATAGCAAAATTGAAAATCCATTTGTCCAAGATATATATCACCACCATTATAAAGTTCATGGTGTAATAAAGTACATGCCAACATCCCGTCTGTTTATAGTAGCTAATAACGGGGGCATAAAACGAATTCTCACGTGTTCACAAGCGGCTTTTTTCATGACGTAATAAGCTGAAAGTGCAACACCTCATTCAACACCTTTTGAGATTTTGTGATTTTCGCACGTTAATGGATAAAGAAAGAACAAAGAAGATAGTGAAGGATAAAATAAAATCCATGGCACAGAGGATAAATCTTAATCGGAACAACAACTTTATAAATTGGACATGATTACCTTCGTTCTGTGAAAGATCTGGAGCCATACTCCTAGTGCCAGTGAGTCTTACGGCAGGCCAGCAGTCAGACAAAATACTGGTAGATTCAAAAAAATTTTAATTTCCTTGCTGATCGCACTGTTAGGATTTTCATGGCATTTAACCAAGGAACGTTGTTATCATAGCATAACCAATGTATTGGTCGGTTTTTTCTGGTAAAGGTGTATTGTGAGGTGTGTTGTAGAGGTGCAAAAAATCGGGATGCCATGTTTTTTCATGTCAATCCCTACTATTAAGTACTACTGTACTTAATGTTAGTTCTGTAATGCAGTAGCGGTGGGCATAATTCGAAACTAATCAGTCATAGGTCAGAAAAAATTTGATTATCAAGGATCAATAGAAAATTTAAAGCACACATTGAAGTTTATGGATTTATGCTAGATTATAAGCTTATACATTAATATTTTGCAAGCTAGGTGCTGTGGATGCAGTCAAACTTATGTATAGATATAGTTGATCACCACACAACTTTTAAGCATGTAAATATAATAGATTGTCAGATGAATAAGGAGGGAGCCTAAAGATTCTTTTCATTCAGGATGCCGGATTAGCTAGTACTCAGTGTCAACATGAATACAGTGTTTCCAGATTCATTACACCCAGAAGGAAAAAGCAGCACAAAAGGCCTGTGCAAGCTGCCTGTCTAACTTACCGATTACAGCAATGTGCACAAGTAAAGTAAGCCATGGGCGTTGTACTACACAATTATAGTAGATACAGACTAGGGGTGAGGAATTATACTCAAAACTCTTTGCATTTGCATTATGCTCTAAAATTCATTCTTTTCAAAATTATTGCAACTGATTTTGAAATACATGGCCTAATATTGTGTAACTATATTATTGCATGCACTTTGGCTGCTTTAAGGTGGCATTAAAGTATAATAAAGTGAAACCAAGTGTTTGCTGGAAGGGATAGCTGTAGAATGGTAATAAAATATCCTGGTTAATTTCTGTAGACTGACAAAATGTAGTGACTGGATTTCTCTATAAAACTACATATTGATTTTTTGTTTTTAAATGCCACTGCCAACTTTATTAAGTTCAGAGAGTGGAATAACAGTTGTTGCCTTTGTTAAATTGAAGAACTAAATCCGTAGAATTGTGAAGAAAGGATTTGTCTTAATTTATCACTATGTTGCTGTTACTATTACTAATTTCGCAGTAGAAATTAGTAATAATAACATTATTCATTTACTCTTCCAATTATCCCATAGCTACACTACTTTTGACTAGAAATATCTGCTGCTTTAGGTCATATGTGGTAGTTAATTGAACATGCTAAGTCACCATCAGTTGCATTTATCCCAATGTTAATCCCAATGGTAGAAACATTAGAGGGCTAGGAACATGTATAATTATAAGGCTACCACTAATTGGTTTAATGCCACCTTAATAGAGCACTGAATTGATTATTGATCAATCTGATGTCTGTGAAATTATTGAAGGCCATAATATATACTATTTTCTGGTTTTGCTTCAAATTGACTAATAAAATGCCAGCATAATGATAGAATTATAATCCTCTGCATTATGCTAAATTTATTCCTATATAATTGCCTCATGCCTAATATAGATGTTATGTATTGTATTGGTACTAGTAACTAACTTATACATTATTACTTTTAAAGTTACTAGTAATATATAATGGAGTTACTTTTATGATAGAGTAATTGTAACTGTAATATATTACTTCTTTGCAAAAGTAACTATAGTTGGTTCGCGTTCACCGTGCGGTTGGGCCGGCTGAAAGGAAGCCATTTAAGATCAAAGTGTTCTTAACATATGTTTCCTACGTCACTATTTTAATTATGCGTAATATGCGCGCACGACAGCTCACATTTTCTAAAATGGCATCTTCACAAGACCCGTGCATTATCTATTTTAAGGAAAGAAAGCGCTTCTGGAGCGATAATAAGTATGTTTCAATACAAATATTGGTGAGGTTAAAGAAGTTTTGGTATGAACGATAAATATTATAACAAAATGGTAAGCTGCTCTATGTATGGCGCTATATTTACTGTACCTTTAGAGGTATCTTTGAGCAAACATTTCACCATTAATAACGAAAATGTAGGGCACTTATTATTACTAATTGACACATTGGCGCGCTTTACTACTAATACGTCACGAACATGGTAACTTCAAAGGACTGTGGTTAAATAGCTTCTCCACAGGAAATGTATGGGAAAACTTACAAGCTTCATAACTCTCCAGCAGTGACTCCAGCTGAAGCGCTTCTTGTTTAATCGTCTCCGGCATTTGACGGGCTTCATGACAATATAAAAGTTTTTATTCTGGCATGTTTCTACCGGAAGTTATTAAAGAAAAGGCGACCGCACGGTAAACGCCAACCAACTATAGTAATATGTATTTATAAAGTAACTTCCCCAACACTGTATCTATATGCTAAACAAAAACACCTGGGGGTGTAAAAAAGTGCGAGGCCAATCAGAAGCAACATGCAAGCAGGCAGGCGCAACCAAAAGCTTTGATATCAGCTGAGGCCAAGAAGTTACTTTATCAAAAAACCTTAAACTCCTTGAATGACATACAGTTCATAGCATATTTTTCATGATTGGCTTTAAAAAGGTGGCCAAGTGACAAAGCCAATCGTGAAAATATGCTATAAACTATTGTATGTCATTCAAGGAGTTAAAAGTTTTTGATAAAGTAACTTCTTGGCCTCAGCTGATATCAAAGCTTTTGGTTGTGCCTGCCTGCTTGCATGTTGCTTCTGATTGCCCTCACACTTTTTTTATACCCTAGGTGTTTTTGTTTAGCATATCACTACTTTTTGTAAACAAATATCACTACTTTGTGGAAGCATATAAGCAGATGCTACTTTGAAGCTTAATTTGAAAAACTCAAAATTACAATTTTTTTAAACTTTCACTACAGAGTGATACATCAATATAGATTGTGTATCTGAAAGCTTATGCAAATCATTTGAAGGGGTCCAAGTTATGGCAACTATTAGTCTACAGTGTAATAGCCTTTCTCAAATACATTCAAATGTTTACTTCAGGCTGAAATTAGTATGGCAGGTAGAGCATACATGGGGGAAGTGTTGACACAAGTTTGGCTGAAATCCATTAAGAAATGAGTGAGTTATTTGACAAAGAAGTGAATGCTCAAAAAGAGAGTTTGAAAAAACTTCTGGGGTTCACACAAGCTCCTACAACACCACGAAAAAGTGTGCGATGAAAATGAAAGAAACAAAGAAAAAAAGCGACGCACGCATAAAAATGTTATTGATGGAAGGAAGCCCTTTATAAGGACCTGCCCAGCGCTGTGATATATTTTAAATTTTGTTTTCTAAAGCGTTTGTAAGATATGCAGCTAAACAGACTCCATTAAGATAGAAAAGCCATACAAACATCTGTTGTGCTTGTGCGAAAAATGGCTTTGAGTTAATTTTATTCACAGCTTACAGTCTTTACTAAGTGGTTTTACAATTGAGCTGCCATAATTTTCTATAATTTATTGCAACCTTCTATCAAGAAGCCATACGAATGTCCGTGGTGCTTGTGCAAGAAATGGTTTTAACGTTATTAACAAATTTTATTCACACCTTACAATCTTTACTAAGTGGTTTTGTAGCTGAGTTGCCATATTTCAACAATTTATTGTACCTTTCTATTTCCAATGTTTGACATTCCGCATCATATGTCAGTGTAACACGAAGTTTTCCAAGAAAAGGTGCTTTAATTAGAAAGCGCCATGTTGTCCAGTGGATTTCTCCATTCAAAAGGAAAGTGATATTACATGCTGTGTTTTTGTTGTATGTGTAATTGCACCACTGATTGTGTAGTACAACTTTTTGATATTGTTTGATAAGTTATACTTTGTACTATATACTGTTGTTTCTGGCAGAAATTTATAATTATATATACCTATGTAGTGAAAAACATGGACGATACTTGACAACTTTTATAATATTGGTATTTTCATAATCATGAAGATCATAGGCGGCGGAATAGGGGGGCAGGAGGGGCTTTAGCCCCCCCCCCCCCCCAGTTTTTGCTGACACTACACAGGATTGTATTTTTCTCCATACAAATTCTCCCTAAAATTTCTGGTAGCCCCCACAGTTTTCAGCAGCTTCCTACGCCACTGGTGAATATTATTGTTTTTGCTATCGTGATAGCATAATTTTCACTATTCCTCAGCCCTATGATAATTGTTTAGTGATCTGAGACCCCATGTAATGTGCATGTGTTATTGTACATATTGTTTTAGTCCAATTTAATTACACTATTTAATTCTGTGCACAGGTGCCATTGGTTGGGTGAAGAGATGCACTGTAATCTGCCACCTGCTGGTGATTTGTTGTGTGAATTGTTATCAGATAGCCTTCGATCTACACAATTTGCCAATGAAACTGACTGTGGGGCTGTAGCTAGTGGTTTGAGTAGAGATGGCTGTACAACGGAAGATAAAACATTGTTACTGCACACAATATATAACTATAGTTTTACTGACTTTATACATAAATGTGCCTGATTGTCCCTGCGACAACCCTCCATGTTTGCACATTACACAAATGGATGTGTAAAATACCTCAGTGCAGTTTCACAATCCTATATATAATTGAATCCCTTTATAATTTCAATATACAAATTAACAGTTAGCTACGGAGTTGTGCACGAGATAGAGATCAGTTTCTGACTTAAAAATGGGCCAAAACCGGCTGATTTGTATACTAACATGGCACCCAGAGACAGTCACACTGCTGTATAATGTTGATATTTAGTTGATGTGCGCGGGTGAATAACCGACTGTAATGGACACTGATGTTGAACTCTGCTGATTGCTATAATAGGATATAACATCGATGGATGTTGTAATAGAGTAATTTCAATAAGGCCGCTGCGGCAAATGGGAGGGCCGAAGCGCTTCGGCTTAGTGACAAGGCCGAAGCGGCCCACTAGAGGCCGCATCGGCTTTTCCGTTGGCCGAAGCGGCTTTTTGCTTCGGCCCTGGCCGCTGCGGCCTGACCCTTCTCGGCCACCATAGTATATCGGTATAATGTGACAGCTCGCGCAGCCAGAAAGGTAGGCTGATAGTCGATCCCTCAGACTCCAGTTGCAGTGGCAAGCACGGAAGCCCATCTGGCCGAAGATTGGAGCACGCATACAGATCTGCGAGCTGCCGTGCAATGTTCCCAGGTGGAGATTCAGCAGGTGTGCCTGTATAAGTGGGTGTATCAGTGTTATCGATACCATACCTGCATGTATCGCTATGCATGGTTAGGATAATATGGTCCCCTAAACAACCCTGGTGCATTTCCCTCAGCAGCCTATGACCAGCGGTAACCCATTGGTGCCTCCCCGAGTAACGATATCCGGGCCTGCCTCTCCGTATGCCGCTGTGGATAGGGAACAGCGAGAGACTGTATGGTATCCGATAACTACCCTATATATGCATTATGCTCGCTCAATTTTGTAAACGCATATGCAGTATAGTAGATAACTGTATCATCTGTCAGCGAGTATACCTAACAGGTAGCAGCTAATGCTATATACACATGAATAAAACCTGCTAATATAGCTACCTGGGCGCGCCCGCACGCCCCATAAATACAGAATAATATCGATACCATACAATAATAGTCACAGTTACACAGCCGAGTCCTCCACCACCAGCTCGCTGACTCACTCGGCGAACGGCTTCGTGTTTTCTCTCTTCCTTTGGTTGCCGCACTGAACTTTTGGGTGGGAACCCTTGCATATTGCACATCGGTGTAGATATTTGCACATCTGGAAAAAACATCCCTTCGGGGAGTTGAAATTGCGGCAAATTTGTGTCGCTCCCGACGAATGAACTTGGATGCGCGGAGTTTTCCGCGGTGCCTCCCCACACACATCAGATGTGTGATCCACGGAATGACAGTACCTGCACCAGGCCTCCGCCGAATTCTTAGCCAAGCCTAAGAAGCATTGAGCAAACATTGCTGGTTCTGCTCTGGTCCACAATAGGCCTGGTCTAGAGGCCATCTCTTGCCGGAAATTCTGATCATAAATGACCCAGCTAGGCCATTGAAACCTCTTCGCGTACTTGGCTATTTCCGTCATATAGGCCATCAGATCGGCTATGATAGCTGGCTGGGCTGAGGCCTTGATCGCTGCAAATAGGGCAAAACACTGAGCCCAGGTCGGGAAGTCTGGGATCAATCGGCGTGGGTTGTCGGTCTGCTGCACCTGTAAGAGTAGGACCCTATAGTATCCCAATCATTGGCTGAAGATCGGCTTTTCCCCTTTGCTGGGGGCAAATCGGAAAAATCAACATATTCGCCAGCTTTGATCTTCTCAATGAGCCGTTGAGACAAAGCTGGTAAGCCCTCCCCAATTGATACAAGAGCTGGGGAAGGGAGCTGCAGGTATTGTTCAGCCACCATGTTCCGCCGTTCCGTAGTATTCGAGGCCCCAATTGCTGATGAAGGTCTCTTGCAGGGCAAAGTGACCGGCTTGCTCGGTGAAGTGCTGGAGTTGAGCGTCCAGTAGTTGCTGTTGCGGGGGAATGACTGCCTCCTGCACTGAACCGCCTATATAGAGATACAGGGGCCGTATAAATGCTTTAACCATTAATTGCTAGATGTAGTAGCTATCGGTAACATACAGCTAGCTGATAAGCTACTACCACATTATGCATCTGTTATATAGCCATCTGGCTACATGAATGGGCTAGAACGCCCCTGCCGTGGGCCCCTATAGTCCCGCCAGCTGTACTACTGCATGCCTTGTCGATACAGAGAGCTTCTCCCTGATCAAACCAATGGTTTTTCTGCGCGACCAAAAGCAGCCTAGTTATACCATTATAATTTTGCCAATTGCCGGTAACGAAGTCGCCGTCGCAACCCGATAACCCAACTTGCTGAGCTCATGCAGCAATAAGTGAGCCATTACCAAGCGACAAACTAACTCCCCACGGATGGGGAGGCCTTAGCTGAATTGCTGCCCTGATTCCAGGGTTCTCTCTGATCTGTTCGACGGGGAGCCTTCACTCCTCGCGACCGAGGGGTGAGGATACCCGCGGTATGTCATTACTATGCAACCATAGTCGGTAACGAAGGCCGCTGCTACGACCACGGTACCCAGAATGCAGCTGAGCCCTGCCAAGCAGGGGTTTGCTCTTAGTAGTTATGCCTATAGACAAAGTCCCGTTGGGCCTGAAAACCACTCATGCAAAACAAGCTTCGGGTTCCCTGAGAGCTGCATGCGGATGCGGGCCTAGCTGCAAGCTGTCATATGAGGGGGGGGGGGGGGGGGGGGGGGAGGTTGATGCCCACAGGAGCCGGAAAGGGTAAAATAAATGGGGACAGGATAACAAACAAAAAAACAAAAAAAAAACAACAACAACAACTGATAAACCCTATATACATTTCCATCCCACCAAAAGAAACCTACTAACAAACAGAAAAAACCACCTGGGAAGGGGTCTGGGGTGTGTATATGAAGGAAGAGTTCACCCCTTGCCAGCGGGCGAAGGGGGAGACGGATAGGGCATTGCGACGGGTGCCCAGGGCCAAGGCCTGAATTCCCATGGTCGCTAGCTAGCTAAACAGTCGTACCTGCATTGTTTCCGGCACTCCGCTTGTCGGACTTGGATGCGGTTAGCCACACCTTCCAGCGTGTCTCTGTGTGTGGCGAGGCCTGTTATAATGGCCTGGATATCTTCATCCCTAAGTATCACTTCGAGAGGTTGAGCCATGGAACAGATAAATTCACAACGGCAAATTCCAAGCCAATTATTGCTGGGTTACCAAGTTAGAACACGGTAGCTAAGATAGCTATGTCGCTGTAATAGCCTTTAAAACCGGTTTAACTGGTTTATATTTGAATATGCGGAAACCCGTGGCTCGTCCGTTAAAGTTATTAAACTTCATTAAAATCTGTCGCTCAGGAATGTGATTACGTAATAAACATAGTCATCTATGATTACGTATTCTACCGTACACGTAACAATTGCGCGCTTAACAATGGCTACTTCTGTTGGTTATAGATGTATTTGCGCGTGAGTCATTCATGAGCTTTTACCGCGGGCGCTTATCATCTCTAATCGATAAGGCCCTGCGCGTAAATTGTGGTCTGGCTTGCGAGACTACCCTGCTACCCGTGAGGGAGCCAACATCAGGAACTAAACTGATGCATGCAGAAACAAGTTGATGTTCTACCATCTAAAAACCAGGCGATGTGTAAGTTAAACCACTGTTAATCAACTGCTATTCAGTGTATTGTAATAGTAATTAATGACGTCACGAGTAAGTCATGTGAGCAAAGACTCATCACTAAGGAGCACATAGCAACGCATACAAATTTAATTCTTTTGTTTAAACCGACTTTATACTCCAGTACTTTAGTGATAAAACTTTTTAAAAGTAGTACAAAGTTGTTTTAAGTCGAAATTCTTACTGTAACACTATAGGCTAGTCTTGTATTATAAGCTCCGCAAACCGGACGGCACGCACACTTTCAAAACTGAAGCGCTCTGTCTTGTTAGTAATGTACAGCTGTTCAAACGGCTTTTACTATGGAATGAACGGCTAACACTGCATTACCTTGTTCTTATTCGGCAGTTACTCACGACGCGCTTCGTTACTAAGGCCCCGCCCATCAGTAATATCGATAGCAAGTGTCATAGAAAAGCAGTAGGACTAATTTAATTGGTTATTCAGGCTTCATTTCGCGTGAGTAGTTTTTAATAGCCTGGGGGGCGGACACACACAAACACACACGCATACCGACGTTTTCACAAAAACGATTTCAAGAAACCAGGCGCGCGCCGGCCTGCGCCTGGTTTAAAAATCCGAGGGACCCCTTGCCACACACTTGGAGTTACTCAATGTGATGTTTTTATGATAAATATATTTTGTGGAAGTCATTAGTTCCAAACGCTGCATTACATTTCGGACATTTCCTTTGTCTCGTTTCATATCTTGTACGAATGCACTCCGCACAGAAGACATGAAAACACTTTGTTAAAACGGTGTCCTTCTTCCTAGAGCTGCAACATGGACAGTTCAACTTTGTCTATAAATTATAAAGTAAAAAATGACTCATGTCAATCATTCCAAACCTTGTATGTCTTTATTTCTTCTAACAGAACTTCATCTGCAATACTGGCATTCTCGCGATTTTTATATTTCTCGATTCTCTTTCTAAATGTGGCAGCTTCTTCATTGGCACGTTGCAACTTTACCTCCACGTTCTCAAGCTGCTCCACCTTGCCGCCAATAACTGCAACATGCTGCTTCAATTGAGTCTCCAGTTCGCTATTCCTCAAGGTCAGCTCGTGAGCGCTCTGAGCACTATCAAAAGCCTGCAGTACAACAACAACTTTAAAGGCACACGCAGGGCTGCATTTAGGGGGGGGGGGGCTGGGGACATTTGCTTACCTTAGGTTAATTCTTGCCCCCCCCAGATTTTGAAATACCAAATTGAAATTCTATGTTAAAAGATTATAGACTATAATAGCATTAGTGCTTACAAGATGAGCCCTTCCTACATTTGGAAAAGCTTCAATTTGCCCCTCCCCTTATCATCATTGATTACCTTCTTCTTGTGTAGTTCCATCGCTTGTTGAGCAAGACTTAACTCGCGTTCACCACTTGCAATAGTTGCCTCTAGCGACTGTTCCCGCTCCTCCATCTTACGTATGACATCTCTCAGTGAGTCACACTATAGCGAGCAATGTACATACACATATCATCTCTAATTAGTGTTCACCTCTTGTTTTACGCTACTAAGGTGAGTAGCAACAAGGTCTTTCTCTTCAGTCAACAAATGCTGGATACTGTTAAACTTAATACGTTCAGACATTAGCTTAATATTTGCATCTTCTTTCTCCTTCAGTTGCTCCAGCAACCGTTTATTCTGTTCCTGGACATCTTCATAAGCTTGTCCAGTTACCTCAAACTCACTCATGAGTGCCTTAAACAATAATGTTATTATCCAGTAGGATATATCCACACAATATTATTCCCTATACAAATACAACTCAACCAATGAAAGATAAATGTGGTAGTGAAAACACCAAATATGGTATATTTCCAACATAGCCATTATAAGAGGTTCTTAACATACACAATAAGTATTACATGGTTACCTCTGTTTCTTCTTTTTTACTTGCTAAATTATTCTGAAGTTGTTTGTTGTCATCTAACACTTGCTTCTGTCGACGAACCATGTCCTCCTTCAAGTGTTCTCTCTTGCGATCAAACTCTTTCTTCTGTTGGACCACCTTTGCCTTTAGCAGTTCAATTTCTTCTTTGTAGCGTCGCTCACTCGCGACCACCTATAGTCATTGTAACGGGCAGTGCTTATTATTCCAGTGTCACAGAACTCTCAAGAGATATGTATGAACGTGTCACATTAGGGCTGTGTAATACTATATCAATACTACACAGTATCATGATACCACAATGGTATCGGTAACTAAATGATGTATGTAGTATGTGTGTGTGTGTGTGTGTGTGTGTGTGTGTGTGTGTGTGTGTGTGTGTGTGTGTGTGTGTGTGTGTGTGTGTGTGTGTGTGTGTGTGCACATTTTGTAAATGTACAATATGCATACGTTTGCATAGTGTATACATAATAGGTAAAACGTCAACCTGTGCACGATCTCTTTGCTCTTTAGGTACACCTTTATACACATCTAACAAGATCTCCATGCTGTGTTTCTCCTCTTCTAATTTGTTGATGCGTTCTTTTAGCTCCTCTATTTCCTTTGACTCCTGTTCTACCTTTGCTGCTTCCTTCTCTCGTTCAGCCATACACTCAGCTTGAAGCTTGCTCAGCCGTTCATCAGATTGTTGTGCCTGATGCTTGTAATGCTGTATCTCCATCTTCTGCTGACGAATAGTATGCTCTAGCCCAGTGATCATCTGCCGTAGTTCCCTATAAGATGGTATCATGGAGTTTTAGCAATTTAGTTCTCTCTTACTTATTGATAGGGACAGCTTGTTCACTGCTGGCCAAACTCTTCTCATACTCCATCCTCACTAAATCATACTGGCGTCTCATTCCTGAAAGGGCTTCCTCCAATTGGACAATTTCTTCACGCACTTCTGACTGGTACTTGCGATGTTCAGCCATAATCTCTTCAACCTGTAGTGACAGTTAATATACTAACAGTACAACACTGTGTGTGCCATAGACTTAACTAACAGTATGATGTGTGCAAGTGTACTATATAATACTAGTGGGACTCGTGTTTTGTCCATATATTCCACTAAGTGACTGTTCTATTAGAGTATATCGACCTTTAATCCAAGGTGATAACATTTGTGACGGTTTGAGCTGCTGGGATACAAATTCAGTTCGATAAGAGCATGAAGGTCTTCTTTATCAATTGCTGCAGGTAGCCAACCAAGCACGAATATCCGCAATAGCAACGCTTGTAACACGGAATTCCATTTATTAACATACAAAGTTGTTGTGTAGTGATTTGAAATTAACAGATTTTGTTAGAACTCGTTTATCAGCTGAGTTGAAAAGTACCTTATTTTGTACAATAATGTTTGGTCTATAATCTCTGAAAGTTTGTGTTGGTTTAGTGACGAAACGCGGGAGGAGTTTACTGAACAATTTACAAATAGTGGCCATTTTGTAGTGATTGTTGAACAGCCCAGCCCAGTGCAGGAATGACTAAAGTAACACTCTTCATGTTTGTATTGGGTTATTTTATGAACCCGTGTAGAGCTTTGAAGTTATACACTCGATGGTGTGTGTGACGTGTGAGGACCTTATAATGGGCTTTTTACTTGAAAATCAAAATACGCCCAATAGAAACAAAATCTGCACGATGAGATTCGCCTTTGTCCACTGATTGGAAATCTGTAATTTGATGGTCGTAGCTCCCGTAACTACTGTTTTATTAGAAAAAATCAAAACAAAATGGCCGTTGCATATTATATTATAGGGATGGAGCGTTGACAAGCTTATGAATAACACAATCACATGTATAATGTTTAATCATCTGCATTTTCTAAACTACTCCAATACTACACACACAGTCATATGCACACAGGTGTAGTGATAGTACATATAGAACACAAGCATGGACTAACTTGAGAGATTTGCTGTTGCTTACTAGCCACTAACAGTCGCTTAGTCTCTTCAAGTTGTGCCTTCTGCTGCGAATTATCAGCAAACACAACACTGAAGTGTGACTGAAGGGCTTTGAACACACTAGAGGCCTTCACATCAGCTTCAGCAATGTTACCAGCATCAAGTTTGAGCTTCTCCAATTCTGTTTTGGTCTCTGACAGTTTAAAATGTAATTCTTCAATCTCTTTTAGTCTGTTCTGAGCTATTTCCTTTAGCTCATGTATTTCCAATTGTAGCCCATCACTCTATAGTCAATGTGATGTACCATAGTAACATTCCAGTAATACATGCACATGATCAAGGCCAAAGTAAGCATCAAAGCTTCTTCAAAAAGACTGTAGGTGGGCAGTATTTTTTATTTAACAGGCTATTAACAATTCAAGGTTGAGGTGATAGAGTTAGGAATGCAGGCAGTGACAATAAATTATGTATTAACTTCAGTTTGCGAAATAACAGCCTGACAAAGGACATTTTCACATTGTACGGAAAAGATGTCCTGATAAATTTTAGCAAATTAGAAGCAAAGGCTACTACTGTGAGACTATTGAGAAATACATAATTTACCGTATAGCGGGTTATTTTCCCTAGGTGCAAATTTTCCCGAATGAGCTTGCGACTAGGGAAAATTTATGCTGGACTGCTTATAAGATTCAATTGTGAGTTTAATGTTGCCATAGCTATTATGGTGCTGTACGTTGGCACGAGCGTTGACGAATGGAATGCAATTATTGCCTTAAGATTATTCATCTAAGGAGCATGCTAATCAAATCCTAGGATCCATATAAAACTGAAGTATGAATAGAATGACGCCAATAATATCTAATCTAGCTATAAGCATGCTATAAGCGCTTGCGCGAAAACGTGAGAACAACACATTTCATCTATTACTGGAGTCCATTACACCGATATGATCCTGTATAGGTACTGGCACAAATTAAATACTCTACATGTAGTGAACCAACTACTCTATGCATCGTGCGCGCGAGACTACGCGTTCGTGATAGTTGCATAACACGGACCTGCTAAATTCCCATAAATCTTTGCTAAATTTGATAACACGAGTGTGTTAGGCTCGTGAATTTCTAAATCGTGAAAAATTCTGCTAAAGCAAAAGTTCAACATTCAGGAAAATTTGCACCTAGGGAAAATAACCCGCTATACGGTATAACATATTGTCCGGACAAATCTGCACATTTCCATGCAAATTTTATAACCTTCTGACTTGTACTACAAAAGTTATTTTGCACACTGAACTTTGCCTGGCCTAACACTGATGTCATGTGACCTACCAGTTCAGTTTTCAGCAGTTGAGTAGTAGTGGGATTAGTGGTTACCATGGTAGCATTATCAGCCAATGAGCTGCTAGCAGTGGCAGAAGGAGTGGAAACAGTTGTAACAGGATCTTGTGCAGTTACCATAGAAATGGTTGTTGACTTATTATGTAACTCATGTAACACATTGCTCAACTGACGCTCCAAACGCTCTGCTCTTGTTTGGTGTTTATGAAGATCAAATTTAGCATCAGCCAAACTATTCTCCAACTGAGTTATCTGTTCTTCTAACAAAGTGTTTGTATCCTTAAGAGTATCACTAGCAGGTAAATGAGATGTCAGTCTCTTCTCATTTCTCTTCCTCCATGTTGCCAGTTCAGTCTCTAAAGCTTGAGATATGTTTGGGTTTGAAGAGAGCTCATTCAACTTGCTCACTTGACTTTCTAAATGTTTGAACAATAAGACAATGTTAGCTTTAGTACTCTCATATCTCTCCTGGCTAACCAGTTGTAACTGGGTACTGTTTAGAGTAACAAGATGTTTAGTAAAATCTTCATTATCTGCTGTCTCACGTGACACGCCCAGTGAGTTCAGTCCGGATATTATCTGTATATCAATGGAGTCCCAAAATTGTTTTAATATTAGCATCTTCTGTTGATTATCTGATTGTGTTGTTTTTAACTGCAACACTTCACCATGTAGTTGCTCCATGTTATAATTACGCTCCTTTAGTCTTTCTGACAGTTTCTTATTTTGTACTTGAAGCACCTTTACCAATCATATAACATGTTATTCATAATACGTTAACTGTACTTTTATATCCAGTTCATCTTGACTAGAAACAGGTCCAATGTCCACTCCCAGTAGTGATGGTCGCTTCGCTGGTGTTCCACCAGAACTTTCTGAAGCGCTTCTCTTTGCCATTACAAACCAGTGCAAATTCAAGAAGGTGTGCAATAATTAAAAGCATACGCTGTCATTGCCGCGCATGCGTCAGATAATACGCGCAATTTTAAATGGCGGGTGAGTTGTCAGTTAAAATTGTACGCAGTGATTTCTAGTATACGTGATATTAGCAGTAAACACAACTACTGTATTGTATTTATAATGTAACAGAAGGCGAAGAAAGACGAAGCAAGCGTAAACGGAAGGTGCCAGAGTCTCGTTCCATTTTGGACAAGATAAGAAAACACCGTGAGAGCGGGGAGAAGATTGATTATGAACAGAAAGTTGAAGAAATATTTGAATACGTGGACGAGAGACAATACGCGGATATTATTCGTAAACGACAGCAAGATGATTGGATAGAAGATGACGGTATAATGTTATGTGTACCTTGTACTAGTAACCATGGTAACTAATCAGATGGTAGATATTGTGAACATGGCAGAGAAATTATTGATGAAGAAACTGAACCGTCAAAGCATAAGAAACAGAAGCAGGTAAACATGACTATTATAATAAGATGTTATCATGTAACATCATGTGATTAGACATCTCATTCAAAACAAAAACAACCAGTCAATATTAAGAACATGTTATTGTCAAAGAAACGTAAAAAGCCAGATGAGAATTTATCATCTTCATCTCTAGAATCCGATGCTCTCCTTGGAGACATATTGAGTGAACTAAAGGTATTTATATACTGTTATAAACTATTATTAGTATCATGATCTATATTTAGTCAACACACCATACTACACCTAACATAAAGAAGAATAAGTCATCAATGAGGGGGTATGTTCATTGACTGACATATCAACTGTTAGTATTGTAATATATAGCACACCAGGGGTAGTGGTTCCTCGTCGATTACAAGTATCACATGATCACGCTCATGTCTCACATGTGACATCAGTTGCACAGTATAAGGATAATAAAGTTGCCATGACAACAAAGCCATACAAGTATACTGACAAGAAAGAACCTGACAATTCCAATAGTAACTCTGTTCCCATGGATACTGCAGATATTGACTGTGCTGAAAGTAATGATTATGATGATGTGTGTTATGATGGTCAGTCTATGAGTATAATCTTCTCAGTGATATTCTCTGTACTTGTATGTATTGACATGCCATTCCGTTTGTATTGACATGTCATTCCGTTGACAGATAACTTACAATAGCATCTGCTACATATCACAACATGCATACAATGTATATTGCTAGTTGAAATTATTATTCCCCATTTGTTTATTTGTTCGTTACACAATGGGATACAGAGAATCATTTAGCTTGAAATTAATGCATGTTCAGGTGACAAACTTGCCTGTTGTACAGTGGGTATATATATTATATATATTATGAGTACAAAGCTTGTGAACTAGGAATAAGATTCAAAAGTAATGTATGATTAATAACATAGACTTTTTGTGTAGATCTCTGTGCTGGTTCCATGGATTTGTTTGAAGATGAAGCAGTAGATGTTTCCATCAGTGATAGCGGCGCTGAAGCTTCAAAGGTTACGGCTGAACCAGATCCTGCTGTATCATCAGTTCCTCCTTTAACTGTTCCTACACCAGTTAATCAGTCAGTAATGTAAGCAATATGTTAAACCATATGGTGATGGACTGCAGTCTGTACATGTGTGTGTGTGTGTGTGTGTGTGTGTGTGTGTGTGTGTGTGTGTGTGCTATACTTTCAAAATATTGTTTCTTGTGATTTAGCATTAATGAAGAAGAAGGATGGGAAACTGTGCGTGGAGAGCCAGAACAGGTATGGAATTTCTTGAACAACCTTCATTTTCCATTCCTAATCCATAGATTACCACAGTTCATGTTGACTCTTCATCACTTCCAGTACATGAAGTTGATGGGGAACAAAGAATGTCTTTTTATTGGATAGATGCTTATGAAGAGCCCAACCTTCCAGGAACAGTATTTCTGTTTGGAAAAGTGGGCGTGGCTGATACGTTCGTAAGCTGTTGTGTTATGGTGAAGAACATACAACGTTGCTTGTACCTTCTACCGAGGAAGAAGGTAGACCGTAGCATTGTGTATGGAGGTGTGTTGAGTTTATTTTTAGGTACTCTCATCTCTCCATGGTAACCCCACTGATAATGATGTGACAATGCAAGATGTATACAAAGTTAGTATAAATGTGAGGAGCATTAATTGGAGTATTGCATGTAGGAATTTAACGACATGTTTGCTGAGCAATTCCGGATCATGAAATTTACATCAAAAGTTGTGGAGAAGAAATATGCTTTTGAGAAGACTGATATTCCTGACTGCAGCCAATACTTGGAAGTGAAATATTCAGTAAGTTGGTAATAGAGCACACGCAAGGTGACTCATTGTTGCTAACAGGCGGAGTATAAGGCGCCACCTCATACTGCCTCAGGCAAGACATTTTCTCATGTATTTGGTACCACAACTAGTAGCCTAGAGCAACTGATATTAACTGCTAAACTGAGGGGACCCAGTTGGCTCTACATTAAAAATCCTAGTTAGTGCACACCACTAACATTGAGGGTGTGGCTATATATTTGCCATTGCAGGTTGTCTACCGCAACCAAAGAGTTGGTGTCGTGTGGAATGCATGATTAATAATCCTTCTCATTTGTCAGTCACTGCAGATCAACAAGCCCCTCCTCCCTTGGTAGGTGTACATTAATTAGAGTATGATAATAGTGTTTATTGTACAGGTTGTAATGAGCATTGCTATAAAGACTGTGGTAAACCCTCGGACACATGTAGATGAGGTAATTGTATATAATTATCATATTTGCATTAATTGTGCTGTATCCTTGAATAGTGAATTGCTATTAGCTATATAATATAATTAATGGTGCAAATGATATTATTTTTCTCCACCATGCACATCACTCTCTCAATAAGAACTTTATTGACCTCCTCAAACATTAATAATCTTGTAAAACTGGCTGGTTATTTCACTAGGTAGTACCAAGAGTTCATAATATTATGGACTCTTGGTACTGCCGTATAGCGTAATTATTTGATGAGGGAAATTTTGATGAATTTACAAGTCCCAAACTTGTAATTGATAAAATTTTGTCAAATTCTCTGTATATTGTTGCTTTAAATTGTTAGAAATACCGTACGTGGGAAATTTTGGAGGGGTAAGATATTGGTGAATAGGCTAACCTGAGGCAATTGGTGAATGAGCTGATTAGGCCGATTTAATAAACTGTTGAAAATTATAAATACTTTTGGAGGCGCGTAATCAGCAATAAGAATTTTGCTTGAAGGCGCGCAACAAAACGCGTAAACAAGGGTCGCACGTTTCTTGTAGTGAAATTGAACCTCTTGTGAATTCTACAGCTATTTGCTTTGCTTATAGTAAGTTGTTTCATCGTGTCGAATTGATTTTGTTGATGGGCATAACCTTAGCATTAAAACGGAAGTATTTTTGCCGGGACAAGGTTGTAAAGTAGGGTAGGTTACAATAATTGTCCTGCAGGTAGTAGCAGCTGGGTCACTGGTACAACAACACTTTGCACTGGACAAACCTGCTAAACCTGTTCATGGTAGTACGTTTTCTGGTGAGCTAATATTATGAGTGACTGGAGTGTTTAATTGACTAAATTTTCTAGTGATTTGTCGTCCCAACAACCAAACTCTTCCATATGATTTTAACCATGTTGTCAAGGCAACAAAGCTTTCATGTGAAATAACACAAAATGAACGAGCTCTATTAGCGTTTCTATTGGCTAAGATTAATAAACTTGATCCTGATATTATAGTGGTTAGTATTACCGTGGTAACTTGTTACCCATGGTTACAGCATAATTAAAGGGTCATGGTATTAGCTCATTGGCTCTCAGTGTGTTGATACATAGAATGGAAACTTGTAAAGTGCCGCAATGGTCTCGATTGGGTAGACTACGTCGTACTAAAGTTCCCAACTCTCATGCCGGAGCTCATGTGATCTGCTGTGGCCGGCTAGTGTGTGATATCAGATTATCATGTCAAGAATTGATCAGGATGAGAAGTTATGATCTAACTGGTGGGTGGAGTTGTGATAAAGCATTTAATTGGATATTGCTATGGTTACAGAGCTAACACAACAACTGTTGAAGAAATCTCATCAGCAAGTTGACAAACATGATATCTTGGAAATGTTTAGGTAGTTATGTGTTGTCATAGTAACCTATAGTAGTAATATTATGTTTAGTTCTTCAGAGAAACTCAAGTCTTTGCTAGACCACACCATGGTAATTATAAATCCACCTTGTATTTATCATAATTACTTGTTAACTATATACAGAATGAAGCTTATTACAGTCTCAGCATTATGTATGAATTGAATGTGAGTAGTTGATTTGTTGTATGTCATGATCACTGTATGCTATGATCACTGTATGCTATAATCACTGTATGCTATGATCACTGTATGCTATGATCACTGTATGCTATAATCACTGTATGCTATGATCACCGTATGCTATAATCACTGTATGCTATATATGATCAGCTTATGCTACAGTTGATCAGTTTACTAGTTCATTGTATGACATACACCCTTAGTATGTAATGCTAGAATTAACAGTAAATTTTGAATTTAATAAAAAGGAGAGTAGGGACAGACGTATTGTACATTGTATAAACAGGGTCGTAGGAAGCAATTTATGAGTGGTACAGCCACAGTGGCCATCTATGTAACTTACAAGCATAATGCAATTGACTGCGTGGGCGGCCAATAATTTGCATCTGCTTGCATGCTGTTTCTAACTATCACAACATAATAGGCTACTAGCTCTATGTCACTAACTAGTTATCATTTCTGCTACTAATAAATGGTTAATGATTCCATGAAAACAATCGCGTGGGCAGCCGATAATTTTACGTGTTCTATGTATGCCTTTTCTATAGCTATTCCTTTGACAAAAGGAATAGCTATAGAAAAGGCATACAAGAACATTAATATGAAATGTATACAAGAGCATTAATATAAAAATTTTTTCTGAGGGAGGAAAGTCTGGTAAGGCCAAAGCCTCACCAGCCTTACTGCTTCCTATGGCCTTGACAAGGCAATGATAATCTGTAATGATGTTCCTACTTCTGGTTAACCATCCCTATAATGGCATATTTTGTATTTCAATAAATACCAATTTGAAATAATCAAGACACTGGTTCTCTAATGCTTGATAGTAGCCATGATGACACTGGTTCTCTAATGCTTGATAATAGCCATGCTATATTTGCACCACAAATAGACCAACAGTCTTGTAGCTACATAGCATTATATGCACTAAGTTGACAGCTAGTTGAAATTGCTGGTTTTTAAGAGGCTTTTTGGAATATCACGAGTGTCGCATATAAAGGGGGTGGGTCACAGCAGCCAGAAAACACAGACAGTTAAGCTGTTTGTTCAGTAGTCGACAGAAATAGCCACCAGTACTGTGAGCCTAGGCTATAGCATGAACCGGGGTGGACATTGGGAGCAAATTGGCATCCCATGCTGCCATATAATGCCCCCCAGTGACTCCTTAGGCTCTGTATGGCTTTCTCTAGTGATACCTATTATACTGCCTGCAGTAACCATGGTAATGTTATACCCGCAGGTGATACCATTAGCTTACCGAATTACAACAATCGCTGGAAATACTTTAGTAAGGGATGTATGGCTGTTACTATGGTGACATGTTTTTCTTAGGCACGGACCCTCCTAGGAGGACGATCAGAAAGAAATGAATTCTTGTTATTGCATGCTTTCATTTTTAAAGATTATATTTGTCCAGATAAGCTACCCAATAAACGCCCACCACCTACAGAAGTAATCAAATAGTAATAGTTATATCTTGTTATGTTGTCATGGTGATGATAGGAGGGTGATGCTGCCGATGAGAGCACTCGTGTGAGCAAAAGAAAAAAACCAGCTTATTCTGGTGGTCTAGTACTGGATCCTAAGAAAGGTCAGTCCATAGGTTATGTAAATATGACAAACAAAATTTATTTTGTAACTAGACTATATATATATAGGCTACTGGACTATATAGGCTACTGGAGTAACTAGACTATATAGGCTACTGGAGTAAATTTAACAGATTTTTAGCTCTTGCTTGTTGATGGTTACTTTTAATCTTCATACCGTATAGTAAAAAAATTTTGGCAAAAAAGTTGGGTGAAATAATGCTTCTGAAACACATTGGCAAAAAAACTAAATTCAAGGCTTGCCTGCATATTTTAGTGCACAATAGCCGTGAACTCCGTAAAATAATTGAAATTCTTATTGAGCGCTTGAGAGTAAATTATTTCACTGCTGATCCAGTGCAATACCGTGAAATGAGGAAATCCCAGCTGGATTTTCTTAACCAAGGGGTACTGCCATAATATACAAGCGAGACAAGCACCTGCAATTTAATGAATGCCATACGTGCTTCACAAACATGTAAGATATTATTTCACCATGTGTTTACTTAGTGACTGTTTGATGGGATCCAACCATCCAGTGTTGCATAAGTTATCATTCAAAGCTGATGCTTTATTTCATACAAATATGTGAAAAGCAGACCAAGTGTGTCTGGATAGCACTTGAGTGTAGCTGTGATATTAGGCAATAAAACAGATTTTTTTATACGGTAAATAACAGAGGGATGTACACATTGTAATCAATACACATTATAATCAATGTCATAAATAAACAGTACATAAACGTTGTAGTGGTCGGCAGCAGGAAGACCAAAAAAAATCCAGAGAAGTAAACAGCACATAACTCAGCTTTCTCCCGAACATAATATCTAGTTGTATCAAGCTCATCACAAAGCAAATTCTCGTGCGAAAAAATTAAAACACCACCATGTTCACTCCTATCCGCACGGGCCACAGACACATATCCAGCAGGGGTGAAAGAGGATCCAGTGTCACCATTTAAATGAGTCTCCATAACACAGAGAAGGTGAGGAGCGGCAGTTGTCGCCAATACAGACAGCTCACCACAGCCCTGGCGCAAACCATGAACATTAGTAACCAAAATCTTTAAATCAGACAAATCCCTCTGCGATCCCGGTCCAAAACCGCCTCCCCTGGACTCGCAAGCATCGCCAGAATCATTGGCAGAGTTGGAGGGGAAACTAGACGCCATCACTGGTCGATCACATATGTAATACAGACAATCGATTGATTTCAGTTCTTGTGCTGATAAGGACGGTTTTTGCAAGTCCAGTCACATATTAGGTACCTTGTATGTTTTACATTCCGCGACTCAAATTGCATAATCGTGTGCTTCATTGAATATTGGTGAAAAAACTTAAGTGAATTAGTTACAATTTGTCAAAATTCGCTAAACTTTTTTACTGCCAAAGTTTTTTACTATATGGTGTAGGATTCAGGCTAATATTCAGTGTACTTACCACACTGTGATCAGTGATCATGATCAAAGTACATTATCTTGACTCTTGACCTTCACTGAAAATGATGTTTTACTTTTGACTGCAACACCTTTTGTTATCTTGATCATACGGTACTCTGATATCTTTTAAAGTATTCTTGAGTAACTGGCAAATAAGTTATATAATGGCACTTACTTGCTACTTGTCAGTTTACTGATGGTATATGATATACTAGGAGCATGTCTAGGCTTGTACAGTAGTACCCTCACCCTGCTATCATAATGATCATGTGATAGATTGTGAATTTTGTTATTTCAGTAACTCACTGATAGCTTTATGTCAGCTTAGCCTTCTATATAAACTCACTTCTTTAGTGATTGTAAAACTGCTTAGCCTTATGGCTCATTACCACGAACACTGGCTACTGCTAATTTGTAAACTATTAGTAATCGCACTGTGCAGTGTGTGTTGCTTTATAAATTATGTTAACAATAATTTGTTCTCTATCTAGTAAACTAGTAAAGTATAAGGAAATGTGGTGACAGGCTTTAGCGATTGTATTTAGAACAACAATTTGTTGATAAATTAGATATGTTGTCAACTGCAAGTTGATTAGTAGACAACAGAACACAGGGTATAGCTAGAACTTATTCAAGGGATAAAATTTTGCAGATTTTGTTCTATCCTCAAAAATATCCTCAAAGTTTTGCTTACTAAAATGAGAATAATGTGGTAAGTAGTTCATCCTTGAAAATTATTCGCAAAAACTTTACTAAAGCCTAATCAATGAACATTTTATCCCTTGAAAATTTCTAGTAACAGTTGTATGTGATGATAATAATAATATAAACACATTAAAGATAATTATTATGTCATACTAGCATTACATCATTAAGTACACTTCAAAGTCAATAGTAATGAGTTAGCAGGAAATGATAAAAAAGTTTTCACAATAATAATTTGTATCATTTCCTATTAGTTCCATTAATGTAACATTATTATTGTTATTATATGTAATAATGTGTGTGTGTGTGTTGTGGCTTGTGACGTTACAATGTATAGTAATGGATGATTAGCAGTCCCAGTGACTTTTGTGTATATACAAATATTTATTATCCATTTCCTACTAACTCCATTACTAAATGACAGTTCAATTTGAAATGTTCTTATTGACATAATAATGTACTAATGTATCATTAAGTATGGTAGTGGTAGGGATCACCATGTGGCATCCAACTGTTATGTGCCATGCCTTACAATACACTTTACCTGAGAATACAGACTGAAATGCATTAGTAACACTATAACAACATTGTACCTTCATTAAACTCCATGAAAATCCTAACGATGTGATCTGTAGAGAATTTTTAAAATCTACCAGTATTATGTTCAAGTCATCACTGGTCTGGGATTTTTCTTCATTCAATCGTTAAAGTTTGGGTTAAGTTGATAGTTTGGACTCCATGTCCACATGTTATAGCCTTCTTACGGGTCCCTAGTGGGATAGTGTTTATGATGATGATATGATGTCTGACTGCCTGCCTTAAACCCACTAGCACTATAAGTATGACTCCAGAGAGCTCTGTAATACACAGTTAAATTAGTGGATGCTGTTGTACATCATGCTACTCTATATGGTGCACATCATGCCACTCTGATGCACGTTACGATGTAGATTATAAAATGTTATTGCAGGTTTCTATGACAACTACATATTATTGCTGGACTTCAACAGCCTGTATCCATCAATCATACAGGAATACAATATTTGCTTCACTACTGTTGATCGGTTTACTGTTACGGTGAGATTATGTGATCTCTGATATGATGTAATGTCATGTGATGCTCACATAGGAGGATGAGTTGCCTAGTATATTAATCAGTAGTGATAAAGAGGTGGGCATATTACCTACTGAGATTAGAGTGTTGGTTGAGCGTCGACGTAATGTTAAACAACAAATGAAAGATCCAAAGTTGTCACGTGATGAGTATTTACAATATGACATTACACAGAAAGCTCTTAAGCTTACTGCCAATAGTTTATACGGTTGTCTTGGCTTTACTCATTCACGATTCTATGCTAAGCACCTTGCTGCCTTGGTAACAAGTAAAGGACGCGAGGTAACATCTAATCCCCTCTTATTGTTACCATTCTAATGTACTTATAGATTTTGCAGAACACTAAAGAATTAGTTGAAAAGGTTTAGTAATTTAATAATTCAATAATTACAACAAACACTTCTAAATATAGTTAAATCTGGAGGTTATTTATGGAGATACTGATTCAATTATGATTAACACTAAAACTCGAGATACCAAACAAGCATATGCTATTGGAAAAGAGGTAAGTAGTGGGTGTGGCTAGAATCATGTGATCTTGTACATGTAGGTCAAAGAGAAAGTCAACAAATGTTATAAACTATTAGAAATTGACATTGATGGATTATTTCGTACAATGTTACTGCTCAAGAAGAAAAAGTGTGTAACTTTAACCCCCCTGCCCTTATGATGACAGGCTTCATATAGGTATGCAGCATTAGTTGAACAAGCGGATGGTAGCACAGTAAAGGAGGTGAAAGGACTTGATGTAGTTCGTCGTGATTGGAGTACTTTGGCTAGGGACACTGGACAGTATGTTAATGAGCTGATCACATGAGCTGCATGTGATCCTTAACAGGTGGGTGTTAGACCAGGTGCTCACTCCAGGATCAACATCTGATCAACTAGTACAGTGTATTCATGATCACCTGATCCAGTGTGAGTTTACTATTATAGTTAGTTGGTTCTGTTATATGGTTGGTTTGCGTATAGTATCCTAACATATCACTATTGGTATCCTAACATATCACTATTAGTATCCTAACTTATTGGTATTAGTATCCTCACTTATTGCTGTTGGTATTATCCAAACTTGTTGTACATTATTATAAAAGTTGGCACAAAAGCTAAAAATATCACATGAGCTATGCTGAGGCCTAGGCATCACATGAGCTACACTGAGGTCTAAGCATCACATGAACTACACCGAGATATGAGCTACACTCATTTTAAATCTAACAGCAACATCTTCATTATGTGTGTAGAGTTGGTGACATCAAAGTTTCCATCTCATATTATATAATTGTGTGACTGCTAAGCATTGGAACACTGGGTGACATCTGTAAGCTACACGAGATTCCTTATGTGAAAATTGAAAATTGTGTTGAATCCTGTTTATATTATTTAATTTTTTGAAATCAAAAGTGAGGTAAACTAAGTGTTTTTTCTCCTGTGGAGTCACAAATTACTGTGGTGCCTAATTAGATTACAATAACATTAACTATTACAAATCCTGACAACCAATTAGTGTGATCACATGACATCACTATTTTAGTAATAACACAGCAGCTGTTAATACTCTTACTAGTACTGGTACAAGGTAGGGGTTGGGTGTTGTCACGATATACCATGAGAGTAATTATCATGATAATATCATAATATCGTTTTAGCTAATAGTGACAGTATTACAAGCCAGATTGTGAACATTGGATGAAATATTTGAATGCTTTCGAACCTTACAATAATCACGGTATTGATGATAATGTGTTGCTAATATTGAAATTTTCTCTTCGATATCGATTGTTGTGAGAACTTGTGACACTTTAATATCACAATAATATTGCCAGCTCAACTCCTATAGATACATTGTGATATAGGGAGACCTCAATGTGTACTCATTAAACTGTACAATATGCATACTTATGCAAGGGTGTGGTTTTTATGAGTATACAAGTGTATCATGTATTGTTCTGACCACTAGTCATAATAATGTGTGATCATCCTTATTACTTTTGTTACTTACTTTGATCAAACCATTGTTCCCATTGATCAAATCATTACTCCCCTTGATCAAGTCATGTTTCCCTTGATCAAGTCATACTCCCCTTGATCAAGTCATACTCCCCTTGATCAAGTCATACTCCCCTTGATCAAATCGTTACTCTCCCTGATCACTGCTCCATAGTAGGGAGATATCCAATGACACGGCATGAGGCACTTGTATACACAAAGAATGCTTAAGGGAAGAGAAGAAGCTAATAGTCTCCTTGGTAGCAAATTAATTTATTAGCTGACTGCAGTCATAACAAACTAACTAATTTATGTTATGTCAGCAGCAGGTGGATATTGAGTAGTCCAATGTTGCATTTCACTGAAATGACCACATCACAGTAATAATTATTATCATTAGTACTAATAAGGAACTGTGATGCTATCAATTAGCATCAGCACTTACGCTTGGATAGTGATCAGCATTAGTAGGTGATATGTTATACAACTTGAATATTTGAACATGACTCATTTTTAATACTGATCAATTGTCATGCTCCATATTTGTTAGTTAAACCAGTTATACGATGTAACCAATCAAATACTAGTAGTTAGAAGTGTTCCAGCTCAAAGGGATGCTAGACCATAGCTGTGATGACTGAGTGATTATGGTCGCTATTTTAACTCAAGCTGAACACTTTTACATTAGTCAGGCTAATTGGTCAAGCAAACAACTCCATTATTCTTTTGATTTACTGATGATTATTGATCTGTCAGGCTGTGCACTGTTCTTATACAACCTGTTAATGTGGACACTACAGGATGCCTGCATAATCCACACACTTAGTTAAGGTCCCAACGTAGTCCAGACTCCTTTAATACATAAGCTGACCTGGAAAATCAGAACACTTGTGGATGTCCATATTACACAGGTTCAGCTTATGTTAGTAAACAAGATGGAATACAGTGTTATGAAATGTGTGAGGTACAAGGAGCCAATGGATGAGTATACATCACCAAGGGCTGGGAAGGAAGTAATTACTCAATTAAGCACAAATCATGAGATTAAAATATTTATTTAAAAGTTTTAACAGTTGACCTGCTGCTGTTATTACTACTTAAGTCATCGATAATTAATTGCTTAATTTTAAAATAATCAACATAATTTTTATAAAATAATTTTCTCACAATCTGACTACTCAGTGAAGGAGAGGGTAGAAGGAGGGAAGGCTAACCTAGAGGAGTTTATAATAACCAAATCACTCACTAAACACCCTCAAGATTATCCTGACAAGAAGAACTTGCCACACGTACAGGTTGCCATGAGGATGATGTCAAATGATGTCAGAGTACAGGCTGGTGATGTTATCCCTTATATCATATGTAAAGTAAGCTAATTATCATCTTAGACTTGTAATTTTATAATATGTATTTGTTGCCCTAAGGGTGTGTGTAGTGATAATGAAATAAGATTAGCAACAACCATAAGATAAATTGAAAATAATAAGGCTTTATTGTTTGTGGTGACGTTGTTAACTGCTTTGAAAGTCTTTCTCAAGAATAGTTAATTTTACTTGTTCCTAGTAACAACAATATTGAAGCACTTCAGTTACACTTGTCACCACACAGGATGGTAGTAATAACACTCCCAATCAAAGGGCTTACCATGTTGATGAAGTAAGGAAAGCAATGTCATCACCTGACAGTCACCTGCTGCCTGACACTGAATATTATCTGCATCACCAGGTGAAGCCACAGTAATCATTGTCCTGGTATGACGTGTATAAAGTATAACATTCTGTAATAACAACATGTACTTACCACAATACCTGTGTACAAATGTTTGTTACATACACACACACACACTACTTGAGAGCCCACTCATGTCTTATAGCCCACTCAGTCTACTAGTGGTCAATTGAAGATTATTGAGAATACACAAATGTAATTACTAACAGAATCATGGCTTCTCTTTTCATCTTCAGGTGCACAGTGTAGTCAGTAGGTTATGCAGTACCATCCAGGGTACAGGTCCTGCTCAACTGGCCGAGTGTTTGGGCCTCAATCCTGCTCCATTCCAGCGAAGTGAAGCTAATGAAGAGTTGGAAGATGATCCACAAGTTGTGGGACAGTCTCAAAAGGAAGAACGCTTGAAGGTGTTTACAGCTTATTACTACATCATGAATAAATAATAGTGGTTTTTTAAAACTTGAAAACATCACAATTGTTATTTTAATCTAGATACTACCTAACTACTGGTAATAGCATAATACAACAGGTTGTACAGTGTACTGACAACAATAGAGTGTATTGTCCTATAGCGTGTAATAATTCCTCACTGTAATAATATAGTATGCTGAGCCATTCAACTTAACTTGTCCGCATTGTGGTCAAGTGAGTGAGGAGATAGCATCAATAGATCAACCAGTGAGTATGTACTCTTCTCTTGTGTGATGTAATATGACATGTATTGTAGTTATCTGTTGGCTGCATCATCTGCCAACACTCTTTCAATGATGTAGAAATCACCAATCAACTTCAAGCATTGATAAGACAGCATATTGATAGATACCACAAGGTCAGTGTGCAACTGTTTGTTAGTGGGTGTGGCTATGCAGTACAGTAGGCGTGGCTAGTATGTGAGGATGAGTCATGTGGTTTAAGGACAAGATGTGTTCCATTAGATAGTAGAATGACATGCCCTCACTGTCATCAAAATTCTTTAAAAGCTGAGGTTAGTGTCATCACCACGTTGATACAGTGTCAAGGCACATGTCACCACAGTATCCTGCCTCATCACTCTACTATCAATTGTTAAAGTATCAGGAACTCTTCACTCCAAAGCTGAAACATACCCCATCTGGTCAGTTAACACTTCAGTTGGTCTAGACAGGCTTCTAATCGACTAGAAGAATATTTGATACAATTTTGGCAGTCAAATTTGTACAATGCTATTTAATGTGATTAAGTCCTATTGAATTTCTATATCCCATAGTAACCATATACAATGGTAGTAATAGTATACAATGGTAGTAATAGTAATTCATGCTAATTCACTCCCCCCTTAGCTTGTAAGAGATTAATTGATGGATACATTGATAGCAACGACTTTTCTCAAGTAAATCTACAACTCTTGTTTCGACCACTCCTTGACACGTTTACTAAGTATTCATATAATTAAACTTTTCATTTAAAAAATTATGCAAATATAAAAAAATGTGTTATAGTAATTACTTTCAAGATGTAATTTCTTTAGTCTGTGGAGTTGCTAGCTGTAAAGCGATTATTGGTGCGTTTTGTTGAGTGTTGGCGGTGGCTGAAAATATCATTGGTGCAGATCCGCGTAATAATTGTGGGCTCATCTGAATAGGCACTAGGGTAGAGAATCCCCCGCCAGAAGGCATCACAGCAAATTTTGTTCCTGGCAGTGTTGCTATTTGTGTAGTGGCGAATTGAGTCGCAGTAGTTGGAATAGTTTGACAACCTTGGTTAATGGGCAGATATGCTATGGAATGTGTCGAAGAAATCGGAGCTTTCTTTGTGGCATCTTCAAATATTGTCGCCGGAGCGATTTGCGTGGGCGCATTACCTGCGGGGCTAGCCATGATATAAGTAATGGGGGCGTGTGACGCATGCGCACTGGAAATAACTGCGGCAGCGGTGGGTGAGCTCATTTGAGAGACGGCTTGTAGTTGTGGTATCATTTGTACTTGTGAAGCGACCTGAGTTATCGGCTGGAGTTGAGGAATTGCTTGTACATCATTTTTAATAGTCACTGTTTGTGGTACGACTACATTTGGAGGGCTGGTAACACTCGCGGCAGTAGTAACAGTGGTTGGCTGTTGATTTACGGCTCTTATAACTGGAGCAATTTGTTCAGCTGATATTCTTGGTCTACCAGGCTTCTTTAAATCAGAAACACCATCATGATACAGTTTCTCTCTTTTTCGATATTTGGCACGTCTGTTTTGAAACCAAACCTATCGAGAAACATATAATAAATCCTTTTCATTGAAGTAAATCTCATTCTTACTAACCTGAACTCTGGCTTCAGTCAAATCTACTCTAGTAGCTAAATCTTCCCTCGTGAACACGTCAGGGTAATGGGTCTTCTCGAACACAGCTTCAAGCTCCCGCAATTGATGGCTTGTAAACGTAGTGCGGTATCTGCGCTGTTTCTTCTTCTGTCCGTGTTCATCTATTGTAACAATAAGACAATTGTAATCGCTTAGTGACTGCAGTTACACACACAAACCTGAAATAATGATATGCGAGCCATCATTTAGCATATCCCGCTCGGCAGCATAAAATGCACCGTCGGGAGTATCGGCCTTATCATGTCCAATTACTAAGGGATGATCGTGTTTGCTTCCGATGGTAATGTTACGCGGCGACGCGTCCACATCGCTGGTTATCGGTGAATCCACCACGCTCTCTTCGCTACCAGAAGCAAGTCCGCTATCCATAGAAACTTGATCACTTCTCTGTAGGCCGAGTATGTCACTGATATTATGAGACCTTGGGCTTTCGCTACCACTCATGTCAACTGCAAATCTCAATACTGACTGACCGCCAAACAAACTGTCGTTTATTATCCTTTCAATTTACAACTACTAATTAGTAATATAAATGAGCTTCCTTTGTGAAATACACACGTGCTGAATGCTAACCTAATAAAATCTTTTATTTTATTATCGCTCAAGTCAGACAATTTAATTTAGATTTTTATTACCGCTAACAATGTTATTCACGTGCTTCAATACTTTGATGATGCAGCTGGTACCGCCATACAAGTGTCGTCGCCACGCTGTGGTTATAGGAGTACCTTAACAAGCTATTTCCTTTTGCTATCTAAATTAGTAATTTCATTTAATTTAAACTTAACTAGCAGTCATGCCCATAAATGTATAAACAATTTGCCCGCGGCACCGCAGCTACTTCTGTGTACGGTAAATAAGTAAGGACCGCCGACATCAAAGGAAACTTGATACGACTTCAATCAGCCACCAATTAGTTCCATTAGCTGATAACAATCATTACATTAATTATTCCCAGACAAGAATAAAATAAGTAATAACAGGTTCAACCACAAACCTTTGACCCACGCATACCTGCAGTTTGCCACTGGCAGTTGAAAAAGCGCCCACTATCATTAGGTAGCCTTTAGCCCACATTAACTGTATTGTTATGGTATAAAGATAAATAAGAATTATTTGTCACCTATAATAAGTTCAGTTCAATACAACAATAACATAATTATTATGTACATGTTCTTATATCAGTCTGCCATGCATTGTTGAGGGTAAAAAATAAGTTTTGCTTGAAAATGACTGCGCCTCTTCTGCAATGTGTTAGTACAGTTGTGAGGTGTGTGCTGGCGTGTGTCTGCCTGCTTGCATGTTCTGTGGTGCTGATGAAGATACTCAAAAGTTAAAGCCACCTTGTGGGAGCTGTTGACAATCAAACTGAAAGCTTTGTTGATTAGCTTGTGGTGCTAAGGTTGGATCCACCTCTCCCTGCCAGTGACAGCCAACATCCAATGGTTAACAACACACATCAAAGCATATCAAAGTATTGAACAATTACTCAACATAACAACACTTACATGCAGACAAATTGAATTACTAACCTCATTAGAAAAGTAAGTATCGACTATACAATAAGCCAGCTTGTAGATGTCACCATTTTCATGTTGCTGTAATGCCTCTATCTTGTCCAGCCCTACACTACAATATCAACCAGTGCACACATAGAGTTGCTTACCGCCAGCTTCCTCAATAGCTATAGCGATCTGTGGTACATTGGGCCCGGCCATCTGACAATGCAACAACAATATTATTACTGTTACCACTAGCAACGGTATTCTGTATACCTTCAGTATATTAGATAACCCATCCAGTATTACTTGTATCACCTGTAATAATGTAACTGCTACTGACACACCAATATATATATGCCATATACTCACCTGAACATCTTTACAGTTTAACAGCCGACACATAGGCTCTATAGCATTCTGTTGCACTAAGAACCTGACCTGTTGCATTGGTAGTTGTCAGAAGTATGCCTTGCATTGTATGACACAAACCTGTTCTGGTGTTCCTCCAACTGTAAGATTGCTCACTGCCCAAGCAGCCTCTTTCTGAGTCTTGAAGTCAGACTGATAATAGGATGATGATGATGGTGAGGATACTGTAAGCATTACTTACCACTGATAATACTCTGATCAATGGTTCAATCAATCCAGCTTGTATCACCATCTACATTACATGTACAGTAGACATGTGTGATGTGTAATATAATGTAGTGTGTGTGTGTGTGTGTGTAGTGTGTGTGTGTGTGTGTGTGTGTGTGTGTGTGTGTAGTGTGTGTGTATAGTGTGTGTGTGTGTGTGTGTGTGTGTGTGTGTGTGTGTGTGTGTGTGTAGTGTGTGTGTATAGTGTGTGTGTGTGTATAGTGTGTGTGTATAGTGTGTGTGTAGTGTGTGTGTGTGTAGTGTGTGTGTGTGTGTGTGTGTGTGTGTGTGTGTGTGTGTGTGTGTGTGTGTGTGTGTGTAGTGTGTGTGTGTGTGTGTGTGTGTGTGTGTGTGTGTAGTGTGTGTGTATAGTGTGTGTGTGTGTGTGTGTGTGTGTGTGTGTGTGTGTGTGTGTGTGTGTGTGTAGTGTGTGTGTATAGTGTGTGTGTGTGTATAGTGTGTGTGTATAGTGTGTGTGTAGTGTGTGTGTGTGTAGTGTGTGTGTGTGTGTGTGTGTGTGTGTGTGTGTGTGTGTGTGTGTGTGTGTAGTGTGTGTGTGTGTGTGTGTGTGTGTGTGTGTGTATAGTGTGTGTGTATAGTGTGTGTGTAGTGTGTGTGTGTGTAGTGTGTGTGTGTGTGTGTGTGTGTGTGTGTGTGTGTGTAGTGTGTGTAGTGTGTGTGTGTGTGTGTGTGTGTGTGTGTGTGTGTGTGTAGTGTGTGTGTAGTGTGTGTGTGTGTAGTGTGTGTGTGTGTGTGTGTGTGTGTGTGTAGTGTGTGTGTGTGTGTGTAGTGTGTGTGTGTGTGTGTGTGTGTGTGTGTGTGTGTGTAGTGTGTGTGTGTGTGTGTGTGTGTGTGTGTGTGTGTGTGTGTGTGTGTGTGTGTGTGTGTGTGTGTGTGTGTGTGTGTGTGTGTGTGTGTGTGTAGTGTGTGCGTGTAGAGTAAATACATCATGTATGTGTGTAGTTAGTGTGCGTAGTGTAACGCATGGCATGCATGTTGCATGTAGCATCAAGGAAAGAAAACAAGAGGTATTTTACAATAACAGAAATATAAGTAATAATCCCTAACAACTCATGTTTCCATTTAAACTAGTTATCTTTTCAATTACTGATAAATCAAGAGGAATTATCAGAGGCTACAAGTAAGATGTGATAAAGATAATAGGAGGAATGTAGACTTGTAAGGTCTTCATATTGACAATGTTAATTGTCATAGTAATAAGATACTGCTGTAGTGGTATAGTGAGACATCGCTGATGTAACTACAGAAACAGTTCATGAAAATTGAAACTATTAATATGGCTACCTATCATAGTGATTATAATATGTTATACAACTCTTCATGTGCTGTTATTGACAAACCTGAACTTGCTCCTTACTGCCTGCAGTGATATTAGACAAGGTCCACACAGCCTCCTGTTATAACAAGAGAAATAACTGACTGCCTCAACTCCTTAACTACAAGTGGCAAAGCCAGCAGCGGTTGACCAGCGGTGCTAACATTGTTTGCTATCAATTATTATACCTGATTAGGGAAACATAGTAGTATAATGTGAAGGTTACAGCAAAAACTGAAACCAATCGTGATGAGCAATGAACCCTGAGTGTTATTAGATTCAGACTAACTTACCAATTAAATACTTTATTATTATAAAAGGATTAGTAATTGTCATTTAAGCTATTAGTTGAAAACAGATCAAATAACTTTGTTATTCCCGCTACCACATCACACACCAAATTAACTTTAAGTTAGTCAAGGAGTGGTGAATTATTAATAACACAATATATTAATCCCCTGCTGCTGGCGCGACATTGTATTGATGATAAGGCGACATTGTATTGATGATAGGGTAACATACTCGAACTATGTTCTCTTTGCGGTGGCTGAGCAATACCTCCAGCTGTGGTAAGATCCCATTATCCAACACAACCTAACAGTAGTGACACAGGATACACCACAAGGAAAATAAACCAGAATTATTACAAGTTAAACTGTCCAATGTAATTACACACACACACACACGCACACACACAGAGGGTATCTATGGTAATTCTGTAGAAGTAATTCCTTTTAGCTCCCACTCTACCCAACTATCAGTGAATTCTTAAGAACCAACAGAGAAACAGCATTAGCAATTAACCCACAATGGTTATAGTAAGATCCCTATGGTTACTAGTAAGCTCCTTATTGGTAACATGTAGCCTACAGGCATATCCCATTGTTAAAGCATCAGTTGTTGATGGCTAGTGTTATTATTATTTCTCAGTTTCATTTGATGTTTCAACTTGAACAAGAAAGCATCAACAAGAAACTCTTTCAAAGAAAATACATCACAAGAATTAATGGCAGTGAAATCTTTTAATATTAACAAGTTGTTAATGATTTGTGTACCCAACTCAATCCTTTACTATTAATGTCAACTGGTAATGGGTAATGTTACTATATTTAGTAACAAGTAATATTGTATTAGGGAGTGTCAGTGATGAGAATGCCAACATAATGAGTGGTCCACTACATAAGGTAAACAGGTACACACTATACATTGACAACAATGAGGTACTATTACAAGCTACCTGCTGACGACAATTTGATAGGTGGTTACCACCGGCAACGGGCTCACATTAACATTACCATAACACATTGTTACTAGTCAACAGCCGCTAATGAGGTGTGCAAGATCATCATCAAACCACACTCCATTATCATCTTCCTCAACGTATCAAATTTCACCAAATGTTAAAAATGAAATTTGTCACGCACTACACAGCCAAAGGCACAATAAGAGATGACATAATTATCCTGTTGTGATGTTAATGTGCCCTCCATTAGGATATTACTCCATTACTGTCTAATTACCATGACAACAAAGAGAAAGCATAGCCCTATTGTTAGTCATGATAGGACTTACATTCAGGTACCATGTAGTGGACACAGCGGCTAATAATTAAGGGCAACTATCATACAGTTTAGTGGACACAACAGCTAATAATTAAGGGCAACTATCATACAGTTTAGTGGACACAGCGGCTAATAATTAAGGGTAACTATCTTACAATTTAGAGGACGCAGATAACTCAGCTATCATTGTTGTAATAGTGATAACAAGATAATCACCTCACTAAATCACAAACAAGGCTACAAACTAATTGTCACATTAATAGCCACATCAAACGAGGACACACTACAAATAATCTAAAGGATATATATTATCAACCAACCAGTGTTTATATAGTTTACTGATTATCACTACCTGTAGTGGTTGTATATCAAAGCATATCAGTGGACATTAGGCAATGACTTAACACTGTCAGTAAAGCCAAAACATTTAATAATGCATAGTTACAGAGTTGTAACAGCAACACACACACACACTGGATGATGAAGCAACAGATGTTAATATTGTTATAGCGTAAGTGACAATTATGCCAAATGTCATTACAACATCAAACAGACTGAAACCATTTCCCCTACATTGGAGGATAATTGTTCTAATAACATTTTACTCCATGGAGTAATTCACTAGGTACAATAGTACACACTATAGTATATCCCATTCCGTCATTTCATGTCACAACAAATAATATTATAAGCTACTGTGCCCCAGAGAACACACTCCTTACAATTGATATTTATTAGAAATTAAGAAAACAACTGACCCAGCATGAGAAAACCTCTGTTCATGTTATATATAGCATGTGTCTTCTTATTGTATAAGATTTTCAAAATCTGTAAGTTGCATGACATCTCCTATTACCAACTGCATAAACGGTGAAAATTATATCAGAATCTCAAAGTTATTTGCTTTTGAAATCCAAAAATGTGGTCAATTTATATGCACATAAGCCCTACTGTTTTCTCATGTCGGGTCAACATATTATTGTACTACAGTAGTTAAACACACAATTTATACGCATTACATAAGTGTACTATTACAACTACTGTATCACCGCCATGCCATGCCACAGGTGAACATATTAACCTACAGTTAAACAATTATCCATTAAGCCATTCAAATATTGTTATTGATTAAATCACAATATACACTCAGCATTACATGATGTGCAAAACCTTAAAAAACAATTTTAACATGATAAAAATTATACAAGCAAGCCAGTAATGATGAAATAATAATAATTCACTAAGCAGCTGTGAGGTATGCAGACGTCACACTCTGGGAAGAAACAATTAAATAATTTGAACAGATAACTGGTCCAATGCCTCTTGGTGAATAGATCAAAAACAGTTTAATAAGGAGAATAATGTAATGAATGTGATTAATATACTGAATTAGTCTACCAGCAGATGTGGCAACAATAACATGTCCTCAGGCAATGTAATGACCTCCAGTGGACTAGTATATATAATGACTGCGGTGAACATGTCAGTGTACTTTGCCCCTATATCTGTACTGCTTACTCATACAGCAGTATACCCTGTGACTGACTGACTGACTGACTGACTGACTGACTGACTGACTGACTGACTGACTGACTGACTGACTGACTGACTGACTGACTGACTGACTGACTGACTGACTGACTGACTGACTGACTGACTGACTGACTGACTGACTGACTGACTGACTGACTGACTGACAAACACGCACACACACACACACAATAATTATGTCACAACTCTAAATAGCTCCATAACCTCAAGGCATGTTATTACTACATAACAACTAGATAAGTTGCAGAGTCTTAGTGAAACTAAAGTCATACATTAACTGATCCCACAATAATAAGCAGCAGAGATATTGTAACATCACATCTCAGTTGAAATACTACACAACATACAGACCTGAGTCTGTGAATCAGATCCAGTGACTATGTTGCCCAGCGTACGCAATGCTGGCATTACTATTTTTGGCTCGATGTTCTGTAGCTGTGGCACCAAAAATGGTATGATCCCGCACTCAATCACAGCTTGTATTTGATTCTGTGGCCCATCGGCGAGGAAAGATAGAGCCCAGCAGGCGTCCACCTTCACTTCAAGATCATCATGCTGTGCCAGTTGTACCAACGCTGGCAGACACTATATTATTATGAGAATTTAATAACAATTTTGAAACAACAATTATATACTGTGGCTCATTGTATTACATTATGACTAGCCCCTCCTACAATGCAGCCACATCCACAACAATACACAATAATATAGCCACACCCACAATAATATAGCCACGCCCACAACAATACAGCCACACCCACAATACCTGACACACAGATGAAAAAGGAGGTGGGGGGTTCTTGTTACGACACAAGTTAGAAATTGTCCAGGTGACATTCCTAAGGAAAGTTATCTGTAACAAGATAAGGTAATAATGACAATGTGATGGCAGCTGGCTGACCGGAGTGGAGGGTTTTATAAACGACAACAATGGTGGAATGATTCCTTGAGATATGACGTAATCGCGACACTCCGGCCCATCACCGCTGATGTTCCCGAGAGCCCACACTGCTTGTTCACACACATGATCGTGCGGAGAACTGAGCAATTTGATAAATATTGGAACAGCTCCTGAGGGCATCAATAACAAAGACCATCAAACACTGTTACTATAGAGGGGTGGGTCCCTTATACTACATCACTACAAACACGTGCTATCAGCCTGCTCATGTGATACCATAGTAACCATGGAGTAACTAAGCATATATATATTAATGGAGCTAATAATTGAGAAGTGGTTTTGTACACGGCAACTATTACATCATGGCATACAATGGACTCTATGTGTGAGGTGTAAACTTGTACAAAATTCATAAATAGAAACTGTATTTATAAATATTTCTTCTAAACTCTTACATTTTTAATTCTTTGCAAGTATTTCAGCAGCAAACATATTTCATGTTTGGCAACTTTTTCCATCCAATTTACACAAGTAATATCATAATTATTCAAAGGAAATCTATTTTGAAAAACATGCCTTCTACGATTGTACATGCGTAGATTATTGTTGGCAAATGGAAGAGTACGAAAACAAAACCTTCAAAACTTAATTTATTAGTGGTCTACAAAAATTTCTACTTTGAATATAAAACCTTATACTGCTAATAACCCCACACTCTAGTAATTATGTTTCTGTAATTGTATTTCTGGTAATTACTTTTTGTAAACAAATTAATTACAGCTGGATAAATTGTGTGTAATTAATGTTACAGCTGGTTTTGTTGTCCCTCAGATGGTATCTTCCTTGATCTCATTAAGCACCCAATCTTTATCCCTCACCCACTCACTCCGCAACTCAATCATTATTACATTACAATTAATCAACACACATATTGTAAGCTTGACTAATAGGATAAAAATTATAAAGATGATGAAATATGGGGTCTATGGGTTACCCAATGTTGTTATATTATCATTCAAGGGATTATCATTCAAGGGATGAACAGCCAGGGATAGGACAATACTCAATACTATTGTCTCACCCCTAATGTTATTAGATGTAGGCTTGAGCAATTGATTTAGTCGCGATCATTCGTGATGTTCATTATTTACATAGTTGATAAAGATAATTTGAGGCAAAATACAATGACAATAATCGTCACAAGCCTAAACATAATAACTAAAGAGGCTTGAGTTCATGTTGTAATATATGGTTTTTATAAATCAGATACAATTGAAAATCGTGTGACAATAATTGTGATGTTAAATTCACATAATCGCTCAGGCCTAGTTTGACTTCTCAAAATGTTAGGGGAGGCTGAAGTATTTATTATAAAGGAGACATTAAAAATTGACTTCCTGAAGTCTAGGGGACAAGAAGAAGTAGGGTATAGGAGGTTTCCTTGACACAACACAGCATGATGGAGCAGTTGTACTTACTGCACTGGACCACGGCTCTAGTCTGTTCAGACGTTCCACTGGCGATGTTAGTGAGCGCCCAGGCTGCTTCAAACTGCAGTGGAGCACTAGACAGATGGGGAGATTATCATCATACATTTATACAATCAGAAGGGGTAGGTGAACCCATCCCTCACTCTATATGTGCGGGTCTGACAATAAAACATTTACAGTACTGTCTCTGCATGCCTGGAGCAAGCAAGGTGCGGAGGCAGTCTCTGTACCGCTTCTGCCAGAGCAAACCTATCTCAGCTACCATTACTACACGTGTTCTGATCATGTAATAAATAGAGAGGAATTGTAGTGAGGAACTTTCATATAAAATGTTTGAAATACGTCAATTTGTTCACTTCTTGAGTAAAAAATTTTATGACGTTATTTGAAATATGTGACAAGTTGTAGCACACAAAGAGATCGTAGCTTTGCTAGAGGCTCTGGTTAAAGTTTTATCTGTTAAAACCACTATCAGTTTCCCTTCAGAGCAAACCAAGCATTAGTATAATATTTAACAGATTTCAATTTTTATGGTTTTGGTACTTATCGTAAAATTAAATTCCATGTAAAAGATTTGTGTCACATGTAATGATGTAAACGATACGATATCAATATAATAATTCCTCTACAGGTTCAATATCAATACAACAATATTTGCTAATAGTCATCTAATATGTGTAGTGTACCAAGTGTATGAATAGTTATTACACTAAGAGCTTGCTAAATTCCAGTTGTGCTGATGTGGAGAATTTAATATTAAAGCAAACTCATTGATATTAGCACAATAGTACGACATTTGAACAACTTCACATGCAAAAATTGATAAATATTGTTTACGTAAAATCAGTAATGATATCAATATGATATCATCAATTATTGTGAAATCAATAAAAGAAACAATACATTATACATCACTAGTCTTACAGTACAATTCCCCTCTATAAGGTCTCCCATACAGTCGGAAATTTTTGAATGCAAAAATTTTCATATCAGCTTCACCTCACACCATCCAGTGATTCAACTTTGGTAAAGTGTCTGATATTAAATTTTCAAGTCATCAGGATAGAAATTTTTGAAAACACTTAAATCAAAAATTTCTGACACTACAGTATCAACCACTGATTGGTTATAACGTGTTTATGATAAATCATATACAGCCATATTGTCACTACATACCCATCACCATGGTTACCATAGCTCACCTGTCACTGGCTAAACATGCAACTAACACTGGAACAATTCCAGACCTGTAGTGGGCAAGGCTCAACATGGATCACATGATACAAGTCAGCAACATACTTGATGAGATCGTTGATAGGCGGGTTTTTATCCTTGGACAACATCTTCCTAGCATGTTGAACTGCCATCAGTTGTTCCCCCGGCTGATTGCTCTGTGCTTGCTACGGTAACATAAAGGTTGCTATGGTAACATACTCATACAGTAGATGAGACATATAGTAATGCACAGTGTGTGTGTGTGCACCTCGTTGTGACTAACACATACAAAACCCCACAATGTATATTGTTCAGAGAGGATATAAATACCAGGTAAGAACATGATTGTGTAACTGGCAATACGAAACCATCGCATGTGACAATAGTTTTGTGCTCCAGTCACCCCCCCCCCATAAGGTGATGACACAGTGTGCTCCAGCCACCCCATAAGGTAATGATACAAGTGTGCTCCAGTCACTCCCCATAAGGTGATGACACAATGTGCTCCAGTCACTCCCACAAGGTGATGACACAGTCCATGAAATGAAAGGCACACACGGAACCCATTCATGTACCCTCCAGAAGTAAACAACAACAACAGGTGGTCTACAGACTACCAATGAGATTACATGAATGTCAGGAATCTCTCTAGTAATAATGATTAGATGATAAATAGACAAAATATTCTTTTGATCCTCCAGTTGATCAGAGAGAGAATGACTGTAGCAACAAGTTGTAATGGATTGCTGGAATGTAACATGGAACTGCTGTTATGGAATGACTGTTTAATATGTGACCCGACTGCAAAAATCTGTACATTCAATTTTATGACATTGAAGACACATGACTACTCAGCCAGTGGGTAAGCTGTAGATGTACAAATTTAACACAAGGTAGGAACTATTAAATGATACAAATTGTGAATTGTTAGCTCATTCTTATGATTTGCTGAATATGTATAATCTGATGTGCAGCTCTATGCTTTATTCTGTGTGTGTGTGTGTGCACACACACACACACACACACACACACACACACACACACACACACACACACACACACACACACACACACACACACACACACACACACACACACACACACACACACACACACACACACACACACACACACACACACACACACACACACACACACACACACACACACACACACACACACACACACACACAAGTAACACTTAATAAAACGTGTACTAATTAAAAAGTAATTTGAGAGATGATCTCCCAATAACAACAATATAACTTGTTTATCTGATGAAATGTACATTCCATGTTAGTTGTTACAGATAATCAGCCGATGTGACTAGTAATGTGTCAATGTTTCCACTTTACAATGCTGTGTACCATTGATGGACAATTAATTGACCATAAGATTAAAATAACATAATTATACCAATGAACCTACTTAATGTTAGTACATAAAATATTCTATTAGAACAACCAAGACACATGTCCTAGTTACTGCCGTGTTAGTGATTTCAGACCTGCTAACTTTCTCCACCATCTCAAATACAGTTGTTTTAGCCATTCATATGTGTGGACATGAATAAAAATGTCTTCGTTTCTTGGACACTTACAAAATTTAGGCTGTCACTGAGTTTTGTGTGTGTGTGTGTGTGTGTGTGTGTGTGTGTGTAGTGTGTGTGTGTGTGTGTGTGTGTGTGTGTGTGTGTATGTGTGTGTGTGTGTGTGCGTGTGCGTGTGTGTGTGTGAGTGTGTAGTGTGTGTGTGTGTAGTGTGTGTGTGTGTGTGTGTGTATGTATGTGTGTGTGTGTGTATGTATGTGTGTGTGTGTGCGTGTGTGCGTGCGTGCGTGCGTGCGTGTGTGTGTGTGATGCCATTAAGAGCAAACATTATCATGGCATTGTATATGCATACGCATACGTTCATTGTGAACACCATGATGTCACCATGATGTCACCTACACATTACAATGTTAAACCTGCAGCAGGTCACACTACACACATTACAATAGTGATTCTATTGATTTGCCTGCATCAAAATGGAATGTAAACGATCAAGCAAAGATGCCTCATTAAATCATGTATAGTTTTCTTGTTCTGACCAGTGCTGACAGTGAAACGGTTGACCATAACATGATAAATAACAATTGACCTTCATGTAGTATAGATAGACTACATGTACAGCTTTATCAAGGGCTGTTAGCCACAGGCAGAAATCTGACAGCATGGCCGATAACAAGGTGGAAGGGCTGGACCAAAGTAGAAAGGTTTGAAATTGTTTGTATCCAGTCATCATATTTGTTATTGTATCGTTATCTTTGGCGTTGTCTCTAACTTGGCCAATAGCTTGCACCACATCATGATCAACAGTGCTAGCCTTAATGCTAGTTGTATCCTTATATAAGCACATGTGCTTAATAAATATAAATTCAGGTGCTTAACAGATGGACTCATACACATTGCAGCAGGCCACAGGTATTTTGATATTCCAATAGTACACTCTCTATTAGTCTAATAGCCTGAGCAAGCCCCACACTAGTGAAGAATTTCATAGGGTGAACCATGCACGGCAAAAATTGGATAAAAACGATTGTCGAATGAAATACCATACAAGTTCAACAAAATCACGGAAGAATCACAGCCTAGATTACTAATTCGCTAAATATAGTTCGTAGGGTGAACCATGACACGGACAATGCACAGTGTAGATTACTGATCCTCCAAATATGGTTCGTAGGGTGAACCATGACACGGACAATGCACAGTGTAGATTACTGATCCTCCAAATATGGTTTGTAGGGTGAACCATGACACGGACAATGCACAGTGTAGATTACTGATCCTCCAAATATGGTTTGTAGGGTGAACCATGACACGGACAATGCACAGTGCAGATTACTGATCCTCCAAATATGGTTCGTAGGGTGAACCATGACATGGACAATGCACAGTGCAGATTACTGATCCTCCAAATATGGTTTGTAGGGTGAACCATGACACGGACAATGCACAGTGCAGATTACTGATCCTCCAAATATGGTTCGTAGGGTGAACCATGACATGGACAATGCACAGTGCAGATTACTGATCCTCCAAATATGGTTCGTAGGGTGAACCATGACACGGACAATGCACAGCGTAGATTACTGACAATTCAGCGTAGCCTAGATTACCTGCCACGTGATAGTAATGGAGAGAGAAGAAAGACTTAGAAGACGAAGAAAACAGTATAGAGAGTTCCGGATGAAGTTGATGGTTCCACATCTGATACATCCATTCCTCATGCTCGCACTGATCTCTCACGTGAACTTCCAATTTAAGCGCTCCATTTGCGTGCACATATTATACTGATCTTTACCTCTACCAACAACGAGGAAGGAAGCCCACATATAGTCTTTCTCACCACTTATCCACACTGAACTACGCGGCTTTCCTTGAGGCTTTTTTACATTCAAAGGGTAGCCATAGTTACCTAGCTATAACCTTGCTGGTTTTGTGCTACGTCAGGCTCGCCCCACAATGCTGCTAGCATCTGTCTAGTAGTTTACAACTTATTGTGGTTTTCATCATTCCCTGCCTGATCGTTCATGCTGGTTGATCATATCATTAACACAATTACACCCTCCCCCTTCAGTATGTACACACAGTTATCCTTACACTTACTACTGCAGGTCACGTGCTGATATGTAATATGAAATAAAACTGAAATTCCATATTTGGACACGCTCATGATAACTATAGGCATGGTGTGCAACAAACAACACTAAATATTTTTACCATTCAACAGCAAATATTTAGTAATCTACTCACACGCTTGTAAGTTTCATGCAATGGATGGAGCCCTGTTATGTATGTAAGAACAGGAGGCTCGGTGCCTGCTTACACTTGGCAATAGAGATGAAACAATACCGTATAGCGGGTTATTTTCAAGGGGGAAATTTTTCAAGAATTTTGCAAATTTAGCTCAATTCGTGAAAATTTTCACAGGAATTAAGTGTAGCAATGTTATTAAGAGCCATGCATTCATGAAAATTTTCCTCGTGAATAATGGCACCACTGAGCATTCGTAAATTATTTCCCCCTCGAAAATAACCCGCCATACGGTATTACAATAAGTATTACTTAAAGCACTGCTGCCAGTTTGTATGAAATATACAGCTCAGAGGTAAGAGTTGAGTGGCAAATATAGCACTCAGCTTTGCCTCGTACTATATTTGTCACAGGACGCTCACCAAGAGCTGTATATTTCATACAAACGAAGCAGCAGTGCTTTAAGTGTTTTATTGTATTTTACACCTACTAAAGTGTCAATGAGCTACCATTCTATAACTACTCTGTCGTTCTATAACTACCCAACCAATTGAACCCTTTGATCCACCCTTTCTTACGTTTCTGCTTAGATTTTACTAATATGTTATTTACCCAAAATCTAGTCACATATTACAATACAGTAATATATTGCAATACACTGCAACACGCAATATAGCATTGAATCATTGTTTCATCCCCACCAAAACTGGAAATGAAGGCAACAGAGTCTTGTATTAGTCAAATCACCCATCAGCATGACTCGGTAGGTTAATACTAATTTGGATCTTCAAGCTTATCTACCGTGGGAATTATATTCAATAGGCTATGATATTAAATAGTGGTGGATTTAATATTGGCGATGACAGGATTTAGCAAAATAATAATTATAGGCTCTTAATTTTGATAGACTTTTCTAAGTTGCTGTCTTGCTGAGAGCAACATTTGTGGCAAGGTTCATGGGCACTATATAATTGTGTCACTCCATTTTCCATTGCATAATGGCCAACTGCTGCCCTTTTCGTTGCAGAATAGCTGAAATATAGTTCACAGCATTCTCTACACAAAGCTTTGTTACCCTCACCTTAGTTGACAACTTATGAGTTCTCTTTAATGATACTTTGTGCCTGACTAAATTTTTACAGGGATTAAATGTGGGCAAATTAAAATTTGACAATTCAAAGTATATTTTGCCAACTGCCAAATTTAGTTCCTTGCCAATATTTCCAGCTATACGATACTTATATCTTCAGTACATCCAGCATAACAAATCTTCCCAATGGTTGCTACAACAAAAGACCGATAAATCATCTGCAAGTTTTATAATACAAGTGTATGCCTTGGGAAGTACTTGTAATCGCTAATGCACCTGTACGTGTGCTTGTGTGAAATGTATCATATGGCTTCACACACCAGTATAACAAAAAAGGTAACATTCGTTGTTAAAACTTTTTGTTGACTAGCTGAAAAAATGAAAACATTTACCACAAACTTTTTCACATGAAAATTTCCAACAATAAATTATCCCAAATTAAGGTAATACTCTCCTTAAGGTTACGGGATACCCATGAATTACTTTCATGGGCACTAATTTTCATTGTCTTTAAAAGCAGCCTTCTTGTGGTTTGTATCAAGTGGTCTCGTCACCACCTTCAAAGTACTGTGTAAAGAGTCTACAGACACCGTTGATAGGCCATCCAACCAGGCAAAATGACGGCAATGGCCATCCAACCAGGCAAAGTGACGGCAGTGGCTTCCGTTTCTAGCAAAACTCGCGCCAAATGCAGCGATAACGGCCAGGGTAAGTGCCATTTTGAGGGTTTCGCCTTAATTAAAGATATATTTTCGAGGGCGTATCGAAGAGTTTTTAGGCATACAATGCCGACGAGAGATTTTGTAAGTGTCTGAAGTTAAAAATTGGCATTTTAGGAGCGCTTTAGTGAGATATTTGTTGGCTAAACTACTTATAAAGCCGGTTGAGAGCTAAGAACTCTTCGATAGGCCCTCAAAAATATATCTCTAATTAAGGTGAAACCCTAAAAATGGTACTTACCTTGCTCGTTATCGCAGCATTTGGCGGCAAGTTTTTGTGTGTAGAAATGGAAACCTTGCCGTCGCTTAGCCCTGTTGGAGCCATAGAGCATAGGAGGCTTGATTAATGGCCTATCAACAGTGTCTGTAGACTTTTATTATACAGTATTTTGAAGGTGGTAACCAGACCACTCGATACAGAACACAATAAGGCTGCTTTTCAAGACAATGAAAATTAGCGCCCATAAAATTAATTCATGGGTATCCCGTAACCTTAAGGTGAAACCCTAAAAATGGTACTTATCTTGCTCATCATCGCAGCATTTGGCGCGAGTTTTTGTGTGTAGAAACGGAAACCTTGCCGTCACTTAGCCCTGTTGGAGCATAGGAGGCTTGATCAATGGCCTATCAACAGTGTCTGTAGACTTTTTATACAGTACTTTGAAGGTGGTAACCAGACCACTCGATACAGAACACAATAAGGCTGCTTTTCAAGACAATGAAAATTAGCGCCCATAAAATTAATTCATAGGTATCCCGTAACCTTAATTACAAATATCAAACAAATTAATTACAAACTTCCAGGCGCCTAAAAACATTACAGGCATCTACTTTATTAGCTTTTACAGGCGCTTGTTACCCAAGATGGTTAACATGGCAAACCAGCTGTATTATAGCGAAATACATTCAAAAAACATCGAAATATATTTGTCTAAGTTGTATATTGGCACGTATGATGAAGTTCATGATGATGAAGTTCAGGATGTAATAAAGTACACATATCTGCAGATGCAGCAGGCGCATAACTAATTGTGTCATGTGTTTGTTGTGTGATGAAATAAGCAGAAGGTACAAGTTTATCGACACTTTCTTTTGCGATTTTCTCGCCTTTTAAAGGAACAGAGAAAGAAAATTAAGGATGAAAAGAAACACCATGGCGCAGTGGATGAATCTTCATCGGAACAACAGTTTCATAAATCGGACGCAATTACCTTTGTTCTATGAAATTTCTGGAGCCGTACACCTAGTGCTAGTGGGTCTTATGACAGGCAGGCAGGTAGATGAAATTCAGGTGAATTTCAAAAACTTTAGAATTCACTACAGATCGAGATATTCGACTTTTCGCCTCGTTTAACAAAGGTACAGCATCATTGTAGCAGTACCAATGCATTCCAGTCGGTTGAAGTGTGAAAAATCAGGAAACCATATGATTTCTTACTGATCCCTACTATTAAGTACTACCATACTTAATGATTATGATCAGGCCTGAGAAACACAGACACACACATGCATGCACACACACACAAACGCGCACACACACACAAACTAACAATGCTTGCATTATGGTATGTAATATTACACACACACAGATCATTTCCTGGAAAAATATTTGCCACGACTACAAGATGTGGTGATGTCATAACAGATCATGTGATCAGCATAAGAAGCACATGGCAACCATTCAAACTTAGCATACACTGGTCACTAAATCATATAATCTCCAAGCTACATTATCCCATGTCTCAAACTCTTTCTGTCATGTGTGCTTCACTCTCCACAATATTTGCTTCAACTGACACCTTTATAAAGCTTGAGACTCATACTAGTGTGAACATAAAAACTATATAATTCAACTCCAAGCACACACTGTCTTAAAATAGTATCACATGACCGGACCATTTTATATTCAGGTGGGGAATAGAGTCTGGCGATAGCATTTGTGCTATTAATCCTCACATCTTGGGGACTACACATGGTAAGTTGAACAGCTCTGGTATAGTAGCAGTATAGTTTGATGTGTCTGTACAATTGGCAAGGAATGATAGCTAATTCTTGGCTAAATAGATAAATCAATTCGTAAGTACTATAATCAATCCACCTGTATAACATTGTAGTGTCATCTAAAGCAGTGTCATACATTATCCCAAAATCTGGCAGTCTGTAAAGTAAAATACCATAAGCAGCTCACCAGACTTCCCCACCAAATTATAAAAAGAAAAGAAGGTGTGGCCATGTCAAACTCTTGAGGGCATAAGTTGATAACATGAGGTGAGCTGTAGCAAGCTCCTTACCATAAGGTTTAAGTATGATATCCATGGTACAAGGGTATACAAGGATTTGCTCCACCACCCGTCTAGTGGTTAATATTATTATAAGCATGGTAACATTGACAGTCATTCACTGAGTATTCAGTAAAATCTTTATAATGTAATGAGTATACGTGCATGTGTGTAGGTCTGTCTGTGTGTATATGTAGTATGCACACACGTACGTCAAAATATTATATTCAGTGTTACTTTCGAGTGTGTAAAATATGCGTGTATGCTCCAGTATATGATGTAGGCACACCAATTGGTTTTGCAAGGTAAAAAACATGTACTATCATAACAGGATGATAAAGATGTCACAAGATGGTTGCCTCAATGATGAAGGCAGCAGTGACTATCATACAACATTACAGAAATTGCTCCACATAAATACCATGACAACTGAATATATACAGCAACTAACAGTAGCAGCTGATCAAGGGATTACATTACATCACTTTACCTGTACTAGCAATGCAAGGCTCTGCTGGATATTGGAGACTGGTAGTAATGCATTAACATCGTCATCTTCATCCTCCACAACTGGCATATTACGTCTCTTCAATAATTGTTCATCTTTACGATTCTGAACGATCATTGCATGATAACATTATATTACTCCATTATGTTACCTTCCTCAACTCCACCGTGACCTCAGTGCGTCGTCTACGCATCTCCTGCAAACAATACATTAATGCTATTACTCCATTAACCAACTATATCTTACAGCCACGTCTCGACCATGATGTTTAAAACTCTTGATTCTGCCTTCAGACATCTTACTACTATCTTATTCTTACTCAACGCAATGGCTACTTAATTACAAACACGCGTTCCACGCTATAATCTACAACTGTTCATTTACTTAACGCTTAGAATAAACTGTTATAATCAATTTACGCTCTTGCATTCAACAAGAACTGAAAAATCCTCTTCCGCTATCTCGCCGCCATTTTATAATCATGTGCTCTTTGACGCATGCGCACAACAATTATAACCCACAATCAAAATGTACAGTGATTACAACATGAGAATATCTAAACTGATTGTACATATTACTATAAACAAGTACCAGAAGAAATCTGTCACAAGTTGTATTACTAAAGTAACAATACAATAAACTAATGCTACTAATGCTGTTGGTAGATGAAGTAATGATGATACCATGGTAACCATACCGGAATGACTTGTCAATTGTTTATTACTTGTACATGCTATAAGCCATCCCATAGAATAAGCAGATAATATATATTGAGCCTCTACGCCTAGGAATGCTGTCACTAGCGATATCTCATATGATCCAAACAGTTGCCAGTGATTGTGCAGTGGTAGAGCAATTGCTAATAATGTAACAATTGCTAGTCTAATGTTGACAATGTTCCCCGGTGGTTGATAACTGAGTAACAACACTAATGGATTACTACTAGCTTTAGCAGAATCCACTGGAGTGGATGATGCAATGGTATCTTTATCACCAGTGATTCTTTCACTCTTATCACTAGTGACTCCTTCACTCTCTATTACTTCATCCTTATGCCTGTAACATCATTACGTATATTGAGTTCTGATCACGTGATTACTCACTCGACTCCCTTTAACTTGTCGTAACGCTTATGCGCATTTTGCAATATTCGCTGCCTCCTCGCTTCCCTCTTTCGCATTAAATCATTTTCACCTTCCATAGCTCGGTCCAACTACGAAACATCGATTATGGTATTCGGATAAAACACTCTAATAGAGCGCACAGTTAGCTAACGGTGATTATGGATTAGTCTAGCGTGGCATAATTTTAGCTGTACGTTAGTATAAGCGACTAGCGCTAAAAAGAGTTCTGGACTGAATATTATATATACAGCAAATAAATTATTCTGTAGAAGAAGCATCACTGGATTGGTCCACAAACTTCTCTAGTGCTACAGCAATATCATCATCTTGATTATCATTTTGATCAAGATCAATATGAGCTGACCCATGTGATCCATCAACACTCACTATTGTAAGACCAACACCTTCATTACTGCTATTCTCCATGGTAACACCTTCATTACTGGTGATGTCATCAATCATGATCACTTCTTGTTCATTATACAAGTCATGCCCACTATCTTCGACTGACGTTAGCTTGAGGGCATTACTTGATAATGGCCGCTCATTGTTCTGTTCTTGTTCCACTACTGACCGTGGAGCAGCAGGCAATGTTGTGGCAATAGATAAGGGGTGTGGTAGTGGGTGGGGCACAAATGATGACATCACAGTTATATCACATTGATTGATGAGCTGCAATGCTGTCAGCTTTACCTAGGATATTATAGGATACTCATTAGGATATTATAGGATATATTATTATTATATTATAGGTACTCATTAGGATATTATAGAATATTCATTAAGATATTTTGATTAGGATATTACAGGATACTCAATAGGATATTAAATACCTTATCAAGATGCAATAGGCATTCCTAATATGGTAACATTACTTGGTTGTTTTCACTGTGAGTTGCCCTGGTGATCATTGCTATCACCCAGGAAACAGGGGGTGTGTACTGATAAGATGTAGTATTGATGAGATGGAAGATACAACGTAACAGCATTATCTTAATAGTTGATGAGTGATGATCATGTGACAATGATTTGATCATGTGATCCTCCAAGTCCTGCAACAATTTTATTACCACATTAAATTGTATTACACCACGCACGCACGCACGCACGCACGCACACACACACACGCACACACACAATGTAGACCTTCAGTTGGGCAGATGTTACATTTGGTCCACAATACTGCAATAAACTATTCATTGCTATAAGATCATGTGAGCTAATAATCATATTGCAGGATAAACACTCACCAGAGAGAGCAGCTGTGACAAGTCTTTCATTGATACCTATAAAATACACACACCATATATATCTACTGTGCGTTCTAATAGAGTATTTTGTGTGACTACATAAGTTGCACAATACCTAACTAACTTGACTTATTGTGTATTGAACTGTTGGCAGTTATTTCACTATTGAGCTTCCTTTTCTTCCTCTATGGTAACAATGTAACCATGACAACCACTAATGGTCTACTAAACCTTAGGCACAGCGAGTACATTAGCAGATGTTCTCTCCTAACAACAGCAATAGCATCATTGAACTGTACATTGTACATTGACTTTACTTCAACTAATGCTCCAGTGTCCTTGATCACCATGGATACCAGGTGATCACATGAAGCATAGCACTTATTGGTAGCCAGCCAAATGTTGATACAGTGATACACTGCATAGCGCAAGTCTCTGAACATTAGTAACATTACAACAGCATTTAGAGAAACAGTATAATCTATGTACCCACTACAATATAGAATTAGTCTAATTAATGCACATCCCTTAGCACTATTACAATGACTGTTCTAATAGAGAGTATTAGTGACTCACTGATATGATGAGCAGTTTTGATCTGTCCATGTCAGTGTGTGAACAAAGAGTTGATTGATCACAGTTGAGTATGGTAGTAAGTGTGAGCCTGCACTGGAGAAGAACGGAGTGTCATGTTGCTCTAGCTTGTTACTTAGGAACACATACACACACGCACGCACGCGCGCGCGCACGCATACACACACACACACACACACACACACACACACACACATGTTACTTAGGAACACATACACACACGCACGCACGCGCACGCACACACACACACACACACACACACACACACACACACACACACACACACACACACACACAACACACACATGCACACACACACAACACACACACACACACACAACACACACACACACTACCATTTGATCAATGCCTCAAGCATTACAAACATAGTAGAGTAAAATAACGGCAGGGCAGATTTCAACAATAACACCTCCAGAGCATACCTACCAGCCTATACATTCAATAAAATAAACAACACATTACAAATACACCAGCCCACACACCAATCTGTCAGGAAACACAGTAAATGGTTGACATATCAGAGACATCAACAGTTGTAGGGGAATGTTGACTGGAGCAGTTGATAATCTGAAGCTGCGGATCATGTGATCCAGTGTAATCATGTGATCTAGTGGTGGCTCACCTGAGCAGATAGACTAGTGATCGTGTAACTGACTGATAATACAGTGATATAGTAGCGATCCTGTGCGGTTCATTGGCCGGTAATGGAGGGAATATTGAGTCATTCAGTGATGTGATGAGTTGAACACCTTAATGGAGGACAAATCATGTACAATTTAGACTCAGGATCAACATAGATGTCAGCTCCTTATCAATTACACATTATAAACATCAATTGTGAGAAAATATTTTTGCAATTTTTGATCTCAGAAGAAATATTTGTGAATTTTGAATACAGCATAGCTGATTTTTCACTGCTAAAAATTTCACAGCTTTTAATTTCACTTTTTTGGTGATGTTTCCCATATTTGTATCAAAGAAGACAATTTAGTGGAATTAATTTTAACATTTTAGCCACATTGCAAAAAATTAAAACCTAGTGAAAATAACTTTCTATATGGGAGTAATATCCATGACAAGATATAATCTAAAAATGTGTGCTAGTTTAATTTTTGCTCATCCCAGACACATAATTAAAAAGACTTATAATAAATTCCCGACAAACAGCACACAAGACTAATAACATTACCATCACTTCACTCACTAATGCTACCAACCTCCATTGTCAACAGGTGTAAAGGCAGTTGTGGTGAGGAAGTTTAGCTCATGGCATAACTTGAGAACAATTTTCTCCCATGAGGAAGCATCCGATGATAGCAAAGTTAATAATCTGCTAGACTCTTGTGAATAACTAGCATCTACACTGCCCAGCCCCTCAATGGCCCGGGAGTATAACACATTGTAATGTTGAGCTGCCAGGAATGGGTAGTGATGGAGACAAGCAGACATACAGGCCATTATCAATCTATTGGTGACCTAAAATAATAGCATATACTACAATATAAGCCCTGTGCTTATACTCTAAAGCAAGTGATACACAATTTTACCAATGAAGAATAAAATTATATTAACTGAGCGACCACTCTAAAATACGGGTAAAATTAATAATAGCAACAAGACTTCTCATGAACACTAATGAGACTACACTAATGTGCAGTACTTGTGAATATGTCAAGGAAGTATCCTAAACTCAAAACACTCTAATAAAAAGTTCACCTGTGATTTAGTCCTCTGGAATGACATCAACGTTTGTAGGAGCATTGGTAACTGTCCAGTGGAAAACTCACGATTTGCCTCAGGACACTGGATACATCACATGACATAGTAACCACATCCATTAATATCATACCTTTTTAACAATGCTCAGGAAAGTCTTCAATACTAAGTAACCATGCTGAAGATTAACACCTCTCTATAATACATACGATTAATACTCAGCCTCATAACAATGATGCAATACCACTACAGTCTGCTGTATGAATGTCAACCATTTCTTATACTCTCTATGTACTACATCTGGTGATGCATTCTGGATCACGTGACACAAATACATCAGGGATGATGCGGGGGTAATGGTTGTATCACGTGACTGCAGGGACTTGATGCACAACTGGCTCAGTTCTACTACCTATTATATACTAAATAGTTTAGTATATCAGATGTGATCACGTGCCTTATCTGGTGATCCTATCAATTTATTTAACATACTGGCGGAGAATAGCTCAACTTCTGGACAACAATGACTTCTCATATATGTAATAATTGCCTCACTTCCGCTATCGCCATTATCTTGGCTTGTACTTGCTTCCCCTAACTCTTCGTTCATATTTCCAAATAGAGCGCACCACAATCTTATAATAAGTAATTGTGGGTATGAGAGATGGCGAGCGTCAAGGAGAAGTTATCATATTGTGTGGATGACTATGCATCGTTAATAATGTGAGATGCTCAATGTAATCTATATGAATAACTCCGGATATGTGGTTGCCATAGGCAATTGTGTGAAGCAATAGTGATTGATCCTAAGCCAACTCAATATGGTCACCCAGTACCTAGTGTATCCAGTAATTCATCCCGTATTAACGCCATCTTACATAAGCTTGGTGACACGGACAAAGAAACACAACAACTAGTGGATAATGGTATGTTAATCAACAATACATCACTATGGTAACACCTTCACTTTGTGTGCGTATGTAATCTTACGAAACAGACTTATTTCCTTTGTGTGGAAACAATGAGTCAGGCTGACACTATGGTAGTATATACTGAAGAGTATTGCTGCAGAGGGACCACAGCAGCAGCAACAAGTCTTATTGCATTGTTATTATACTTCCAAAATCCCATGACTCCTGTATATACAAAGGGTTGCTAATAACCCTGAAATCTCATACACCTTTGTCTCAAAATGCCTACATAGGCAAGTCTCTTCATGCAATGCAGGCCAATCTATGGATAATACAACGATTGCTATAACAAATAATATTTAGCTACCCAGTTCTAAATACTAGCTGATTCTGTGGTTGCTAATACTCTTCTTCTGAGCTATAAATCAATTCTTTAAATATCCCTGACACCAAGAGTTCATCTACTTTTTATTAGAACTCTTGCTGACATTAAATGTTCACTTTCGAAAATCTAGTCACATATTCAGTTATCCACTACTGTAGTCAAATAAAATAATTATACTGTGGCTGTGTGAAAGATTTCTTTCCTTTCAGTTTACTGTTCATTGTACAGAATGTTTGCATTCGTATAAACTTATCAAATTAACACTTCCTTTAACACATGTTACTGAAGCTGATCACCAGCAGCCATCATTATCTCACTGCCATCATTATTATATAATATTATTACCATACTTGAGTCATCAAGAATTGGTCAACAGACTATATGGCTTCTCCACTGGTATTGTGCAGTATTGCAAAATTGCTTGGTCATATGCAGAAACAGATCAGAAAATGTCATCCGACATCTCCGTGTAATCCATTCTGTCACTGCTGTGGATTGTTCTGTACAATAAATCGTACATGTCATAGACATGACATGGGATGGGATGGGATGCTGGTGGTGGTGCTGGAGCACACCTATCATTTCATAGAAATGTGATACGATTGCGTCTTCAGTCTTCATAAATCAAATAGCACCCTATGTCTCTGTGTGTCCCAGTGATAACACAATTGAGTATGTGTCACTGTGGAATATGTTGTGTCACAGTGGCGGAGGAAGCTACTGAAAGTTAGGGGGACCACTTAGGTAAAGTCAAATGATTTTCTATTGCAAAAATTGAATTCCTATGGAGAGTCTTAAAATTTAAGTGTAAGTATGTCACTGTAAAATGGATTAACTAACTCAATGATTGACTATTTCACTCTCTACATTCCTTACCTTATATGGAAGAGACACAATGTACTATATTTAGATAAAGAAATACCAGACTTGTGAAGTTTTAAGTTTGTCAATAGTAGACTATTATGGTCCACAGATGCAACCATATGTCTTGCATTGCCAAACTGCTTTTATCTTTTTAAATTCAGGGTCTGGTTTCCATACCATAGATATTGTGTTGTAGAATCCGGTCCCCTAATACTGGGGAGTGTTGAGGGCCAAGAAAGGACTTGTACAATAAGCAACATGAGCTATTCACTTGTGCTACACTTCCTCTTCAGCAGTCAACACTCCCCTAACTCTGGTAGTGGGGATTTACAATTACAATACTGACACTGCTAACATAACCAGACCATTTTTAGAGGGAAGTGTCTGCCCAATGCCCACACAAGACAAGTTAACTATTCCATTCACTTGAAATTTTCCTTAGTAAAAAATATTAAGAGTTCAAAAGGTTACCGTTGCCATGGAAGCTTACAAGGTAGAAGTGTTGAAGTTATGAATATACGAACCAGTCAACCACTCATTACTAATTTGTATAATTGTTCTTCAATAGTTCACCATATTTGGTAAAGAACCTGCTTGATTGATAGTGTGATGTTGTTAATGTTAATTTTGTTATACTGGTAGTAGCTTATTTTGATCAACCATAAACCAAAACTATTTCACTGAGAACTGTATTGTAGTATTGTTGACTAAATGTGGACACCTCAATAATCAGGACACTTGTTCATGCTCCCCATAAACTCCCAACTGTATATATACACATACAAATAATCAACAGGCCCTGAAATCAGGAGCTGGACACACATTAGTACAGTGTTCCAATGATAAAGTGCATTATTCATTAATGTAATGACTGAGCTCGAGGTCACTGTTTTAACACTCATTCATAGCAATAGAGATGAGGGTTAAGAAGAAAGAACTTGCTCAAAGTGAAGCTGAAGTAGCCAAGACTAGGGAGGCTGTTGCTAAGTTACAGAAAAGACTACAAGATGCTGAGAAGTTACTGGTAAGGTAACAAGTGATGGCAAGAGTGATGGTATCTCATATTATCCCTTACAGGAGAGTAGTCTATACCAGGCCAAGGAGTTGTTAAAAGCAGCTGAACAAGCCAATGAAAGTAAGCACCTATCCATTAGGAGCCACCAGTAATATAATTACTCCATTATCATAGTGCCAGTGGATTCTCAACAATTGATAAAGTACTCGCATCGTATCAGCCTATCTAACAGTACAGTATCCCCAGTGGGTTGGCAACCTAGTAAGTACCTTAGCAACACTATATGAATAGGGGATTAATAACCAGAAAATGTTTCTATAGAATAAACTTTATGTGTAAAATTATATTGGAGTACTAATATGAAGAGTTGTCGTGTAATGGCCATCTTAATGTAGACAGATAAAAATATTAATGTTGATAATTGACCACTTACTTAATCATTGCAATTGTATAGGTTCCTTGAAGCCTCTGGTGTGTTTATTTAATCAAGCTTGGAATGTATCCAATATTCATGGCTCTCTCAGTGATGGAGGGCCTGTGTTTATTGTCCCTAGCAGTGATATATCCTTTGTGGTTGCTAATGAGCAAAATAAACAACACTTGTTATGTTATCAACACTGCTGGTATAAATATTTGTACAATTGAGAAATATGCTAAACAAATTGAATTCTTCAGAGTGGTGACAACTCAAATCTTCACAAGCTGAGAGATCCAGTGATGCAGTAAATATATATCCCTTTCATTACTCAGGACACTTGTTCATGCTCAAAGGCTTAGAAAGCAAGGAGCTTGAGATGCTCAAGCACCCTTTACTGTCAATTCACAGCACCATCTCCCTCCTTACAAATATTGCCCCCAGTTGTGAACAGCTTGATATATCTCTGAACTACCCCATGTAAACTTCCCTAGTGCTAATAAATTAACCCTGAGATTAGAACACTGCTCTTATAATGAGGACAAGTCGGGGACCATTTATAAGTTGTAACAAGTGTCCTGAGTTTGATTTTTGTGCTACAGTTTTCAAGCATTAAAAGTGGCAGGGATCTAGCAGTAGTCTCCTAGGTTTCAATTATACATTGTGTGTTTTCTTGTTATGTATTGTAACAAATCTTTGTAAAATGAAGACAGCTAATCAATGATTGGGTTAGTATTTGTTTGTTGTTATGATAATGGCCCAGTGGGGGGGGGGTGGTATGTTAATACTTATCAGCTGTATAGGTAGAGGTCAACAATGTTAATGCCAGTGGTCAGTTTAATATAGCCCACTTGTGGCTGCTGTTCAATAGAAGGCTTGGTAGCAACAGATGGTGGGGGTATAGTGTTTAGTGGTTTTAACCACTGACACTTTGTTGCTTGTAAGGGTTCTAGTCCGTCAGTGTTCAATAGTGTGTATTTACTGGTCTTCTACAACACACACTCAGTTATAGCCTACTGTACCCTTAGGACTAGAATCTTTTTATTCCTAAGATAGGTTGGATGGCAAATAGTTATAAGGCATGTTAGTAACAATGGCTGCTATGCCTATAACCGACGTTGTATACTATTATAGAGCTGCAGATAGCAACTGATATTCCTTACGTTCGGTTTTGTTTTGTTTGCAATACAACACACCCAGGCCATCCCTCCTAACTATTTCCTGTTGCACTACAGTACTTACCCTGGGGAAGTACATTGTATTGTTGTAATGTTACTAATATGTGAGTGAATCAGCCATTTGTTCATGATGTACTAAAGTAATTTGCTGACCTGGTGCCTTTTACCATATATGGTATTTTCTGTGAATTATCTGCTTGTGGGAACCTCAACTCTTGTCCTACAATAACTTAACTTGTCATTAGTGTCTGGAGCGTCCCTATGTGGTGTAAAGAATGATATACTTGTCACTAAAGAGAATAGGGTTACATACTTGCGGGCACCTCAACTCTTGTCCTACAATAACCGATTGTAAGTGTCTGGAGCATGCCTGGCATGTTTTGTGTGGTGGAGTAAAGAATGATGTACTTGTCACTAAAGAGAATTCAGTGTGCGAAGGGTTTACACCTGACCACATTGTCAGCAGTTAAATTCATTATGCCTACGAGGACAATGTCTGTCTCTAGTGAAACTTTATGTAGTATCCTCTTATAATGATGGCTTCTAGAGTAGAGAAATTCCTGTAATACTGTATTGTAACTGCTGTATCAGTCAGTACCAATGACACAAGGTAATATTATCCACTTCATTATATGGTAGAAACACCTCAGTGTAATGTTTCCTGAACACTTTTGGACTCATTGTTAGCATTCCTCATGAGTGTGTGTTGAATATTTACATCCAATCAAACCTTTATCATAATGGCTTGAAGAGAGAAGTTGGGTGAATGCCAGTGGGTGAGGCAGCTGAATCAGTAGAATGATATATTACAGGAATGTGTGGGTATATCATTAAAGTTCTTAATGTAATATTTTGTGTCAGCTAAGCATAGTGACTTAGTGAGTGACATAGGTGTGTGTTGTGTGTGTGTGTGTGTGTGTGTGTGTGTGTGTGTGTGTGTGTGTGTGTGTGTGTGTGTGTGTGTGTGTGTGTGTGTGTGTGTGTGTGTGTGTGTGTGTGTGTGTGTGTGTGTGTGTGTGTGTGTGTGTGTGTGTGTGTGTGTGTGTGTGTGTGTGTGTGTGTGTGTGTGTGTGTGTGTGTGTGTGTGTGTGTGTGTGTGTGTGTGTGTGTGTGTGTGTGTGTGTGTGTGTGTGTGTGGTGTGTGTGTGTGTGTGTGTGTGTGTGTGTGTGTGTGTGTGTGTGTGTGTGTGTGTGTGTGTGTGTGTGTGTGTGTGTGTGTGTGTGTGTGTGTGTGTGTGTGTGTGTGTGTGTGTGTGTGTGTGTGTGTGTGTGTGTGTGTGTGTGTGTGTGTGTGTGTGTGTGTGTGTGTGTGTGTGTGTGTGTGTGTGTGTGTGTGTGTGTACTTAATCTAGTAAACTCGTACTCTATCTTGGTAGGTGCAACATTCCATTTCTATTAGTGTCTGGCTAGTTCCCATAGCTGGCGATCGGTTAAATATCCATTCCAAAAGGAAAATATTTTGGTTGTCATGAGTAATGACATTAGCTCTTGTGAACACTGACACATAATTATGTGAAGCAACAAGTCAGTTCTCTTATTCTATAAATCATCTACAATTTCATGCTGAACACATAGACATCAAGTATTCCCTGTTCAAACAGCTCCCTAGTGACAGCAGTGCTTGAACATGACAGTTAGTGGGGCTTGGAATTCATCTATCCAAACTGTTACTGACAGTCTGGTGACCACTAACTGACCACTAGGCCATACTCCTGTGAACAGGAAAGAAACCACATCCACTAAAGGCAACTGTCCTGCTACGCCCAAGCTGCTTGTGTTTGAACCTAGCATGTTATATGTGGTTTATATTTGGTTGTCCCTGTATCAGCTATCAGCCATAGCTCTGTGTCACTTTGTAATGAAACTCACTCCATGTATAATATATTACTCTAGTTGTGTCATTAATAGTAGCAGCTAATAGTTACTATTTTTACCTTATAAGGAAACTGATGAAGTAGCAATTACCAGCAGTCAAGAGGCGCTGGATTAATTATTAAGTATGGCTTCATTGTATACCAGATGTTGTAGTGGTATTCAGATGGTCTTTGAAGTGGTAAGGGCTCCACTTCACTGACTACTTCACTGACTGATTCATGACTATTGTATAAGCCAGACTAAAATGAATACAAGCAAGATGATAGGATGTATGCTGGTCCTTGTATAGTGGGCTGGGCTATTGTTCATACATTGTAATGTTTAACATCATCACTTGTAGGTGACCCCAGGAGGCCCTATCCACAAGATATTGAGATGAGGGCTGGTTTCCTAGGAAGGCTGAGTTCTTCATTGTTAGATGTTCCTGCTGATGGTGAGACAAGCCAACAAGTGAATAATAGCAAAAAGCTGAGACTGGATTCCCCTCCATCACGATCATATCCTGGTAATCTTTTTGTGCAGTGAAGTGTATAATTATACTCAATGATACTCCATTGATTGTGTTGTGATTACTTTAGACCTTTGACTGCCTTCAGAATTGAGGAACTTAAGAGATTGAGGGTGATCATCCCTGAAAATATATGCTTTTCTCCTAAAAATGCTCATCTGATGAGGAAGAAAGCATATATTTTCAGGGAGGTATTTCCTTCCCATCAGCTTTGAAATAAAACTGCCATAGCTATGGTATTTGTTAGTCGCATTACTAGTAATGCATTAGCTGGCCATGGCCTTCACAGATGTTCTTCAATGATGCTCTTTCAACTGGAATTTTGCCTTTTTAGGAATTAGCTTATGTTGCTATATTATCCTCCTTCATAATCATATGTTGTTATTAGTGGGAGATGTAGAATATCTTATTATGCAGTATTATTGGAATGTTGATTATCCAGCATATTAATGTGTTAAACTCCACTGGAATCATACCACATTCTCTAGACTCTTTGTTTGTAACAGTGTCCTTGTTAACAGCAACAGTTTACCTTCTTCTGAAACTTTAGCTTATCACACATTAATTTTATGGTTTGCTTTTCTTGTATAAAGATACCATACAAGTACGCGTGCAAAATATTTGTGGCGGGCTTAAACACAAAAGGTTGAACATTCGACTCTGTGGCTGCACGTGGTATGGCTTCTTATAAATATTTGTGACGCAATTGCCGACTAAATGTCACTATAAAAGCAGCAGCTCCGCGTTGTTGTACGTTAGTAATCACTGAGAGAAATAGCTAAGAGTGTACGACTGAGAATATGAAGAAGATACAACTGAGTGGCGACACTGCTAAGAAATTAGCTAAAGGAGCTTACAATCGCTTCGATATGTGTGTTAGTACAATGTTCTCGCCATTTGCTGGAGTGCTGTACACGTTCTCAGCATTGGAGAAGATGCCTCAACATAATAACGCTAATCGTTCAACTACTGCTAGTCCTGAGCCAGCCACCTCCCTGTAACGCGTCTGTGAAGGTGCAATTGCGTAAACAGATTTGCTACCATGGGCCCAGCAGCAGCAGCAGCAATAATAACAGCTGAAATATACATCAACTCACTCGTGAAAACAAGCATACTTTACCAGTGACACATGTTACATTACGCCAGCTTTGAAGACGAGTCCAACTCTGGAAATGAACTAATTTGAACACTTCATATTAAAATATTTGATAAATTATTAACTCTTTTATTATGTAACATTTTTGTACATCTACTATTATTCATTAAGATAAATATTATACTGCTCTGAATTCAAATAAATAGCTCTAACATAATGTATACTAGTAATAGATGGCGGGTGTATAATGACACGTGTACACGCTTGGTTAATTGTTAATCCTGCAGGGGCGGCGCCGGAACTGACTGCAGCAGATAATCGAGTGAGTGTGTGATATTATGCTGTCCACCGCCATATTGCCAGCTGATTTCATATAGAGAACTGGAGAGACGGAAATCATTTCAGAAGACTCCTCATCATCTTCATCGGAAGAAGACTAACACTTTCATTACAGACAACCACCATTTCCTGCTGCTGTATTTACAGTGTAATTATATTATATAAACATTGTAAATATTGCACCCCATTAATATGTCTCTAAGAGTAATACACGAGTGTCTACAGTCTAAAGGTAACACACCATTTTAGTAATGGCAGAGTCACAACTGGCCAGTATGGCTGAGTATTACAATGCTATCATTATACAGGCCATCAATTAGCTCTTATCATCTGTAATACTCCACTTGATGGAGTAGAAAAACTCTTAAAACAAATTTGGCAATGCTGTAAGTGAGCTGACAATGTTGGAGTATCTCCTCCACTCTACCATGTCTCACTGCAGGTGGTATAGTGGTGTGTGCGGATGGAGGCAGTAACAGGTTGTATGATATCATGGGTCCTACTTACAGGAATAGGTAAAGTGATCATGTGATGTGATAAAAGATCATGTGACATACAGTTACATTCCTCATGTGATCTGTGGAGATTTGGACTCTGCCAGAGCAGAAGTGATCCAATTTTATAAGGACAAGGTTAGCCAATGATCCATTACAAGATCAATAAGGTATAATGGACAACAGGATAGTAAGATAGTGAAAATGACTGATCAAGATACTACAGATCTTACTAAATCTATTAATCACATTCTGGAGATTAAGAACACACAAGCAATCAAGGTTCATGTGTTGATCACTAAGCTTTGTGTACTCATAAAAGTGTTGATTACTATAGATTGATGCTATATTAGTGGTAAATGCTATCAACTGGGGCCGCTTTGATCAGATCATGGGTGTCCTGCAAAGTCTTTTCCTTATCAATGATCCAGCCCCGCCCACTCACTTACTGTCTGCTGATTCCTTCATTACCCTACTGTCATCAGTAAGTCTTCACACTTGTATGGCTTGTTCTATTAATAGAATAACCAAAGTCACTCCTAATGAATAATAGGGGCATCACAGGATTCCAGTGAATACTGGACTAGAGGAAGGCCATTGTGGATTAATACCCATTGCAGCACCTGTAGACACTGTCACCACTACTGGATTAACATGGAACCTCAGTGAGTAGCCATGAGTATTGGTAATAATAGTTCACTAAGGACTTGCCATATATGGTAATTTTAATATTATACAGATCATGATCGACTGAGCTTTCAACACTTTATGAGTACTAGCAACATAATAGCAACCGGAGCTGATGAAGTAACGGTTGATACCAGTGGGTACTTATTATGGACATTATCTCACCGACTTCTTTTGCCATCATCTAATAATAGTAACTAATTATGTGATCAATTTTTAATAATTCACGTCAGTTGAGTAATCTCAAGATCAGAGTCTAGGTCTGACATGTCGTCATAATCCACTGCAGTTACTGTGGTCAGAGCAGATTGTGATGAAGCAGTACCTAATAATGTTATAACATCAATTGCAATATTGTCATCTTTATCTCTTCATTCTTACCTTTTGACCCAGCCACTGTCACTACTGCTCCTGCTGCTGCTTTAGAGCTACTAGTGGCATGTTTAGCTTTTTCTCTACATTGTAAAGATATTTTGTGAGCTTGTGTATTATACATCCCATACCCTGTTGGTATTTCAGAAATATCTGTTAGTGAAAACGTCTCCTCTGAGTCAGAACTAATATCAAATGGCTAGAGAACATAACAAATCAACAGTTGTCATGAAGTATTCATGGTGCATATAATCTACTGTTGAGTAACATTGTCTATGACCCAGCCCCTGGCCACCCCCTCACCTTAACTGTTGTAACAGTTGCTGACTGGTGGGGCATAGCCTATAGTAATATCATATGATGTAATATTATATGATGTAATGTGTTTTACTGATTGCTTAGGTTTGCTAGTAGTTCTATGATCATCACTTTCTTCACTGTTAGTAATTGTCATGTTATTGTATATTATGAAGTGATCTTTACCTCTCACTATCCCATGGGCTGTCATCTTTAGGAGTGGGAGGGGCTACACTACTGGCCTGAGGGGGTTGAGCTGTACTAGGGGGAGCCCCTACTTCAATACTATCAGTTGACTCAGTTAGTGACCTGTAATACAAGCAATGATCATCATGAAGTACTGATATACTGACGATGTGTCATCATCAACTCTAGTTGCAGGGGTAGGTTGAGCTTTAACAGTGGTCACTACACTATGACTGATCAGTTGAGGTGTACTAGTCACTAGTGGAGCTTTGGAGACAAGCGGAGGCTTGGAGTGTTTCTTAGTAGGTGTATCTAATAGTAATAATAATCTAATTGGTGATTCTCAATCATCACACAATTAACAGTACTTGGTGAAGAGCCAGTGTTAACAACTATACAGCAAAACAATAACAAATAATTCAATGAAAGAACCAAGTAGTCAACCACCTGATGATAAGGTTGGACTTGACTGTCCTTGTCCTCCTAGTCTAGCAGTAGTAGTTGCCTGTTGATGGGCTGGCTTGTAAGATACACCAATCATCTGCTCCAACTCCTTTGCTATTCTGTGATGTAATCATGTGATTGATATGGTGAGCTGGCATTATCACAACATCACCTTTCTCGGTGTTCTACAAACTCCACATGTGACTATGGAAAGGAAATACTCCACATTACAATGTTACAATAGAGGCTATAACATAACACAGAAGGGAGGTGCATACCATTATACTGTTTATTATAAAATGGCCTCTATTAACAATCCATCGACTATTTGGTACATTGTATAGTGTAATATTGTCTTAACATTACTAGTAATTCACTTGAATTCTCTTCTGCCGTTCTAACGTAAGGTTTCTCAACTTCTCTTCCAGTGCTGCTTCACTCAGTCCAGTGGTATCCTATTGAGCATTAAATAGAAAAGTATATGGCCTAATGCTCATATTATTAATAGTGGGCTCACCTTGGAGATGCCTCTCTGTGCAAATGCTTGTTCCAATATTACTGCAGTCTCATGTTGCATGTTACCCAACATCTTATGATTGTGAACAAATCTTGCTGTTGATAACACCGTAATGATATATATATTACAACAAGCCATCATTGTATGGAAGTTTCTGTCTTTCTCAGAATATTAAACACAACACGGTGTAAACTGAGAGAGCTTGTCTATAATAGGGTCATTAAGGACACAATGCTCTTGCTCTCTTTACGACTATTGTTACATGCCCATAAAAGGAAAAGAAACACTACACGTTATTATATATCATGTATTTGGGGATGGGTGGACAGTTGTATAAATTGTTTGCAACCAATTCTGTAAATGTTAGCATAACTGAAGGACTAGACATGATTCAATGAAACAACTGTTTATACCAGCGCATATAACAAATATTACTAATGTTTATATGTTACATAACATTTCACATACTCTTGATCATTGGCCTATGCTGGAATGGAGTATATTCTGTAACAGCAGTGTCCTGTAGGGTGGGCGGCGCTACACTGTGCTAGTAAGGCTCATGTGATCACTCACCACTTCATCCTCTCCAGCAGTTATAGCACCATTCCTGTAATATGTAATTGTTACTGCATCATGTGATGTACGGGAAACCCCCTATATACCCTCAGAATTACCTACCCAATATGATACACACATGTACACACGTAGAGGACACCCTCTGTATAATGTAGGACTGTTAACCAGTTATTTATAATATTTCAGTTAACCAGTTTTAAATTTAGATAACTGATTGGTTGTATAATTATATATAATAATAATCAATATTAAAGCATTGGAATATGGAGTGGTTGAAATATATTCCTATTTCATGAGAAAACTATGCAAAATTGTACTTTCATCAAAACTTCAGTTAACTGGTTAACCGTCAGTTATTTGATACCAGTGAACTGGTTAGGTTCACAGCACTAGTATAATGAGCATGCATTACTAGAAATGGATACTTACTCTTCATCAGTATCATTCTCGTGATCAGGCCTAACATTAGATAAATAATCAGCAAACAAAACAGTTGTTTACTCACTGTACAAATTGGACAGCATGTTGTTGTTGTTGTTGTTTACCAATAGCAGCTGTTAGTGCAGCTGCCGCTGGTAAAGTAGCAGTAAGACTAGATACAGTTAAGAGCATATTATCAACTGCCTCCGAATCAGATCCTAATAATATATCACTGTTAATATAACTGTGTGTATAGTTTAGTCTTTACTGACCAGTCTCAGAATCATGATGTTGGTACATAGTGGCTGTACAGGAGTACAATAAATGATCACGCTAGGTCAATACACACAAATACAGGTGGTACTTACTACTTGATGCTCTGGCTGGACTGGTGAGTTGATTGACAGGTGATGCTGAAGCCTGTAAGTGATTTGTAGACTCATTATAGTGTAACATAACATCCAGACAGCCTCTCCTGGTCTGTCTGCACTCACACTTCTCAACTGCTGTTGGTACAAAGCATTCCTCTACAGTAGCAATGTATTATGAATAACAATTACATTATACACAGCATATACTTGTTGATGTTGCTTTGATATCTCCTCTTCTTGTTTGTGCACACGCTAGAGTCATTGTATTCACTGATAGTGCGGCATTACTCTGTACTGTGTACCTGTTGTAGTTCCTGTATGGTGTTTAGTATGGTAGGGTCCAGTGAAGGCTGCTCTGAGTGATGCAGTGACTCCTCCAATGATGAAATCTTTTGACTAGACTGTGTACAAGTGGTGGACATCGCTACAATACTATACACTGTACACACACACACTGCATACACAAAACACACACGCATGTACACACACACACACGCATGTACACACACACACGCATGTACACACACACACGCACGCACGCACGCACGCACGCACGCACGCACGCACGCACCCACGCACCCACGCACACACGCACCCACACACACACACACACACACACACACACACACACACACACACACACACACACACACACACACACACACACACACACACACACACACACACACACACACACACACACACACACACACACACACACACACACACACACACACACACACACACACACACACACTACCTCTGCTAGTTGTTGCTGATGTGTTGTGGTCACTTCTTGCATTCTCTTCTTCCATTGTTTCTCTTGTTTCTTCAACTGTTGCTGCATCATGCTCATCTAATGTAGCTCACATGATCAACATAACAATAAAATGATCACACCTGAGTTTCTAATAACTGTTTTATCTCCACTGTTTTATCTTCTTCTTCCTCTCCTCTCCTACTTCTCTTTCTTGTCCGGATACTGGTCTCATCACTAGCATGTTGTACAGGAGCAGCTTGCCCAGCTACTCTCTGTGCCTGCAGGGCTAGTATCAGTGCTATGGAGTATTACTATAATGATGTCAATATATTCACCACCATTATACCTTCTTGCTTCTTCAATTCCTATAATGTATTTTATATATATTTATTAATGTGAGTGTACTCTACTCTACCTGTTCCATTGTGCCCTTCTCTTGCTGTATCTTACTTATTTCACCCATCAGTGGTTCAACTGTACGCTTCACCTCTTGCTTTAATGAAATATTTCTCTTATCAACTACCACCATAGGCTGTTATAGTAACATACTTCAAGTCGTTCAGTTTCCCTCTTCTTCCATTGCTCCATTTCATGTGCATTCTCCTCCAAAACTCTTTGTTCCTACAACGTTGCTAAGATGATTAACGCAGTCCTGTAGTTGTTCAATACGACTGACCCTAATGGATACTCTATTGGCTATTTCTTGTCTAATATGTTCCTCAGTCTCTCTCAGCCGATTATTCATCTGCTCCAGTAAACTCTTTTGTAGCTCAATTGTTTGAACTTGCTCCACATTAACCCTACACAATTATTGATGGGGATAATTCTCTAAGAATAGTTGTGTATTATCACTAGCATGAGAACTGAACTAGTAATGGATGATAATATGACATACTTGCCCTCAGTTGATAAGTGATCGGGATGTCGTCGTTGCATGTGCGACCTCATAAATTCTGCACTGACAAATTCTTTATGACACACTGCACACTGTGTAATGAGGGGGATGAGAGTGACAAACTGGTACACGTACAAACATACAGATAATGGTTTAGTTGTATAGTGTCACATTCAATAACACTATAGTTCATATAATAACATTGAATATTGTGATGTTTACATTCCTCATACAATCCTTATACTACCTACACATTGTAAGCATATTATTATCATAGTTCATCGGCACATCAAAGAAACTATGACTCTATTTATAAAACTGTTCTAAGCAAGTAGGTGTACTAAATTTATGCATGCCCATATTAGGAATGTATATATCTATATTAGGTATGATTATAATTCTATTATCATATAGCAGGTGATTCATGTGTGTTTCATCAAACTACAAATTACTGCATAGCCAGAAATCAAATGTGAAACTTTTTGAAAATCAGCTTATATGGCTGAAGCTATCCATTCCCAAATCTTTTCCTCACCAAAACTTCATGAGTTCATGAGAGTAAATTTGCCAAACTTTTCCACTGTATGGTAGCAATATTTCACTCACTGTATGTAATCCAGTAGCTCCAGCATTCATCATCTCCTGATATGCCTCTATCACTTTCTTCCTCTTCCTATTCTCTCTTTTAACCTTCTTCACTTCTTCTACACGTGCCTTCACTTCATTACGAGACAACTGTAACTCCTGCATGAAAGGAACATGATTCCCACTAAAAGTATGTATAAGCAGCACACACAGACACACACGTACACACACACACACATACGCACCTCAGTGATTTGTTGTATTTGTTGTTCTAATGATGACATTTGTTCTTGTAAGTATTGTTGAGAATGCTGGACACACCACACATCATATCACTGGTAACATATATACACTACTTACCATAAGATACTCAATGATTAGTTGTCCAAGTTTAAACAACTTTATAAAGTTAGGATCTAGGGACCTAAACTCCTGTATGACATGGAACAGGTGAGGAAACATTAACATAGTATGACTCACCTCAGCGTCAATGTTACAAAAGGCAACATTGAAAATGTTCTGTTGTAATGTTTGAAAATCCATCTCACGTATGACCCGGTCAATATCAACTGAAGCTAGTAACATAAACAAATGCATTCTCCATAATTCACACTGGATAATTGCTGTAACACCAACTAATAGTTGTACCTAAACTTCTCCAATCTATCTGACACCATCTCTTACGGAACCCAAATGTTCCTACAGAGCGTACAAATAGAGTAATTTGCTTATGGTGTGTATTATATAGAGTAATATATCCTAGAAAAGCATTTCTAATGCTTACCTGCAGATTGCACATGCCCTCCGGTGTTCGTCTCTTGAACGTTTCCTTGTCTCGTAGCAAATGACTGGACACCGTTCATGTTACAAACATTACCGCTATTTTGTTTTCAATCACACGGAAAAATATCGTATATTTACTGAGGTCTCGTGATCTAGTGTTGCTCCGCCTTTATCAATGGCTAATATCACACTATCATTAATATTAGTAGTACTGCTGGCATCATCATTATGCCTTAGTACAGTATTGGATGATTATGTAAACGCCCCTGATGCTACTTACTCGTACAGGGCAATAAGGCAGCCATACAAAGGAGATGGATTTACTACATATTACCTTAATATGACCTCACAGAAATGGCTTACTGGTATGACACCTGGTTGGGTATGATGTGAATATACATTTTGTACATCTTGTACAATATGCAATGTGACCATTAAATGTGCAGCTTTGCCCATTCTATGGTCTGTCGTATATCACAGATGCGGATACTTCAAGATCAGTGTGGTGGCATTACTTATTGATCAATGTTCCAGATGACATTGTATATCCTGACCACGCCTTCCTGTGGATCACTGGGGGAGGAAATGATGATGGGTAGGTTTTATCATTGTGGATCACATGATCAATGATGTCATTATATAGCATACCTAGTCTAGATGATCAAGATGCTGCAATAACAATAGCATTAGCTGCTGCCACTGGAGTGTATGCATGCGTAGTATAGTGTGTGTTGTGTGTATGTGTGTGTAGTGTGTGTGTGTAGTATGTGTATGGGTATATGTGTATGTATCTATGGGTGTGTGCATGGTTTGTTTTAAGACCTCCTCAGGGGCATACCTAGCAGGGTTTTGGAATCTTGAGACTACCTCTCAACCATATCAGGGAACCCTAAAGACCGCGATGCATTGGTGCAAAAACACTAAAATGTGCTATAATTTTCTTGGATTAAGTGTCATTTCAGTAGTTTGGACAAGCATTCCTAGAAACACAGGTGTTTTGTTTGTTTATATGTAATGACAACTGATCAATTAAAAACACTGATACTATTCACTAAATAATTCCCCGACAGTTCCTTTGATCTCCCCACACATTTAGAATGTTATTTGAGTATGCAATATATGGCTTCCCATAGGGTGACCGCAGCTTTATTTCAGGTACCTAACCAGCCAGTAATATTTACTGTGAGTTAAGCACATGTGATTTACATTATGTTATAGAGTATATTATATATAGGATGATCCATTGCATAAGCACCGGTCAGAGGATGGGGTGGTAGCATTTACGTTCTACCATTTCTGTAATGACGTCAATAACACAGACTATGTGGCATATATGCCGATGACTAAGGTGACAATGTGTAATTGTATTACATAATGAACTACCAGTGACAGGCTGCTGTGAGGGCCATGGATACTGTAGTTGAATTCACTGCAAAGGTCGATGGTACAGAGATAACAAAGTTTATGGTATCAGGTGCCTCTAAAGTTAGTATTTATATGTCCGTCCGTCTGTCTGACTGACTGACCATCATCATGACAGCGTGGATGGACAACTTGGTTGACGGGAGCAGTTGACAAGAGAGTTGTTGCCATGGTACCTGTTGTCATGGATGACCTAAACACAGTGAAGGTGTTAATATTGTAGTACGACATAATGTATCCCTTCACAATATACAACTTACAATGTTTAGAATCTTCACCATCACTATCGAGCTTATGGAGGCTGGACATGGGCCTTCCATGACTACTATGATGTGAATTTCACTGCACACCTTGATGACCCATGTGCTCAAACACTACTGGACTTCATTGATCCAATGGGTATAGATATGGATCATGTGATCCCTTGTTTGATCACATGATCTAGTGTACAAGGACAGACTGACCATGCCCAAGTACATTGTGAGTGCTTTAGGAGATGAGTTCTTCCTACCGGATGATTCTAATTATTTCCTGGATGATTTACAAGGAATTACATACATAAGGTTGATATAGTGAAGTTACTAGTACCCTAGTGTTGTTGATATTGTAGGACCGTTCCTAATGCTGAGCACTCATTGGTTGGGCATGCTCTTAATGTATTACAAAGTGTGAGAGCATTTGCACTGTCACTACTACAAGTGGGTACACTGTTTTCTACCATATTAAGTCAGTACATGCCATTTATAAATAGGACTACAAACTACCCAAGGTATCATGGAAACTAAACCAGGTGTGAGTGTACAATAAGTTATGATAAGGGCTGAAATTTGTCCAGATGTATGTTTTCCTGTTGTCTTACCCATTGATAATGTATAGATTTGTCTGATCAAATTTGGTTTGGTCAGTCAAATGCCAAAGTTGGCCGGAAAATGTCTGATGACTGGCCATTATCATAAGCTCTGAATAAGAGTGTGAATATTATGGAGAAAAATTTTCTGTACTTTAGACAACTGAGATGGGCTCCATCACCGTGGATACTGATACCACTCCATCATATATTAAGTTGTGGCATGCTAACACTCACACTATCGGGGAAGATAAAAGGTGACAAAACATTCAATGAGTTGCTCTCTGGTGACATTTTAACAGGCGAGATTTCCGTCTTTTGATTGGTCCTGATCCTGACAAGCCCCTCCCACACCCTGTGATATGGTACTTTGACAATGTTACCATGACAATTGTGAGGGATGTATCATTTTACAATTCTTTCTAAGTAATCTTCCCCACAGGATGGTAAACAATATATTGCACAAAGGCAGAAGCCGGACAAAGGATGGGAAGGTTTTATGATAGAGGTGATCACATGATCTCACATGATCCACAATAACTCACATTATGTTTTTACAGATGGGCTTCCCATCACCCGATGGCTCATTATTTGAGATAACCACTCAGGTGAATATCATACCAGACACTTTTCCATTCCCAGACTGTCATGGGACTGGATGTCGGGGTACCCTGGTATAGAGTTTAATACTGAAATATGTCTATTTTATTTACATTATTTTTGTTATAATATTACACATCTGATTTGGGCAATAGTGTTAGTCTGACCGGCTTGCTGAGTGGAAGAGCCTCACCATAAAGGATGTCTTTAGCAGCAATGGTGGCTGGTGATGTAGCAGTGTTAACTGATAGAGCTGTGGAGAGACAATCAGCTTCTCTTTCATTGCTATCCATTGTTAGCCTCTGAACTATGCATATCTCCACCTGGCATGGCTCTAATGATAAATGAATCAGTCTGAAATGTTTAGTTTGTAAATGTTCTGAACAGTTAGAATATGCCGTAAATTCAAAAATATAGTAGTAATAAGTGTGTGCGTGCGTGCATACGTAGTGTGTGTGTATGCAGTAGTTTATAGCTAGAAGACCACAGTATAATATAATATAATCACCATGGTTACCATACCAGTCCATGCAGCATGAGAGATAACAACGGCAGCTTGTAGACTATCGGTAGTTGCTGAAATGTTCTTAATCTCTGATGGCTTTGGTTGATAGTACAATTGCCGTTGGTCAGGAAACGTCACTTTTACAGCAACCCTGTTCAACTGGACTACATTATGGAGTAGAGCTCTAACATTTAACATTAATGCTAGGCTAGCAACAAATGTCGTCGTATTATCACTAATGCTGTCCTCTTCACCGGATTGTGTAATATCAGCACTGGCTTCTCTCAGAGGTAGTAACTGTGACAACTGCAAACATAATGGAGGGTCGTCCTATAGGAACACATTAATTCAATCTCATGAACCAAACTCTTATATTTTCACACGGTATTTAAATTAGGGCTGAGTAATCAATTTAATCACGATTGCTGATGACAATAACCGTGATGTCCATTATTTACAAAGAAAAAGGCACCAGAAACTAGATCATGTGAGTCAATTTGAGACCAAATACAATGTCTAAACAGTCACAAGCCAAAACAAAGATGGATACAACATTACCAGTTCAGCACTGGAGGGCATACACAGAAGGCAAAGCCTATGGATTTTAATGCTATTTTATGAATATGAAAATCATGATGTTAAAATACGTACACCTAATATGTAAATACTCATCTTGCTAGTGGTGTATGTATAATTTACATGATTATGGAAGTGTTTGCAGTTATTACATTTTCTTTCAGTGAATTCATCAATTGTTTTAATTATATTTGCATGCTGCAGTGGTGGAGGAAGCCTCTGAAAGTTGAGGGGCCACTTAGTTCACATACACAATTACTCACATTGATGACAGGTTGCAGTAGACCTGCTAGAGTATCAGGTGACATCACTATGATGTCACTATCTACCAATACTTTAAGTGCAGCTGGGCAGCCACGCCCACTGGCAGTATAAAACCTTGAGAGACACACAGCAATGTAACAATGAACACAATAATTTATACTAACTGTGATATTGTTAAAAGTCTCTTAGCCATTGACTCCTTCATCCTCATGAACTGGTCACTACACATAGAGTATATCATTAACTATAGCGTGCGTTATATTAGAGTATTTTCAGACCTTTTCCGCGCAGGAAGTTATCTAACGCCCTAAAACTACAACACGTGACAATTTCACGTGATAGCTAATAGCCTCGTTGAAAAGGTTTGCTGAACGTTTAGATGCAGAGCAGCATGGATATCGACAGTGGAACTAGACACACGAATTATGCTATAGGCAGTTTGATCGCGTGTCTTGTTTTGGAATTTGCGTCAATTGGGTGTACAGTACCGTACGACTTGGACCATGATGAAACTGATTCGTCCTTACCACAAGCGGCGTATATTTTAATGTCCATTGGAGTGATCGGACAATTGCTGAGCTTTGTTGCTGTTTCCTACATAACTCGCGTGATCAACAAGAGTCCCAGTGACGCGAGATCAGCTAAACTGTGTATGTACGGGATAGGCTTGTTGTCACTGCCTTCACTGGGACTAGTACAATTAGCAGCTACCATGCTAATGGCAGTAAACACGGCTAACAATGACAACAGGAATGTGCAAGGTTATGGCAGCGCCATTATCGGTTTGAACTTCGCTGCCACCTTACTAGCAGTGACATTCGGTATATTCTTCTATGTACCAATGGAGGAGAAAGATAAGAACTATAAACAGTTGTCACAATAATTATTATCAGAAGTTCTCTATAAACTGTATACAATTTACATTAGTGTGAATGTTGTATTCAGTAGTAATTACAATTCTACTCTCAGCTGCACATCTGTATGGTAAAGAAGACCATTTCTGCGCAGGGTGCTTATTGATCAGAGATCATCAGTGCCTGTTTATAATCTCTAATCGATAAGCACCCTTGGCAGAAAGAGCCTGGCTAGAGAATAACAGTTTTGTTCATTCAGTCTAGCTCAGGTTTTAAGCAATGCAGGGGAGTAAAGTGGTCATATACTCAATAACAACACAGGCTATTCAGTGGAAATTGTTGTTCAAGTAACACTTGAGATCAAAGTGCCAAGTAAATCATTTGGTTAATGTTTATTATTCCGAGTATTATCCAGTATTAGCAATATTACAAACTCTTGCCATAACCTATCACTGAACACATGTTTAAAATATATTATGAACTAGAGCTTTGTACAAATGATTGGGTATACAGTGGAACCTGTTAACGTGGACACTTGAAATGAGGACACCTGCATAATCCACACACTTATATTAGTTGAGGTCCCACCCTTTTACATAAGATGACCTGGAAAATCAGGACACTTTTGGTTGGTCCCAAGGTGTCCATATTACACAGGTTCCACAGTAGTCATGTGATTCAGCCACTTTTATACATAAAACGTGTGGCAAAATGCACTCAAGATTTTTAGCAGAGCCAATCAGATTTGTAACGTGGCACAACAAAATCAGGTCTGCACACAAAATTTGGTTACATTTTTGGATTTCAAATTAAGTAACTTTTGTACAAACTGGATTCTCACAATGTTTACCATTTATACCATAAGGAATCTCACAGTTTACAGGTGTCATAAATCTTATACAATGAAGGAGATACACAGGTACATCTACTATAAAATTATGAAGTTGAAAGGCCATCCGTCTGTCTGTCTGTCCGTCCGTCCACTCCATAGGAGGGAGACTAGGTAGGCATAGGAGACTTAGTAGCTAAGCATATAGGGGACTATAGGGAGTCCTGTCATATGATCTATAGCTATCATGCACAGCATGCATTTAGCTACACCCACACGATAGGGCAGCTACATAGTACTGTAATATGAACAGGTGAATTTTATGTACATACGAATGTAAGCCCACTTTACACATGTCGGGTCACATTTATTGTATGTTGCTGATACTACCATGGTATCCAAGACAACATACATTCCATAGGTAATAACACTAGCGTACACACCTGTCAGTAACATCAAGATTTAGTTGCATGGCCAGTAACAACTGCATGGCATGAGTTATCACCCTCAATTGTACTATAGAACACAACATCTCCGCCTGTTGCCCCCGGTAACAGTGTTGTAGTTGATATGACAATGACATCACCTATCATCAAAAACATGAGCAAAGTTTACAGAAATGCTTGTCTATATTGTATTGGTGGGAATTTTCCATTGAATGCCATTACCATTAAATTGCTTGTATTAGCCAGAAATTTTTGGATGTGAAAATCAGCTTCACCTATGCATTTCGAAGATAATATTTTTTTAAAATGACTGACCATGCAGTCACAATGCAGTGATTCAAATTTGAAAGCACCTGACATTTTGAAATTCTATTTTCAAAAGTCTCTAGAAATTTTCAAAAACAAAAATTTCCAGCTATAACGATATATATTTATTCTAAAACCATCAAATTTATATTCTTGGCTGAAAAACAAAAATTTATTGCTGTCAAATTTCCAACCATGCATACAAATATTATACCTCTTGTAAATTATGCACTGCTGTTGCCATGACACTCCTCTGGGGGCTAATTGTAGTCAACACTATATCTTGTGATAGAGCAAGTTTCACCTGTCATATCATGTGATGTCATGTGATCCATAGCTAATAGCAGTAAAGGATTTTATTGTTACCTTATTTAGCAACAAATAACACTTGCACACCATGGCAACGTAATGGAGAGGTGCACTTAATGTCTGGTCCAATGAAGCTGTTTGGTTTAGGTCGCTAATAGCAACCAACACACTACTGCACACGGTAATCATGGTAACCGATATACTACCTGATGCATGTCTCAATAGTTTGATGTGCATCATGTGATCTAAGATCATTTATTCTATCAAGAGTCTTACTAAGAAACCTCTCGGTGACACTGGAACCTTCTAGAGAATGACACATGAAGTCTACTATCCAGCTGTCCATGGACTGCATTTTGATTTGATTTTTAATTAATACTCAAGCCAGCTGAGAAAAGCTCAATCCATTTTGACTTGCAACTCAATAGTTGTAAAATGTGCAATATTTCTAGTAAACATTTGGTATTAAGTTGACACTTACTTTCACATTTTACGGCTGCATCACATGATCTACTGATGGTACAGTTCATCACCTAATAATAGCACACCATAATGATGTCATAGCAACAACGCAATCTAACATTCAGCTGGGGCACAATATCAGGTAAGGCATCATTGAGATACGAGTAGTGACGAAACACGTGTGAAGGGAACAACGCTGGCAGAGTAGAACATTGTTGAGTAGCATTAAAGATTAACACCAGAACACAAATATCTTATCAGATAAGTTAAGAACTCTACCAGCCTATCATATAGCAGGTGGATCAAAAGTTTGGCACTTTTACAAAACTTTTGGCAAGGACAAGTTTGATAGATTCAGCCAGAAAAAGTAATAATATTAGCTGCTTGGTAAATATGAATGACTAGCAACATGAAATTGCCAAACTTCTCCCTGGCAAAGCCATCCTGCTATGTAAGGTAAGAAGTCATGATGACATGATAGGATACAGGCAGGATCATCAACATCTGGCTCGGCAGTCATGAAGAAGGGATGAGTACTTAGTAACTCTGGTACAAGAGCAGCAGCAAGGTGTCCATGGTTACCACCAATCATCTTGAGGCACCTAAAATAACAAGGGTAGATTTCTCTATCAGTTAAAACCATCTCTCACTTCCATATGGATATTTTATCCTGTGGATATTTGGACAGGTTGCCTAGCAACGCGTTTACAGTAAAGCGTAGACCACTGGTACTGGTCAAATGAGAAGAACACAATAAATTATGCACTGCTTCCCTGATGTCACTGGATTTGTCCTAGATGTGAGAAATATAAATTAATGCACACCAGTGATACATACTTCCTTATATGTACAACAAATATGCATACACCTCAATAATCAGGACACTTGTCCATGCCTGACACCTCTGAGGGTTCTGCCCACACTGATCGGCAGTGGCACTTTTTAAACTGACCATTGCTTACAATTTCTGACCAGTACAGTCTATGTTAATAGTGTATCAATATATTATGTTAACTTTACTCCATGTTAGGTGAAACTTAGGCCACCATGCAGAAATTCTTGGGCAGAAGCCTGACCTCTCCAATGAGCCGGTAGTCCCATGGTAACCACATTAACAGTAAGGATCATGTGACCCAGTAAGGATCACATGACTCAATACAGATCATATGACTAATTACCTTCAATACATTGAGCAACGGTTCCAGCTGATCATCCCTTAATGTAATGTTACTGCTAACACGACACAAACATGTTATCGAGTGTAGCCTAAGGGAGAGATTAACGATATCATAGTGAAGACAACAGCACGGATATACACACCTCACGGCCTCTATTTCATCATTAAACATGTCAACTAAAAAGTCAAGACAGCAAGAGGCAAACTCCGAGCTGCCAGCACTCAACTGACATATAGACTCCATTGAAGCTTTTCGTACCTCTAACAAGTCCATTATACCACAATAAGCTCTTAAACTCACAGTGTCGTAAACAACAAAAGTTTGGGGCAAGAAATTAAACTATGATGAATTTCTTCAGCAAGCCAGTACTGATATGAGGGAATTAAGGATGGCACACTAACACTAATTTGCCTAATCTTATTCCTGTCAGTCATTTACAATATCAACCCATAATCCTCTATAGCAGGATAGTGCTCACATATTCTCTAAACCTTACGAATTACCAGGTGACAAAATCAATGGAGACAAGTGAACATTCTATGGCAGCACAAAGAAATGATAGTCAGGAAATGTTACTACATTTAGAGGAGCATCTACAATTTAATAAATGCATAATTAATAACAACACATGCAAATAGCCTGTAGTTTTGCCACCCAGAAGTGCTCCTGCTTAAGGACAAATCATGTCACTTTCAGCCACTCCATAGTTACTATAGCAACACTTACCCATGTACTCATCTTCTAAGCCATGTACAAATGCCCCACACGCCCCCTGGCTCATGAGAACAACTTCATTCTTGTTAACCATGCCTCCTCCCTGGGGAATCCCCTGACCCCATTTCTTCCCTGAATCCCAGTCCATGCTATTACTGGTACCACCCGACTGGAATAGTTCCCTCTGTCGCTCATGGTCGCTCTTAACATGCTATAGTAGTATAAACACATTAGTGAAGAGGGGAGGGTGGACAAAGAAGGCCATAATAATAATAAAATGCTATAGTAGGCTTATTTCAGTTAGATATCACACAATGGCTCTTCCTCATACTTGTAATACATTTCACACTTTACTATAATGTTAGGCTCAAATGAATATTTGAGTATTTAGCAAGCATTCATATTCGAATACAATTTTAGCATTAATTATTCATTTTTGTTTCACATTAACACTACTGTCACACCAGTGTTTACAACATGTAAGCAATTGCTTTACAATGCTTGATCATGTACTAAAGTATTTTACATAGAATATGGTATTACTCACGATAACGCAACAGGCACGCCATGTTGATTACAAAGGACAAGCCTTATCAGAGTATATTATATATATGATCAATTCTTTAAAAGATTGCCTTGCTCATCTTATATGTACAATAAAACACTTGGCACACTGCCTCGATGCTAATAAAGCACTCAGCCACTTATTAGCATCCCACCCGTAAGCCTAGTGCTTTATTAACATCCCAGCTGCAAGCTTCATTTTAGATATACCACATAGTTGGTTTTTTTCGAGGTACTTATATTCTGCGAATGCCTGATTTTCAGCTTTTTGTGTTTTTATTTTCACCAATGTCCTTCCCAAATGTTATATATTTGGTATATTTTTCATTTTTCAAGCACTTTAATTTCATGAATCTATCAACATCCGTGAAATTCGCGGAATTTAAGTACCTCGAAAAACCAACTATACAGTAGCATACACAGCAATGCTGAATACCTTCAAATGTGACATCAGCTTCTTGTCTAAAGTTTGTTCTAAGAATTTAAATGTCACTCCAGTGAATGTTCCCTAGTTACCAGTAAGTAACAGTGCATTAATTAGAATACAAAATACCATTAGTTTAGCTGCTAGTATTCGGACCTTCATGGATACATCATTCATCTGAGTGATATATTCCATTAATTCACTCAGTTAACACAGCTTATAATTACACATACCAAGTCACAGATCTTCACAAATGCATCATCTAGTACTTTAATCTCAACATTACTATCCTTCAGTGTTACCTTACTGTAATATAAGAATATATATTATTGCATCAATGTATTCTTATTATTTCACTTAGATCCAAGCAGGTTCCCTAATCGCCATAGCAACTTGGCAGCCTGAATTCTCACTTGTTCATTATCATCATACATCAACAATGATACCTTCACCATGCAGTAACCATGACAACATATGAGTGACAACATGATTACCTCCTTATAAGCTGATAACTCCAATATTTTACCGTTACCAGTAGCAACCATTGTGGACTGTGTATAGAATATAAATTAACTATACTGGCTTACGTGCTCAACATTACAATAAATATAGCGCAATTGACACTCATATTCTCTACCAGTAAAGCTACTACATGTAATCCATACCTATTCTCCTCATCAATACTGTCAATATTTTACTGTCAAAAATTGCAATACAAGTTCAATATTGATTACCGTATAACAGAAATTTAATATCCTTGAATTTCAGTGCTTAATGGCAGACATTTTCTGGCCAACTTTGACATTTGACCAGCCAAACCAAATTTGACCAGACAGATAAATTTACAATAGAGAAACAAATGTTCAGCCCTTATTATGGACCTTTTCATTAAAGAACAACTTGGAATTTATTCGTGAAAACTTACAAAAGTTAATCAATGAAAATTTTGTCCATCATAAACTTCTAATTACAATGTTATTATTCGACAGTCGCAGTCTTATAATGGCATTAGTATATCTACACACGTGAATGATATTGGTGGAGTTTATTTTGACAATCTAAAGCCAAACTGCTAAATAGTTGTTTTAAATGTTCCAATCAAATTCTCCAGTTCATAATAAAATTTTAGATTACAGCATGTCTAAAATAGATGGTTACCATGGCTTCCAGTGCAGCTCTTCTTACTCTGTAGTCACCATCAGCCAAGCAGTGCAACACCATGGCAACCAGTGATGGTTGATCAGAGGATGCAGGTATTACATGACCAATTAGATTCACACAAGATGCTCTGATGTTATGATGAACACTGTTAATGTACTGTGGCATACAACTGGTAATCACCGTGGTAACATCACATCCCAGCTTACCTCTTGAGCAACATTCAATGCAGTGTGATGAAACTCTTTCTATTACAATATGTAATAACACTCCCATATTATTACATCATGTACCTCTAGAGTGAAATGAGCTGTAATGTGATGAAATGTGTCTATGGCATATGACCTTACAGTTGATGACTCTACAGGTGAACAATATCACTACCTTAATATAACATACACTCTGTGAACTAAAGCATTACATCACCAACTGACAATATTAATGCTCTATAATAAGAATTAACATTTGTTTACCATCACAATAAGAGTTGGTTACCATGGCAATAAGAGAGTTAAAATACAGTAGACTACTACCTTATAGAGTAACTCAATGGTCACGCTTACTTACTGTTGGTAATAAAATGGAGTAACATATCCTTCACGCAATCCTCTAGTGCTGTACACTTCACTACTAGCTGGCATAATATCCTCAACAATACCATACATATTGGCTCTGAGCTGATAAAACTCTTCCACAGTACATAAATATGATCAAGTGCCTTCACTGGTTCACTACAATATATGGAAATATCATTTTCCGTTACTCGTACTAATGTGGACAACATCATTGCTTGGTTCTCATTAGGGTGCGCATCAAATAAGAATGTATTTGATTTAAGCTTCGAAGCGGTAGATAATGATAGTTTAAGCGTTTTTGAAGCTGTATCCTGCTGTTCAACTTTTGTATCAGTTACAATAGTACTTCGTTGACTGCTAGTTCGCTTTCTTTCCATTGTCGGTGGTGCGCAATAATTAGATGTAAATAATGCTGCGCGTTTGTTAGAATACGTTAAACAAGATGTTGCTGGTATTGTCTGACGAACACAGAGAGCATTTAAAGTTTCTAACGCAGGTTGATGTAAATGGTAATAATATTGATATGGAGCACTTTGAATGCTGTTTTCTTTCAGTTGTGAAAGAATTTTGTAAAATTTCACTGGACTTTATTAGGAAAGGAGTTAATCGTAAGGTGTACCAGAGTGCAGCACGTGAGTGTATCTCATTGCATCATGGTTGTTATGGTTACTGTGTAGAGAAACTGGATGTTGACGTGGCAACCATCCAACATGGTGTTGAAGGATTAATGTATTTAATCACGGAATGTGCCAAGCTCATGGTACTCTATCTGTATAATGGGTTACATTATTCACTAGAGTATTTTTCATGGGTTGATAGTTTAGTATTTCAGACCACAAGATTGTGTTGTAGAATCGCAGAACCCTCTAATGCGGTATCTTGATTTGATAGCATTGTGGCTTGTATCTTAATGCACATATATAGTCACTGCCTATAACCAAGAGTTAATAATATATAATGTAGAGGAGAGTATCCTACTGCCATGTAGCCCTGTAGAAACATGTAGTGTAAATTTATGATGTAACATTCTGTATAATGAGTAGAGAAATGCTGTCAAGTCCTCACATCCCTTCGTGTAGTATGGGCTTTTGTCTTGTTACTATGGAGTCAAGTGCACTAGCGTATTGTTGCTACTGACATTCTTGGGGCTTCATAAACATCACTACCACTTATAACTTCATGCTATGTAATTCTACAAGAGTAGGATACTTTCTCTCTTAACTATTGCTGTATTTACTAGTTATCTGAACTGGATTTTCACGACTCCATTATGACACTGGGCTTTAGTGAAGAAATCAATAAAGAACTGTTACAGGTAATAATTAAGGTTGAATGGGTCCACTCACTCCACTGTAATCACATGATCATCAGATCTACCTTGACAACCGTCAAGAGGTTAGAGATATTGTATCTCAATTGACTACTGGATTACCTAACTACCATAATCTGGAATGGAGATTTGACATTCAGGTATAATACTATACTCCATTCACATGATGTCATTACTAATGATGTAATACAGCTTGCCAGTAGGTCACTACACAGACAGACGGAGCCACAAGTGTTGTTGAAGCTTCATACTAAACACAATGGTAAGCTGCCAGTGATAATGACCAGTTATTAGGCCAACTTTAGTATTTGACTGACCAAACCAAGTCTGTCATAAATACTGTCTAGTTCCGAAATTCCCTTTGTACGGAATTATGGATAATATTAACTTAATGCTTATGTTTGTTGTAGGTGAGTCCAAGTATCACCTCATGCAAACAGATCCAGTGAATTTACTTCATTTAACTCGCACCCTGGAGGAAGCTCTTGCTGAAGTGAAATCACAACATTGTCGACGTATTATGAGGAACATTAAATAGAATTAATGACCTTTACAGATTGTTTTTAATGTAATGCACATGTTGCTTTTTAAATTAATAAAAAATTCAGAGTTGCTGAAATAATAATTATGATGCATGCAATAGCGTTTATTTGTTGTGCTTAAAATATTACATCCACTAATATGATGACTTGATGAGTAGCTGGCTGTATCACTTAGTGATTATAATATGTAACATCAACAATAATTGTCAAGTTAATAGAATCACCTACAATCCTCTCATTGTATAGAGATGAAAATAACATGACTGTATTACTCAGTGACTACTTGCTTATGAACCAGCATCATGTGTTACTCTAGTCACATCACATACTATATACAGCTATATAGCAAATTGCACCATTTCTAGCTATAATGCATAGCACATGAGCATTATAGTATAAAATTAAGAAAACTGCTGGTAGTTATCAGTTTCATCTACAAAACTTTAGCTACACTTAGCAACAATACAACTACTCCAAATTGGTGCATGATTACAGCCGGCCCTGTTGTTTCATGGGCAGAAAGAATCCTTCGTCTACCATATCTATTAAAGTGATTCAGAAAGTACAATTTAAAAGATTGACAAATGACTTATTTCTTATTGTATTTAGTATCAAATTGTATCACAGAATATTGCAAATTTAAAAAAATAAATTAAATTTTTGTATTATAGTATGCTGTCCACACACACTGTAGCAGATGATAATATTATCAGCTGTGCTGGTCCAAACACAGTTGAATAAGTTTCACTGCTAAATCAACTTCCTCCTGGAGGGCTAATGGCGTCTTTGCTTTCCGCAGTGAATCTCGGAGACTGCCCATACGCTCCTTTGCATTCTGTAACCTCGGTCCCTGCTCTGTCAAGATCTGTCTGTAGAACTGTTAATGATGAAGGAAATAGAACTATATAATCGAAAATAGTTCAGCTACAAGTTTTTGTGACATTTAATTGGTTAAGTACTAGCCAATGGGTAGCTAACTAGTCATGTAACAATGCCATGTGCAATCTACACTAGTATTAGTCTTCCATTGTAAGAAAATGTTCCTGAACAATTACACTTTACCTCCATAGACTGAGTTACTGACCTTTCTAAACCTACACAACTGGTTGTACAGCTCCCGTGACTTCTCTTTACTCAGAACATCAGTATACATCTGATTGATCAGTATCAACTCTTCCTCAGCCCTAGCAACCATCAATATAACCTTAGCTTCAATGTTTTACAGAGTTATACCAAGATATACTGAGTAACTACACAATAATACACATAGCTATATGTCATGGTTGGGAATCTCTTTGTGAGACTTTGCAACTTTGAGATTTCGGGCTCTCAAGATTTAGAGTGGTTTAAAGATGTAGCCTCAAGAGAAAGCCATTGTTGATAGTCACTGTTTATGCATTATACGTAGGTAACACTGGGTGTCACTATGGTAACACTTTAGCCTTGTAATCAAGAATACTCACTATGCTGGGTATATACCAAACTATAACAAACCTCTTAATATAATGGATCATTTCTTCATGGTCTGCCATTTTTAGACAGTTGTTTACTATTAACTGTTTCACTATAATGTAGGGCATAGCCTAAGAGGGGAATACCCCTCAAATACACCCCCGGATATATCCTTAATTTAGAGGGTGCTCACTTTGCTTTCTGAACAGTGTCTGTCATGAAATGATCAGGATGCAATTCTCGAGATCTTTCCCTCCGACGTCGAGCAATCTCTTCAGCGCTGGCCGACTCCTCCAGCCCCAACAACTGATAATAATCATTCTCCGCTACCTTCTGTTCTAACTGTTTAAACATTGACTCAGCAGTTAATGGCTGGTCTTTCTGAATAGGTGCAATGTGTGCCTGAGGTTTAGCAGCTGGCTGAGGCTTTGAGGATGGTTTGGGTTTCACTGCTATGGTGGGTTTTTGTTTCACAAGTGGCTTAACACTGTCTGCTGGTATACTCTGTCTACCAGTGTTACTCTTTAGCTCTTTAAGTTCTCGTGTAGTAGGCTGTTCAACCATACCATCATCAGGAGCACCTCGTGATGCTGTCTTCTGTTTTAAACTAGCTTCCCGTTCTTGTTTCTTGTCAGGTAATGATTGGTCTTTGTGGCTGTTAACGTCTGCAGGAGTTACCTCATCCGATGCCTCCACTGATGGCTTCTTAGAAGACTGTTTGGTTGTTTGCTTTGTCTTCTTCTTAGGAGTGGACAAGATGGCCTCGATTTCATCATCAACTGATTTAGGCACTGCTTCATCAGAATGAACGAGTGTGTCATCAGCTGCTGTTTCATTTGCCGTATCATCATTACGAGATTTATCTTGTGACCAAAATTTCAACTTCTTCGTAAACGCTTTAATCTTATCCCCTGTACTGCTGGTAGTTGGTTGTTCATCATGTATGACAACTGATTTGTCCTCATTGCCACTCTTAAAGTGATCTTCCACTGGTGTAGGTAGTTCTACCGATCTCTCGGTTTTTTTCACTTCTTTACTAGACAAATTCTTCTCATTTGGAGTAATAGTTCTCTCTGTAGTGCCACTGGTGGCTTGACTGACAGCTGTTGGTGCATCCTTTGGTATGTAAGTTGTGGGGTAGACGTGTTTCTATGACACATAGCAACATCCAATAAAACATCTACTAAGCAACTATTAAAGTATCCTAAAATTTACAGTGATGCAATATGATGTCATGTCACCGTACTCGACACTGATGCGGCTCAAACTGGGGAAGTTGTGGTTCTGTCATCAAATGCTTGTGGTCGTTGACAAAGCTGTTGATATCACGCTGGGCATCAATATCAGCTACGCTGAATACAATCCTCTGCATACACTCCAGGTATGATGGAGCAGTGTTTGATAAGATCCTACAAGTAATGTTTAAAGCAATCACGTGATTTTAACATGTGTACGTTCTATTAGAGTGTTTTATAATAACAGGTCAGCAGCTAGAACAAATTCTGCTATTTTACAGGCTTGTATTCTTGGAACACAAGGTACAAAATTCACAACTCACTTGGCAAACTCCTGTAATGATTTTTCCAGTGCATTAACCCTCTCTAGTTCAAGTAGTTCAGCACTCTATAGGATGAGATCAGCCATGTTCTAACTGGCATAAGTTACTGAACACTTACTGCAGACACCACTAATTTTAGGCCAATAAGTAATTACATAATTACATATTTATTAAAATATATAAATACTTCCAAATATACAATTACAAATGACTGGTGTTATAGTGGCTGATACTAAAAGCTACTGTAAGGATAAAATTCGTGATTATCGGCTGATTATTTGGTATGTTACTATAGCAACCAACCTTGTACAGAGATGCTAAATCTTTATTAAAATTTTTCTGTGTACTTGCCAACTCATACACTGATGATTGATATCTATATATAGTAACATGATGTCATAACAGCACCATATTAGGTATTAATGCTCTTACAATGCCTCCTGGTGTTTAAGAGTATCTGATAGTGATCTCAGTTCATCTTGTTGCTATAGCAACACATAGTAAAAGCAGCCACAGCAGTATGCAGTGATTGCTCACTTTACTGTACTTTGTGTCGCCAGGGTCACTGGAGCTGGATGATACCCTGAACACCATCTTCTCATAACGATTACCACACTTCATGTAATTCTGTTTCTCCTGTAGATATGCATAATACCACTACACACACACACACACACACACACACACACACACACACACACACACACACACACACACACACACACACACACACACACACACACACACACACACACACACGTCCATTATGTTACTACAGTAACTGTAAGAACGTCACTTGTCATACAGTTTCATGATATTTACCATTTTGTGTTTGCGAGTGGACTGCTCCAATTCACTGACTAATTCTTTCCCTCTAGTTCTGATCTAATAATATTGACACAAGGATTACTACAAGTTAATAATTCTATATAATGCATACTGTCTTTCTCATGCCGTCCAGCCGTGGCAACAAGTCACTCAGCGGTTGTCGTAGTAAATTAGCATACCCTGCAGCCTACAGTGTAACATACATACAGGCCTCTGTAACTAGTACACAATAAGAAATCTTGTATTAATGCTACTACAAATTCCAATTCCGTTTGAGCATTACATGTTCCATATAGCAGTCCATACAATGACAGTACAGATAAGCAGCTTATTCATATATATCATATGCAACGTTCAAACAGAACTGAAATTTGCAGTATGATGGAAGATGATATACTTTTTCTGCATGGTGTCCAGCAAGTTTTTCCAATTCTTTGCCGAGTTTCTGCCATCCATCTTTCACTGTCCTACATTAATGGACAATATTCTGTAATTGAAATATAAATTCTATTTTCCATAATTGTAATTACTTTATTGAAATATAAATTTATTATACCGTATAGCGGGTTCTATGTGCGAGGTACAATTTTTGCAGCATTCGCAAATAAATTCTTATATTTTTGATTAATATTCTCTGTACATTTCAACTAGCAAATATTAAAACAGAAAACATTTCTTCTGAAGCTGAGTTTGCAAAAAATTGAACTCAAGTAATATATACTCACTATACGGTAGTTGTAAAGCAATTTGATGAGATCACATGAGCTTGTACCGTCATGAGATCATCATTGTATAACACATACCCCAGCTCTCCAAATGGTTCACTGCCCAACCACTTCATGAAGACATTAGAGTGAAATGTATACGCGACACTGTTGAGAAGCTTTGTCACTGATGATGCATACATGTTCTCAATCTCTGCCATGCCCTGAGGCAACAATGAATTACAAACTTCAACCATGTGTGCACAATAACCTTCACCAACACAACAGTGTCTACGGTAAAAAATGTTTAACAACCAATCCTTTAACAATATTCATAACATAAGGTTTAGTTGGTGATGAGTTACATGTACACATTATGATGGTCCAGAGGCGGAGGCCACAGCTCTAGCAGTAATTGCTAAGTCTTATGGCAAGCCTGAATACATGGTACCATGTAAACTATAAGTGCACCCTTCAGGAATATCCTATCTTCCTACCCCTCCCCCGTATGTAGAACTGATCCCGGCATCACGAGTAACCATGGTCACAGAAACTCACTTTGTAAAAATCCAGCACACATCCCACAACATCGTACCCATCAGAAAATCTTGAGCTGACCACACCAATGGAGTCCTGTATGCAACGGCCGAGTGACATAAAGGCTTGCATAAAGGCATGCATAAAATAACTAATGTGCTGATACGGACACTTCTTACCGATCCTTTAAGTTTCTCCATCTCACAAAAGTTCTATGTTGCGCATTTCTTAGAAAATATATTTTTGAAATTTGTACCACTAAAATCAGTCTTGTCAAGGTAACGGTAATAAACAGAGCGATCATGGAGGAAGAGGATAACGTGCGTACTGAGTTGTCCAGTAATCCGCACTTGGCTCATTTGGTCTTTATAAAGATGGAAGACTTAATGGACGGTCTGAAATTGTTGAACTACGAAACAAAATTTTGCAAACAATTCAAGTTCAAACCGTTTCCCAGGTATTAAATGTCGTTGCTATTTTACATCACGTGATAACAATACTCATAGGCATTATTTTGCTATCTCTACAAATCCTGGAGAACAGTTTTATGCTTTTACAAACCTTGCAGCATGGTTGATCAACACTTGTGGTAGGAACATGGAACAACCTCAAGAGGTAGATGAGTAATGTGTACTGTTTCCACGTCACCTTGGCTGTTATGATAAGCCCTAAGCAACATAGCCTCACATTTCCAGAGCAGCTTTGCTGTCTGACAATGCCTAGTCTACAGCAATAAGGCCCTTGACTCACACAGGCAAACATTATAGTGTTATCAGTGCTCATGTGAGCTCATGTGATGTGTTATGTAGTATGATGATCCTAATGCCACTATATCAACTATTTTGGAAGAAGCTAAGAAGCTGGTGAGGTGATGAATAGCTGGAAAATTTCAGTTTCATGTTGTACTAGGGCATATCAACCAGCTTCCCTCCTGCTAAACTCAAGGCGGGCTGTGGAGAACAGGTATGTTGGGCAGTACATGTAATTTATGTGACATAGTGATGGTTGTATTTTAGGTATGTGTATGCCGTAGTCTTAATTTTCACAATTTTGTCCTTTGTAAAAATAAAATCATATATTGTACCTACAATTTGTGGTGTCTACCCGGTGTGTGAATAAATAAAGAAAATCCAATCCTGTTTTGAAGGTTTTTGTGAAAGTTTTGTCCAATGAAAATGTTGGACTAGCTTAGCTATATGGTATGTTATGATGGTATTATTTTGTAGGTATGCAATTTACTGAATCAGCTGGTAGAGAAAGCATTGGATGTCACTCACTTCAAGTGGAAAAGGTTTGCAAGTAGATTGGCCTTTGAAACAAAATAGAAAACATGGCTCCATCAGCATCGCTGTGTGCTACAAACTTTAGAGCAGTTTAAAGCTTTAAAATATTTTACCACTGAAAAAGGTCTGCTACTAGTCACAGATTCATAGACAAAATCTGAATCATTAAGTTGTCCCTTCATAAACTAAACGGTACTTCGTCAAACTGTCAGGGGTCTCCTGGAAGCTTTGTAGCCCTTAAAAGGAGGGTTTTTTAATATTCTGTACTTTGGGACTGTCTTAGTGGTAGATTGTGATTATTTTAGACCTGTTCATCGTGAAGAAAAGTTTGAAGAGGAGGTGCTTGAGGAAGATGAAGCAGAAGTAAACCTGTCTAAGCTTGATGAAGAGATCCTTGAGGTAGCAACAAATCATGACTTCCATTGCTCACTATTTATCATAGGATGAAGCTGACAATGATTTTGAGGAAGGAGATGCATTTCTTGACCTCACAGGGACCAAAGAGCTAGCTGTCAAAGAGGTATAGTTTTAGAGATAAGAGTGATGAAACATATATAACTGCAACAGGGGATATCAGCCAGCAAGCTGGATGAAATGCTTGAATCAACTTTTGACATCACGGAGTGGAGAATGGAGGTGGAAAGAGTTTTACCAGCACTGAAATTCTTTACTCGGCCTGACAATAAGGTGAAATAGAATTTGTAATTACATTGTTGAGGTGTTGTCATTGGTAACACATAGGACTGGAGGTCACACTATGAACAAATGCATCAATACAATTCAGGCATTGATAGTACCTTGTCACAGACTAAGGTTGGTTACAATGTATTAGCTCTCTATCAATGGACTGTTGTGTTAGTTAGCTTACCTGTCTTAGTATGTCGGCAAACTCGTGAGGTTTATTCATTGAGGCTGGCCTTAGTGACCGAGCTCAGCTGAGATCACTAATTAAATCCCACCACCTAAATCTCATCCTAGGAATTGCCAAGCTACTAAGAAACCACAAGTAGGTATCTAGCTGGCTTAGAAGTTGAATACTAAAATACCAACAAGGTCTCTAAGCCCATTGACTCCCTCATTATCTATAAGAATTGTTCATACTGCTTGCTCGCTAATTTTCATCTTCATTGGTAGCTTCACTTAGACAAACTACATCAGGAAATCTCCAAGACACTAGAGAAAATTTCCTCCAGAGAGAAATACATCAACAATCAGGTGAGTGAGTTGGTCACAGGTGTTGTGGAGTGACCAAGCTGTACTCTGCATAGCTGGAACACCAGATCACGGAATATCGGCTTGCACAAGACAAGCTTGCTGCTGCCAAGGAAAGATATCAACAGGGCAGTGGTAGCGTCAATGATTTATCCAAAGAACTTGCACAAGTAACAACACACACGCCACAGCAGTTGCAACTATCATTAGAATATTTTTAGCTCACTGAAGAGTTGGAAACAGTGAAGGCACAAATGGATGAGCGAGGGACAAGCATGACGGATTCAGGTTGGCCATATTGAATATTCTTACAGTACCCACAATCAAATTATCATCAGACAAAGAATGAATATAACTAGTGGAAGTCTTATTGTAACAAAGCCACTGTACTTTTAGGTCCTCTAGTAAGAATTAAACAAGCCATGACAAAACTGAGAAATGAATGTGTTCAAATGGAGTTAAGAATTGGAGTGGTGAGTAGCTGACCCCTTACAATAACATGAGGTATACTATCCACCATTACAGGTTGAACACACATTATTAATGGCTGCACTTAAACACAAGGACAACATGCAAATGGAGATGAACTCTACGTTAACTGACAATGCTCACTATTAAAATAATACAAACTATATTATTATTATTATTTACATTATAACGAACCAGCGACGAGCACGTGCATACTTGTGTGTGAAATGAGTAACATGTCAAACTGGCCTACTGAATGTGCAGATCACTCCCGATGTGGAACTAACAGAGGGAAGATGGCCTTCGTGTTGATATAGTGTGACGAGGACGCCAAAATGGCTACTTATTACTGGACTAGTGCCAACCAGTTCAATGGACTCAAAACAGTAACGCCTGCTCTTGTAAAATATTCTATCTGGTCGTCCACTTGATAGAGATTTATTCTTGATCAGTGGATTGTTTAATGGGACATATGTGTCACCAGAAGTACAAGTATTGCCCTCTCCTTCCATCCAGGCATCCTTCCATTGACCAGCAAGACTTTGTGAGCCATCAATCTCCCTGATGATGTTGAAGTCACCTAGCAACCACGCATCCTCAAATTCATCAAGCATTCCCATTGCTTCATTTAACTGTTTCTCTCTTATCATGGTATCTTCTGGTTCATTTTGTACATGAGTTGTAGCAATGGTCACCACATGAGGTTGTCTGTTCTTGTCAAGCATGACGTAGTGACTTCTTAACAACACTTCGGTTGGTTTGGCGCCCTCGTACTGTAGCGCCTTTGACTCTTTGCTGGTAGGATACGCGGACAAGATAGCGACGGATGGTTTGTTCCTTGTCTCAAATCGTGGAGGCGGCATCAAAAAATGGTAGCGCTGAGCCCATTGCGCAGCTTTTATTTGTTTTCCTGTATCGATCGACACATCTTGAATGGCGATGAACTCTGGCCTCTTTGCTTTTACAATCTTCCCTAACTCATCCAGTCTTTCTTGTAGTCTCGGCTCCTCACAGCGTATATTAATCGTCAACAGTTTCATGATTTACAGCCGCCTTACGAGGCCTTCACCTCTACAACGGGTGAAAATGAACGCCCTAAATTTTAAATGATTAAGCGCTATTAAATGTGTGAGACACCTTTATAACAATATGCGCATGCGTGTACACGTGACCATTATAATCAATCAAGTGACTTCACAGTCCTTGAAAGTTCTGATGATTTACGTCACTACGCACGCTGCAACCCTACAAGGGTAGGGAATAAAAGGAGCCAAGCTCAATCCAAACTCTTCATCTAAAACGAGACACTGCTTAGACTAGAAGTAGTCTAGTTGCTTTTATGCTGAGAAATATTTATATTTGGACTAGAGCTTGTAAAAGAGTTATCACGTATTCTTCAACGATGTCAGACATCAAGAAGACTTTGTTCGCAAACGAAAAAAACGAGTTTGTCCGTAAACCGAGTGCTTTCAGAAAAGCTGTTTCCAGGGGTCCAGACGCCGAGTTTCCAGCTGAGCGTGGGCGTTACCACCTTTATGTATCCAAAGCATGTCCATGGGCGCACCGGACACTGATTAGCAGAAAACTGAAAGGACTAGAAGATGTCATTACAGTTGATGTTGTTTACTTGAAGTTTAGCGAAGTTGGTTGGATGTTTGCTCCGGATAAACCTGGCTGTACTCCAGATACCGTAAATGGGTTGACCTATATGAAGGATATCTACTTGCTAGCTGATAAGAAGTATGATGGTCGTTATACTGTACCAGTTCTGTGGGATAAGAAAAACAAAACAATTGTAAACAACGAATCATCAGAAATCATTCGTATGTTTAATTCTGAATTCAACGAGTTCTGTAGTACACCAGAACACCAGAAAGTGGATCTATACCCAGAGAACTTGAGGGAGGAGATTGATGAGCTAAATGAGTGGATTTACAAGTATGTTGTATATGTATCTCGCTGAACTCTATTTCAAAGCACCATTGTTCTTATGTCTTGGTTATTCAGTATCCATGCAAGCAATAATTAAGATCAGTGGTGAGAACACCCATTTGTTAAATAACCTGTGCATTGAAGCCACATGCATTACAATATCTATCAAAGTGTTGTTGGAATTCGGCTCTAGTAATATTTCGAGAATATACCATTTTAAAATATTTAAAATACACTGCTGCATCTTAAAAACTATATCAGCTTTCATATAACTAATCTTGTCAATGGCTGATGGCTGGATTTCAGGGCTTTTGAGGTGGGCACTAATTTTAGGCCAGCGTAGCGAGGGGTGTGGATGGGTGGGAGGGAGGGAAGTGGCTCGTGCAAAGAACTGAAAGGACTGTTTAGGATAGGTACCGCCGGTCAGCCACCAAAAGCAACCACAAGAAGCCTCTCTCTCATTACAAAGTGTCTAGCTAGCAGTGGGAGCAGTTCCAAGTCCCATCCACCTAATCGGTGGCGTCCATAGCTGCCACTCTCACATTCAATGCCTTCCAGAAAAGTAGACCAGTTCACATTGGCCAGTAGAGACACTGTGTATGGATGGCTCTTGCCATGATCTTGTGCAGTAAAAATGGATTCAGTTTTTGTGCAAAAGTGGAGGGTTTTTGCAAATCCAGTCACAAAGCTATAAGCCAGTCAGTCAGTTATATCACACAGTGGTATAAGATATCTTTATCACTTGTCCATATAGCTTGGATTCTGACAATACTCCTGCTGTGCATGATGTTGCTTTAAATCATTGCTATAGAGACATCAACAATGGCGTGTACAGGGCAGGATTTGCCACCTCTCAGGAAGCGTATGATAAAGCAGTACATGAAGTGTTTGCTGCACTGGACAGAGTATGTGACGTAATCAATGGTAATATTAGTCTACTAATACTTAATTATATTAGGTGGAAGGAGTTCTTTCTCAGCGACGATATCTTACTGGTGATACTATTACCGAGGCTGATGTTCGGCTTTTTACCACACTTGTACGGTTTGATGTTGTCTATGTGGGCCACTTCAAGGTAATTAGATTGGTAGTACCAAGAGTAAATAATATGTTACAGGAGTGTAGGTAGTGCTGGGCAATATTAAAAATTATTAAATTTGATATATTGTCAAAGTTCATTTCACGATATGAATAAATATTGTCCTTGCATTGAAGGTGCTTAATTCACATGATACAGATAATTTCACATGTGAAAACCTCACAATTCTGTTAGCTAAAGGTGATTGTCTGATATTTAGTCTCATAGGATGACTCTAGTAGTCATATCCAGGCTATAAACTGCCATTACATTCAGCTTTTAACATACATAAAGGCAATAAATATTGGAATACGGTATTTTGATATCAAAGAATGTCCATGATACGATATATTGTCCAATGAAATATCACAATATTCCCAAAATATTGAAATATTGCCCAACACTACGTGTAGGTAAGGTGTATTGGGGATAGGAGACTAGGAGGTTAAGTATACGAGGCTTAACAGTCCATTGTAGAGCAGTTGACTAGCTTAATACGTACCTTACGATTCAACTACAATGAATTATGATGCATAACATGCGTTTAGCTATAGATAGAGCAAGTATAATTTTAAAATATATAGTTTTCTCAAAATATTATGCAATCTCTTTGAAGCTTGGATGGACTACTATAAGATCCCACAGCAGCAATGGTGTCTGTGAAACAATTAGAATCATGAACATGCAATTGTGTATCCATGGTAACAGACCACATAACTGATCTATACCAGCTGTACAACTTACAGTGGCCATGTAACAATTATGAAGTGTTATATTTTGTCTGACCTAGTGCAATATTCGGAGGATTGTGGATTACCCTAACCTGTGGGGATACTTGAGGGATCTTTATCAGACCCCAGGGTTTGGTGAGACCACTGATCTGATACACATTAGATATCATTATCAGGTGAGGGAGATGAACACTTGGTCGCTCTAGATGTTGTAATGTTATGTAGCAAAGTCACCTCACCATTAATCCTCATGGCATAGTCGCTGCTGGTCCAGCCATTGACTTCACTACTGCTCATGATAGAGCCAAGAAGTTTGCTTGATTCACTGTACACTGATATCATAGGGATATTATAATAGATGTAATAGGCAACTGATGTATATATCAATCCAATTTCATTAATGTATGTATTATATCAAGAGTTAGTTCATAATTGATTTTTTTTTAAACTCTGGTGGTGTCTAATTGATTTGACTCGTGCACATAATTTTAATCTGAACAGGGGCGGATCCAAGGGCGGGTCTTTGGGGTCTCGAGAGCCCCCTCCAGAAATATATCAAAGAAGCCAAAAGAATGATGTATTGGTATAAATACACACTAAAATGTATTATTTCTTGAAATAAGTGTCATTTCAGCACATTATATAATAAAACAACCTATATCTTCCAAGGGTTGCACCCACCACACCCCCTACTCTATATTTGGTTAAATAGTTCCTTGTATTTACTTAAATATGCTCTAAATCTTACAATAAGCATGATTTTGGTGTTATAATAACAAAATTATAAACCCTATAGCTTCTAGGGGGCTGCCCCCCAGCATCACAGATACACTACATGTTCAGACCCCCTCTCAGGAAATCCTGGATCCGCCCCTGCTGAAGGCAGCCACGTGCACACAGCTATGTTGGAAATCAATCCCATCGATATGAAGTGTCCCCCTGGATGGTTCAGTACACTCTGGCTAGCAAAAACTTTTACTACATGTTAAAGCCTGGAGATCCGTATTAATGATATGCCAGTATATGGGCTATTCAGGGGCGGATCCAGGATTTCCTGAGAGGGGGTCTGAACACAGAAGTGCATCTGTGATGCTAGGTGGCACAGCCCCCCAGAAGCTATAGGGTTTTTAATTTTGTTATTATAACACAAAAATCATGTAAGATTTAGAGCATATTTAAGTAAATACAAGGAACTATTTAACCAAATATGGAGTAGGGGGTGTGGTGGGTGCAACCCTTGGAAGATATAGTTTGTTTTATTACATGAACTGCTGAAATGACACTTATTTCAAGAAATAATGCATTTTAGTGTTTTTATACCAATACATCATATTTCTGGAGGGAGGCCTCGAGACCCCAAAGACCCGCTCCCGCTATTCAGGAACTCCCAATAATTATATAAATACCACCAGAATCATTTCATGCATGCAACTATAGCTAATTAGCTACTATTATTAGCTGCTACTACTACTACTACTACTATTATTAGCTATACTATTATTAGGTGAATGCATGGCATTGTGGGGCGAGCATAGAGTCACGATAAGGGCTTATGATATGTGAAGTGTATATATATTGACAATATTGTGCTGTAAATTAAGGTATTACACAAGACAGCTCTGCGTCACACCTGGTCATGTTCTGACACTCAATGCTCACGTCTACAGTTACCACTCAAACTGGCGTGGGCTGTAACAGTTCACAAATCACAAGGGTTAACTCTAAACAAGGTAGTCATTGATATAGGGAAAAGAGAATTTTCCAGTGGATTAACCTTTGTAGCTTGTTCAAGAGTACGCCAGTTGAACGATTTACTATTCATTCCTGCAGTTCCTTTTCAGAGGCTTACAAGCCTTAAAAACAGTCAGCGATTAACACAACGAAAAGCTGAAGATCAAAGACTAATGCACATGGAATCAGTACAATAGAATATCATAATATGGGCAATGTGACCATGCATTCATCTTTATCTACTACTACTACTACTACTACTACTACTACTACTACTACTACTACTTCTATCTATAAGTTATACAAGTTACTGTAGCTATGTAGTTCTATATATCACTGCATGTATTGTTTTACTGTTAATAACTATCCCAGCTTTCATGACATACGTAGCTACTGGTATATGTATTGTTAAACTATTAAATATTCTATTTCCTGATTATTCATACATTGTGGTTAATAACTTATGGTTAGCACTTGAATGGTATACTTAATGGTTCGCACTCCATGTGTTTGATGTAATGCTGCACCTGTTTTATGTAATGCTGGTTAGCACTCTGCCTGCTTGATGTAATGGTGGTTTGCACTTAAACAGCTTTCAGCCATGCATACACAGGTATTTTTGACGTTACAAGCAAGCAAGCAAGAAGACAGATTTCACTGTTGATCCCATATGGTGGGGCTCGCCCCAATTATTAACTACTATTACTACTACTATTATTAATTTTATTAGCTATTATTAGCTACTATTAATTTTTATTGGCAGGGTTGCAAATGATGATAATCAATGAAATTTAACAAATCTGATGTGACCCCATGCATAAAAAAATTATTAGCTACTATTATTAGTGGGTACCTAATAGCAAATTTTGAACACTACATACTATTTTCAAACTGTTATTTTCAAAACCAACAATTTTCAAAATTTGTATGTAATTAATTCGCGAAATTAAAATTGCTAAAATTAATACTCATAAAAATTAGTAACCTTAATTAAGAGTTGTCAATAAACAAGTAGCGTATTCTTATAATATTGGTAAATAGTCATGATGATATATTATTTTGATGTAAATTTATAATTACTTAATACTGATTATACCCAGCCCCTCCTCCAAATTGCTGTTGCTGCTGGAATTGCTGTTGCTGTTGTTGTATTTGGAATAGCTGTTGTTGTCGAGCAGCTTGTTGCTGCTGCAGTCCGCCATAGCCCATGCTAACCCTCTGACGCATCATTGCCATTTGATTTGGATAAGCTTGCCGTACAAAGCCTGGACGTACAGTCCCGCCCAATTGCATACCAGGATGAGGCTGATGCTGCTGCTGTTGTTGTTGCAATGCTTGCATTTGTTGTTGACGCTGTCTCCTTACCATTTGTTGATATACAGCATTCCTTTGATCAGCTGGAAACTGATTGAGGTAATCTTGCATTTGATTACGTATCCCAGTGGCAGCTTGCACGGTGCCCATTACTCTAGGTGCCAATTGTTGACCACCCATAGCAGTTCCGAAACCTCTACCTTGCTGTATAGGGACAAGCAATTGCTGTTTTTTTGCCTCATTCATTGCTGCATTTTGTATTGCCTTCAACTGTTCTCTTCTCTTGTTCTCGTACATTCCAAGCCCACCCCCTTGACCGGCATTACTCCATTGCATAATATCTACTGGCCTTTGTTGTTGTTGCTGCTGCTGCTGCTGCTGCTGGTATGGCGGTGGGAATCCTGATGGTTTCTGCATCTGCTGGAAGCTGCCACCTCCAGCACCCATCATCCTTGAAGGGTTATAGCCTTGCTGCTGGTGTGCTGGCATTTGAGGGTGCCTCCCAAATTGGTTACCGGCACCCATAGGAGCGTTGCCTACGGCAGCAGTGGCTTGTGCTGATGCACCATGATGTAACTGTGATGTCATACCAACGGCCGCCCCTATGTGAGCAGGCATCTGTTGTACTCTAGTTTGTTGTTGTATCATAGGATCACCTCGCTGTTGCAGTGCCATCGCCATGGGAGTGTTGTTCTGTGCTTTCTTAGCCTGATCCTGAATAATATTCTGCTCTGAAGACAAACTGTTGAGAGTCTCAGTTGCTCCTAATTCACCTTCTTGGCTAGTCGCACCACCATCAGTACCCTCGGCAGATTGGTTAGCAGCAGGCAAATCATTTTGATCAGCAATGTACACAAAGTTATGTGTGGGCATTTGCTGTTTGTGCGAGTGCACTTGAACGAGGTGAAATTGCTCTTCATACTTCAGCGGTTTTCGTTCTATCCGAGCAGCTCCAAAAAGTGATAAAGGCAATGCCCCACTTGTTTTGACGCCTTCAATAAGATCCCATGGGGAAATTTCCGCCTTTAACCCCTACACAGTGTAATAATACAAACCATCACGGTACATACATATGTATAATGAACTATTGGTGAGGCATACAACAGCATACAGAATATGTCACATGCTATTCACATGTTATCACATGGCTTATAGTGAACATCATTTCCACCCTTTGATCTTGGCATACAGCAGTGCATGCTATCAATAACTAACCCCTAGAGATCAAATAAGCAATGGACAGACGGATACCTCATATTACTTTATGAATCTAGTGTAGGATGTGTTGAGTAAGCAGCCTGAAAACGGCTGAATATGTGTACTTGGAGATGACCAATTACGGTTGAAAAATGGCCAATGACTGACTCTCTAACAATAACTCTTACACACAAGTAGAGACAACATCAGTCGTAGTCATAGCATAAAATTTTGATGGTTAAAAAATTGATGAATTTGACAAAAATTTGTCTATTCGTCAAAATTGTTTTGTTAATTATAAACATTGATTTTTGTACTACAGAACATGGCACTGCTATACTGGTACTTTGCATTACACATCAAATAGAAATTAAGGCTTCGTCAATTCAAATGTAAAAATTTCATCATTAGTCAAAATTCAAAACTCTATGCTATACGATAAACAAGATATAAGACACAGGAGTAAACTAACACACTAACCCTTTTCTTTTCATAACCACCGAGCTGTTGCTGTTGCTGTTGCTGCTGCAGCACCCATGATGGATACTCCGCAGAGACAACTTCAAACCTCTTCAAACTGACAGGGAATAATTGTTTGATCTCATCGACACAAGATGACTTGGCATTGACTACGTCACTCTAGTGGGAAATTCAACATTCACAGCTTATGAAAAGTGATATCAAATTTTGCATTTAAGTTATTAGAGCATCACGTGATGTGCTCTAATGCCATAAGACAGGTAATTTTCATGAAATTATGTAATTTTGAAAAACAATTTTTTGAAAGCTCACAAGAGAACACTAGCAAGACTTATTTTGAAAATTTTGCTTTTTAAAAATGCTACTATTCAAATTTTCTGCTGCACCGTCAGAGGCTTATGGTAGGCCAGCTACCAGTTACCATTAGTTTAACAGCTAAAAACACACTTACCATTAGTTTCTTCACAAGTGACGATCTCTTCACATCCTCAGCTGGTGAGGTGTTGAGCAGTTCTCCGGACATTGCATTAAGCAGACTGACCAGCATGTCCAGTCCATGTGTAAATACCTCACTATACAGAGAGTACAAGAGTTTAACCATAATCACTACAAGACTAGATTATTACCTGTTCTCTGGTTGGCGATCGATTGTTCCAGAACAGAGCAACTGCACGAGTAGCGTAATCCATTCCACGCTGGTAGCCTCATTGGTGCAAACTGACGACAGCATTGAGCCAAGCTAATGGTGGGCATTAAATAATCACACAACAACAACAATATCCTACTAAGCTCAGCCGTAGTTTAATTGCAGCATAAAGTGTCATTCTAGCTTGCTCATCTGCTGGGGATCCCTCCTATGCAATAACATTAATGTAACAAGACCAATATAATACAATTATTGAATATATAGTCGAGGGGTCTGTCACTCACTGAAATCTCATATGCCCTTGCCTGAAATCAATTGACTTACAATTCAGTAATTTTCCGTAAACTCAGTCTTATTTCTGGAAATTGATACCTATCTCAAAATCGGTTGGAAAATCCCATGCATATAACTGATTTCAAAACCACTGAAATCAGATTTTTGAAATCAAGAAATCAAAGCTGATTTTGAAATCTTGTACACAATTTTAATTAAATCAATGCCTCGTCTTCGCATGGTTCAGTCAGGTATTCAACGCTATGTTTCTGAACAGGACTCCAAGGTGACAAAAATAAGGTTACCTATAACTCCCACTATCTTGTTACAAATGTGTGATTACTGGCTTCCAAAGTCCTCTGGATGTAAAGATGTTGTGGGCTGCCGCCATTATTTGCTTTTTTGGATTAATTTTAAAGAGTGACAGACCCCTCGTAGCTATATGGTCATAAGCAATATTTGGTGGGCTATGGGGTACAGGTCACCTATTGAAAATTAAGTAAATGAAATATTGCAGCATTGGTGTTGTTAAATTAAACATTTTAGCATACCTCTAGAGACCATACTTAATTAAGGAGCAAACTGCCTGTTGTTGTTCTTGTTGCATCATTAAAAGTCCTAAGCATAGAACTTTAAATGATGCATATTTCAGAGTGCTGGCTTATTCACAAGGGAAGTTAATATGTGATGCACAGATAAGAACTGCTTTTGCAGAGACTGTCAGTCATACTTCACCTTTTCATGAGCAGCAAGAAATGTCATGAGCTGCTGTTTAAGAGGCAGCAATAGATCATCATGAGCAGCCTTCTGGGATTTCATGCATACTAATACTAACTCCAGGAATGGCTGTTGCCATTGGAGACTGCACCTCAGCTGAGCGGCTCCACTATAATAACATCACAATAAACTATCCCAAACATTTCATCCTACTTACCTATTAGCTCTAGTTGATCGACGTTTCTCTTGCATCTTCTCTGGATTCCACCACTGGCCTCGGCCAAGCACATTGCCGGCATTCTTAAGTACCTTACCCAGCACAGCATGGAGCTTACTAACCAGCGGAGTGATCAGCCAAATGGCCGGACTATCAGTGAATGAATATCACAATTACATAATCTCACAACACTAGATATGGTTATTTATACCTGTAGGCACCATCGCCTTGTTCAACAGTTGCTTCCATCGGTCCAACCCAATCAGTGATGCAGGATTCCTCAAATAGGTCAATCACATTCATGGCAATGCCCTCCAGCAGCGCAACACGTGCCTAAGGTGGGCATGGCTAACTACACCCATTTTATTGCCGACGGCTTACGTGACTAGGAGTATGACTGATAATGGTCTCAATATGCAAGAGCGATGTCCTTAACGTCCACTGATCCAGATTCTAAAATATATCAACAATTGGCATTGAATCCCAAACATCCCAATAATAATTATGTGGGACTAAATTTCAAGTAGTTATATTTACAAAATAAAGTAATTATTTACAAATTAAGTAGTTATTTACAAATCAACTATACTACTCACCCTTAGGACATCTTCAATGCTTACAGATGGTGATTCACCATTCTCTGGCTGTGCTGTATTGGGTAGTGGACACAGTAGATGTACTAGGTATCTAACCTGTTGATTACATCATCATTACATCACTGTTTATTATATCATATGACATCATTATTAGATCATACATATGGCATCATTTTTACTTCATATTACATCGCATGACGTCATACAACATTACTATTACATATATGTCTATACTCTTACATTGAAGGTAGTAAGACCTCGATCTGTCATAAACTTGTCCAACAGTTGATCACTGTAAGTTAAGCATTTCTCCCTCAGCCAGTGTTGACCAGCTAAACAACCAATGGTCACATCGAGCTCTTTGATCAATCTACTACTAATACGAGCTGCCGTCATTGATAATGACTGGCTTTGTTGAATGCCACCTTTACTAGACATCACTGAACCCTTCCCGCCTTTTGTCAGCTTGTAAATGTCCTTCAGAAGATCAATAATTGTAAGGAAAGGAACTCTTCGTCTGCTGGCGTAGAGGAAATGGTTGACATAGGATGGAAGGACGAGCTGTTCTGATGATTGAAAATGATGACAATCAACAGTCGGACTGTCTTGATCAACAAACAAAACCATGGCAACGCTGTTGATGAATCTTAGTGAAAACTCCAAATGCAAATCATTATCTGTAACAATTGTTACCTGTTAGAGCTACTGTATCCTATAGGGAGACCTGTTAGAGCTACTGTATCCTATAGGGAGACCTGTTAGAGCTACTATTACACTGTATCCTATAGGGAGACCTGTTAGAGCTACTGTATCCTATAGGGAGACCTGTTAGAGCTACTATTACACTGTATCCTATAGGGAGACCTGTTAGAGCTACTATTACACTGTATCCTATAGGGAGATCTGTTAGAGCTACTATTACACTGTATCCTATAGGGAGACCTGTTAGAGCTACTATTACACTGTATCCTATAGGGAGACCTGTTAGAGCTACTGTATCCTATACGGAGACCTGTTACAGCTACTATTACACTGTATCCTATAGGGAGACCTGTTACAGCTACTATTACACTGTATCCTTATAGGGAGACCTGTTACAGCTACTATTACACTGATCCTATAGGGAGACCTGTTAGAGCTACTATTACACTGTATCCTATAGGGAGACCTGTTAGAGCTACTATTACACTGTATCCTATAGGGAGACCTGTTAGAGCTACTATTACACTGATCCTATAGGGAGACCTGTTACAGCTACTATTACACTGATCCTATAGGGAGACCTGTTAGAGCTACTATTACACTGTATCCTATAGGGAGATCTGTTAGAGCTACTATTACACTGCATCCTATAGGGAGACCTGTTAGAGCTACTATTACACTGTATCCTATAGGGAGACCTGTTAGAGCTACTGTATCCTATAGGGAGACCTGTTAGAGCTACTATTACACTGATCCTATAGGGAGACCTGTTAGAGCTACTATTACACTGTATCCTATAGGGAGACCTGTTAGAGCTACTATTACACTGTATCCTATAGGGAGACCTGTTAGAGCTACTGTATCCTATAGGGAGACCTGTTAGAGCTACTATTACACTGATCCTATAGGGAGACCTGTTACAGCTACTATTACACTGTATCCCATAGGGAACTACTAATATAGGGATCACAAACATTCTCACTTGCACTAGCTGTCTTCAGTGTCTTCTGGATCACATGTTTGATGAAGTCATCCATGAGGATACAATGGTGAGCTAATAGTAGAGCGATAAACTGGACCAGTTTACCGTGAATCTGTACATCAGTCAACTAGTGTGTACATAATATGAGTTAAACCCAGTATTATTATTATTATACTGCACACACACATGTACACACACACTACACACACACGCACTACATACACGTACAACACCCACACATGTACTACACACTACACCCACACACATAGGGATCACAAACACCCACCCACCTACACACACACACACACACACACACACACACACACACACACACACACACACACACACACACACATAACACACACACACACACACACACACACACACACACACACACACACACACACACACACACACACACACACACACACACAACACACACACAACACACACACACACACAACACACACACAACACACACACACACACACACACATAACACACACACACACACACACACACACACACACACACACACACACACACACACACACACACACACACAACACACACACACACACACACACACACACACACACACACACACACACACACACACACACACACACACACACACACACACACACACACACACACTACACACACACAACACACACACACACACACACAACACACACACACACACACACACACATAACACACACAGTCATACCCACACAGACAAAGACAGACAGACTAACAGACAGACAGACAGACAGACACACACACACATAGTCATACCCACACAGACACACACACAGACAGATACACACACACAGACACACACACACGAGTTTCTTACATTAACTCGTTCCACTAGTTGTTGACAACCGGGTTTACGGCTAGAAGGTAGGCATATTGCTTTAAGTGCTCCCAACAACTGACCGGATACATCAGGTATAGCACAGCATACATCACCGCATATCTTCACCAAATCACACAGGCTACAACAAGCAACGTTACAGATTAATTCTCTTAACAAACAAAATGACTACCTGTCCAATACTGGTATGTGACAAGCATTGTAGATTGTCTCACAGATGAACATGACATTGCTATGGGGATTGGCCCTCAACATGTTACATAAATGTTGAACGTTGCAGTAACTATAACAACAGTATAAACAAGATACATTAACCAGCTGTGGATATTTTAATGACTCAAAAAAACACAATCAAGTTTACACACCATATGGTTACCATGGTAACACACTGACCTAGGATTGGCTAACTGTGCCAAGAGGACACTACCGCGATTACTCCAATTGGCTGATTCTGGTGTAATTGGTGCATATGTGTCTTGAATGATATTTGGAAATAAATTCTGTATTTCTCCAATTATGGAATAAAATGGTTTCTATGAAATAAACAAACCAATGAAAAAACTCAAGACAGTGGCGGAGGAAGCTACTGAAAGTTAGGGGGGCCACTTGGCTAAACTCAAGTGATTTTCTATTGCAAAAATTGAATTCCTATGAAGAGTCTTAAAATTTAAGAGGGGCCATGGCCTCCCCTACTTCCACCTCCTATGCCTCAAGAACTCATAAAATACAATATCAGTGACTACAGCCTCAGGGCATCCTCACCTGTAAATAGCGGCATGAAGAGTAGAGATATTTGAGGAAATAATAAACTGTCCTCTGAGCACCTGACATGGTAATGTTAGGCTCATGTAGACCGGCCAATACTCTACACAGGCTATAATGAATAACAACAACAACAACAACAACAATGCATTATTATTATTATTATTGTACTACACTGTATATATGTGTATGTGTATATATACATACATACATACATACATACATAGATTGATAAAAAAATTGAAAATTCAAAAGGTAAGTAGGGATTGAATTCAATAGTGCTACAAAAAGTAAGGAAACAAGGAGTAAGATTTTGGGACGAGAGAACATTCTGGCATGAGATAATTTATAAAAGTTTAATCCCTACTTTTGGCTCACTTCAGTAGGTTTGCCAAAAGTAGGGATTAAACTTTTATAAATTATCTCATGCCAGAATGTTCTCTCGTCCCAAAATCTTATTCCTTGTTTCCTTACTTTTTGTAGCACTATTGAATTCAATCCCTACTTACCTTTTGAATTTTCAATTTTTTTATCAATCTAGTTTGTTTGCTTTTTATACATGCTAAGCATTCATAATAATCTTTCAGCAGGCGCACAAATGTTACAGGCGCTTACGTAATAATTATGCTTGTTTACAGGCGCTTGTTAACAACGAGCTTACATGGCAAAGCAGCTGTGTGATAGCAAATAGCGCTCGACAAACAGCAAAAGCTATTTGTCCAAGGCTATAATCTCGAAGTTCACGACATAATAAAATACACGCGAAAACATCGTGCCAGTGGTGCCATTGTAACTAATTATATCACGTGCAAGCCAGGTTTTTGCGTAACGTAATAAGCAGAAGCCGTAACAGGCTATCGTCACCTTAGGTGAGATTCACACCTTGCTAAAGGAATATAGAAGAACAAGGAAGGGACTGAAGGATAAAAGGAATCGCCATGGCGCAGTGGGTAAATCGTCTTCGGAACAACATTTTCGTAAATCCGCCGCCATTATCTTTATTGTGTGAAAGTTCTGGAGCCCTACACCTAGCGAAACCGGGTCTTACGGCAGGCAGGCAGGCAGGCTGACGAAAAACAGGTGAATTTCGAAATTTTCAAAGTTGGCTGTAGGTCGAAATATTCGACTTGTCGCTTCGTTTAACCAAGGTACAGCATCATTACAGCCATACCAATGCATTCCAGTCGGTTTTTTCGGGTAAAGCCTATTGGAAGGTTGTTTTATGAAGTGCGAAAAATCGGGAAACCATACAATTTCTTACCAATCCCTACCATTAAGTACTACCGTACTTAATGATACATACATACACACCTACATACATACATACATACATACATACATACATACATACATACATACATACATACATACATACATACATACATACATACATACATACATACATACATACATACGTACATACATACATACATACATACTAGAGATGCATACATACTAGAGATGCAACGATACACAATTTGGGTGTATCAATACATTGCCACTTGTGTATCACGATACAGTGATATATTGTATGATACAATCAAGTGTGAATTAACT